>JBBMOE010000010.1:13015137-13042065 GCA_037975065.1 Chaetodon trifasciatus
CCCCCACACCCCCCACCCCCAAGCTAGCTGCTGCCACATTACATTTCCGATCATGTCATTTTGTCTGGAGCCTCATATCCAGTGGGGACAAACGGCTCCTTGGAGAGAGAGAGCGTCCTGCGAGGTACAAGTGCCAGTTTCAGTGTCTCCTTCTGCCAAAAATCAGGAAGGGGGAGGGGGAGGAATAACAACCCACTGACTCTCCCCTATTTTACATTTCCTCTGTGCTCATTCTCTCAAGAGCTCCTTGTCTATTTGGCCAGCCCAGTTCATTCAGAGAGGCCGCTTTGTTAAACAGGGCATGAGTCATCCACGCCGCTCAAAACTGGAATGACGCCGTCCATTTCAGTACAACTGCTGTGAGCTGGAAAGCAGTTGTGGCTGTCTAGGCCTATTTCATGTACTAAGAAGTAGGTGAAAAAAGACACAACATTAAATAAAATAAAATCTAACTTAAATCATTTCTGATATATACACAACCATAAACTGAAGTTAGTTGTTTGCCTAATGTTCCTTAGGTATGAAAGGGGTAGAAAAGCATTTACTCATTCCTGTCTTGAAGCTGTGAAGTAAGAAATCATGTGTTGGTTTAATAAAATAGTCATTAAGTCATTATTCATACATAGTTAACAGAATGAGTGCTGCCACAAAAAGTTCTCAGCACACAGGTCCTTTCAAAAAAGACAGACTTTTAAATTTCCTACATGTCCATACTCTGAGAGTGCCATACTTTAAGCGTTATTCCTGTAACATGTGCATATATGTTATACTGCTTTTAAGCTGCACTAATCTTTTCATGTTTTAACAATGGATGGACTGACAATGTGAAGTGATGTCACTTCTAGTAAGAAATCCAGAGATTTGTCACCATTTAACAACAGTGCAGTTTTCCCCTCAACTCTGTCTTTCAGGTCATTGCTTTATTTTCTTTACTGTTTTGGCCTCATCAACCTTGTTTCTAGCATAGCAGGCAGTTGTTTTCAGAGGAAAAACTCCAATAAACCCCATGTACACTACCTGCTCAGCACCAAAAAGGAAAAAGGAAAGTGACTGTTTGACTATGTGCTTGCTGAATGTGCAGTTACATTCATCAGCAGTCTCATGAATAACTTTGCTCCACAATATATACATACAATCAAGTAGAATAATAATGTGCCCTTTATTTAATATTGGTCTATGGTTTTCATTAATTCACCAAAAACATGTTTGCTCGTAAATGACCATTGAATGCAAAATAATTTTGCAACTCACATATGAATTTTCTAATCCACACTCAAATCAATACACTAAACTCAACTGAAGTCATACATGCTCATGAAATTCCTGAGTCCTGCAAGCCCCTGCCAATAACTTATCAAGCCTAAACATCATCAACTAGTATTCTAGGCTCAACATTTGTTTTCACACTTGTGAATTATAAACAAATACTAACGCAAGTGGCATAGCAGTGACTGGCTTTAAGCAGCACTACTACTCTCCACTCAGATTTCCATGAGTGTAAGCCTAAACGCTTGTCAAACCAGTGCTTATTCATGAATTATCCAACTGGGAAGCAAAAACTGGGTCTGAGGAACTTGCACATGTGGACATCAAAAAATATCTGTCTGGATGTATGTATACATTTTGCATACACATTGCATACATTTTGAACAGTGGTTCTGCAGGGACTCTGGCTGCTGATTTGGGTTTATAGCAGGGGTGGGGAACCTTTTTCCTTTCAAGAACCTCTTCAATTTTTATAACATTGTTTGTCGTGCTAAACTTTTGTACACACACAGCACACTAACCTCTGCCGTGGCTGACTGCTTCTGCTCTTTCATGACAGCATCTCATATCCATATTTTCATTTTTGTTGGGAGGGATTCTTGCTCTGTCACAGGAAGGTGATGTCTCCATTCTAAAGTCTACCTACAGAGTTCTGATTGACACAACTGTCAATGACCACAATACCAGACCAGAATCATTTACAAAATCTGAGATGTGGGCAGCGATTCAGGCTACTGAATCCAGGGTACTCACAACACATTATAAAATGAACATGTTCAAGTGTTGAGATGAACATTGGAGGTTTAAATTCCTGCTGGGAGACTATAAAGAAGCAGGCACACCTTAACAACAAATAGCAGCAGCAATGAGGTTGACTTCAGTTCATAAGTACATTGAAGGCCCTCTCTGATGGTAAACTGTATGTGATGTACACTACCCACATGCAGAAAACAGCCTGTCTCCATATCTATCACTCATTAAAATTCTCTTTACCTCTCCCTGATATTGATTTAACTCCAGAAATTAGAGCCCTTCTTTTCTTATGCCCACACACTCCCTTTCTTGCCTTCCATTAACATGCTGCTAACTTGACACTGCTTCTTTTTGTGTTTTCTGTTTTTTTATTTTAATTATTTTTTTATTTTATTTATTTATTTATTTTTTTTCAGTGCTCACCCACTGTCTCTCTGGGTTAATGCAGGAACATTGGTATTCTTGTGCTGAACACAGGACAGAAGATGGGATGTGTAGCAGGTCAAGTCTGCCTCGCTTTCATCCTGGTGCCTTTGAACAGATAAAGAGACTCTAATTGCATTTGCATAATCACCCTAAGACAAAGTCACACACTCACACACAAGACTCTGAGCTCACACACTTCCCAAGAATGGTGAGTATGCACCCTCACAGAAGAAGATTCAAGAAATGTTGAGTTATACTGCAAGAACAAAAATGTTTAACTACAAAAGTCGCGAGCATATGCTCGCAAGGTCCTATGTTGGTGAGTTCAATATTCTGCTGACAGACATTTACCCTTCAGTTGTGTTTGGATCAAATAACCCCAACCCTAGCCCTTGAGAACATAGGACCCTGGGAACATAGGAACGACTCCCACAGGGTCCAGTGGAGACTGACAGTAACACGTCACTTTACTAAGTAACTGTATGTAATATTATTTTCTTCTCAGTGGTAAATTCATTGGTCTGTCCAACACAAAATTGTATGAATTAACAATTTGATCATTTATATCAAACTCACTTAAGAAATAGTGGTTCTATCCAATGTTAATTAGCACTAAACACAAAGTATAGCTGAGACAAATGTCTTTAAATGTCTTTAGCTTTACCGGTATTTGATCACAAACAAAAGTATTGGACAAATGAACATATTTACCTCATGATGGTCCCATATTGAAGGTCAGAGAATCACCAAAGTTATTTCAGTTCATTACAAGGGGGCCACTAATGTTTGGATCAAATTTATGGCAGTCTCTCGCACATTTTGCTGACAACCACAGAAGTAAACCTGGGGGTGGTGCCAAATAAGAAGTCAGTGGTCAGTAGGATAAATTGTGTGGGAACTATGAATGTCTGTGCCAAATCTCCTCCTCCTGCAGGCCTGTGTGGTTCAGTCTATATAAACACTGCATTCCATCAGCACAGCAGCCATTCAGAATCACACTCTGAACAAATAACGGACATATTTTCAGCCTTTTCTATTTTTACTGCTGCTGCATTCTATTTTATGGTTTTCTGTCCTGGCTTGCACCCAGGCTCAGTTGAGAGATGTGCAGCAGGCATGTTGAGCAAAAAACACAATTATTCAGTAATTCTTCATGAAAGGTCAGTGGAAATTAATTGGGGAGCAGCGCATGTTGGATTAATTTAAATGTACTTCATTGTGTAGCCTGACAACTTTGTTCACTGGCCGGTCAAGGTTTTATCCTGCAAGGCCTGTAAAAGCTGTGATGAAAGGAATGTGCAGAGAGAAGTTCAGCGGTCATGCCAGTAATGTTAGCTGACCAATGGTGTTCTCAATTCTCAGAAAAAGATATTTGGGCACAGATTTGACAGGGTCTCCGCAAAAAACTGAAGAATGCTACAGTGTAGAGCAACCAGACATACAGAATGCAACTGCAGAAACACACCAGCAGATCTGATTGTTAGTTGTAAATCAAAATTTAAAAAAAAAATCAATCAATCAGTCAACTTAAGATGAGTTTTTGTCATGTTTCTGTGGGGATGGTGTGCAGGCAGAAAACATGCTGGGCCTGCATATCAGCAGTTTTGCTGGCAGAGGGTAGCTCGGGCAGAGCAAAAAAATGGGCAACCTTGGAGAACCGGTCAACAATAGTGAGGATTACAAAATTACCTTGTGAGTGGGGTAGACCAGTGATGAAGTCTAGTGCAATGTGTGACCATGGACGGCCTGGGATGGGAGACCAGTAGGTACCTGATGGGAAGTCTTTCTTTATGCAAAAAACTGAGCAGATGTGACAAATTTAGATTTATTTGTCCTTCTGCAAGAAAAATTGTTTCTACCTTTTGTACAACCTTATCTTACACACACACATACATCAAACTGGAGAGAAAACATCAAATCTGACAAATATATAAGTGAATCCAACACAACATCAGAGTACAGACAAATACAAACATGAGTCTCACACCCTACACCCACTACCACCGCCTTTTCAAACTTTACATACACAAACACACAAACTCAGACATTACAGTCTGGACTTTCTGTTCTGTTATGGCAGAAGGAACAAAACTCCTGCTGAATTTCACTTTCTTCCATGCCAGCAACCTGTACACCGACTTCGTGGGAGGAGCACAAAGTGTCGGTTTAGGGAGTGACTGAGATCAAGTGCTATGGCGTGAGCTCTTCATGCAGTGGCTGTGCGATTGAGTTCTGGGAGGTTGAGGGTTGAAAGGCCAGAATCAGAATCAGAATCAGAAAGCTTTATTGCCAGGTACGAGGAATTTGCTTTGGTGAGGTTGGTGCATGACACATCTATTAAAAGAAGCTATTGAAAAAGTAAAAATATAACAGTAAGTGAAAAACATAACAATAAAAAATATAAAAAATATAACAATAGTAGAAAATATAACAATGAGTAAAAGATATAACAATATAAATATATATACACAAGTCTTTTTTTTTTTTTTTTTACAGAAGCACAGTCTGCGAGTCCAAGCAGAGCGTTAATGTAATGCATAGAGTTATGGCAGTGTCAATGTGACAGATGAGGCAGAGGTGGAGTGTGAAGAGTGTCGGGGGGGTTCTGGGCCTTGTTAATAAGGCTGACAGCAGATGGGAAAAAACTCTTCTTGTGGCGTGAGGTTTTGGTCCTGATGGACCGCAGCCTCCTGCCAGAGGGGAGTGTCTCGAAGAGTTTGTGTCCGGAGTGGGAGGGATCAGCCACAACCTTACCTGCACGCCTCAGGGTCCTGGAGACGTACAGGTCGCGGAGAGACGGGAGATTGCAGCCGATCACCTTCTCTGCAGACCTAATGACAAGCTGCAGTCTGCCTCTACCCTTGGCAGTGGCAGCAGCATACCAGATAGTGATGGAGGAGCTGAGGATGGACTTAATGATGGCAGTGTAGAAGTGCACCATCATTGTCTTTGGCAGACTGAATTTCTTCAGCTGCCGTAGGAAGTACATCCTCTGCTGTGCTTTCTTGGTGAGGGAACTGATGTTCGGCTCCCACTTGAGGTCCTGGGAGATGATAGTTCCCAGGAAGCGGAAAGACTCCACAGTGTCAATAGTGGAGTCACAGAGGGTGATGAGGGCAGGTGAGGCTGAGTTCTTCCTGTAGTCCACAACCATCTCCACTGTCTATAGAGCGTTGAGCTCTAGGTTGTTCTGGTTGCACCAGGTCACCAGATGGTCAACCTCCCACCTGTAGGCGGACTTGTCGCCATCAGAGATGAGTCCGATGAGGGTGCTGTCATCCGCAAACTTCAGGAGCTTGACAGACTGGTGACTGGAGGTGCAGCTGTTTGTGTACAGGGAGAAGAGCAGAGGAGAAAGAACGCAGCCCTGGGGGGATCCGGTGCTGCTGGTCTTTGCGTCAGAGATGTGTTTCCCCAGCTTCACGCACTGTTTCCTGTCAGACAGGAAATCTGTAATCCACCTGCAGTTGGAGTCAGGCACGCTCAGCTGGGAGAGCTTCTCCTCAAGCAGAGTTGGGATGATGGTGTTAAAGGCAAAGCTGAAATCCACAAACAGGATCCTAGCGTAGGTTCCTGTGGAGTCCAGCTGCTGGAGGATGAAGTGGAGGGCCAAGTTGACTGCATCGTCTACAGCCCTGTTGGCTCTGTAGGCAAACTGCAGGGAGTCCAGGCGAGGGTCTGTGATGTCTTTGAGGTGTGAGAGCACAAGGCGCTCAAAGGACTTCATGACCACAGAGGTCAGGGCGACGGGTCTGAAGTCGTTAAGTCCTGTGGTCCTTGGCTTCTTGGGAACTGGGATGATGGTTGAAGACTTGAAGCAGGCTGGCACATGACATGTCTCCAGTGAGGTGTTAAAAATGTCTGTGAACACTGGAGACAGCTGATCAGCACAGTGCTTCAAGGCGGATGGGGAGACAGAATCCGGTCCAGCTGCTTTCCGGGGGTTCTGTCTCCTGAAGAGTTTGTTGACGTCCCTCTCCTGGATGGAAAGAGTCGTCACTGAGGTGGGTGGGGAGGGGGGACCTTTAAGGTGGCCATTGGTGCAGGTGACTGGAGCAGGAGCTATTGGGAGGTGTCGTGGGGGAT
Source organism: Chaetodon trifasciatus (assembly GCA_037975065.1). Taxonomy (NCBI): domain Eukaryota; kingdom Metazoa; phylum Chordata; class Actinopteri; order Chaetodontiformes; family Chaetodontidae; genus Chaetodon; species Chaetodon trifasciatus. The sequence continues at coordinate 13,021,669 of JBBMOE010000010.1, forward strand.
GGTTGCTGGCCAATGATCTTGCCAGCTTTCTGTGAGATTTGTGTAAGTCTGTTCTTGGAAAGGGTTTATAACATATTAAAGAAATAGGAGGAGCAGTAGAGGAGGATAGGTTGAACAATACTGTAAAGTAGCAGCAGAAGGTGGAGGGCAACGAAAAGTTTACAGATGGCAGAGAGTCTTTGTTGGCAGCGTTTATGGAAGTCAATTTTGTGTAGTTCAAAGTTTAGTTTATTGTCCAGGATGATGCCATTTGTGGCTCTTCACCATTTCAACAGCTTCGCCATTGATGCTGATGGGGGTGTGGGTGGGATTGATCCTTTTTTTTGGAGACATTTAACAGTAGGTATGTGAGGTATGTGATGATGGGTGAGGGGTTGGTGGATTGGTGGCCTTGGGTTTTATTAACAATTTACTTGATCTCCCACATCACAACTGCCACCACACACGAAGGGGGCAGGATGGTCTTGGGCTCTGGACTCCCCTCTATGCTGTGTTGCCGGGAGAGGGCGTCAGGTTTTAAAGGTGAGGATTGAACCAATTAAAGAATAAAGACCACAGGACCTGTTGAGAGTTCAATAGTTTGGCGGACTGGATGTATGCCAGGTTCTTGCAATCAACACCACAAAAGGCTCCTCTGCCCCCTCCAGCCAGTGTCGCTACGCCTCCAGTGCCATCTTTATCGCCTGCAGCTCTTGATACATTGTAATGTCTTTCTGCTGGGGTTAACTTCCTGGAGAAAAAGGCACATGAAGTACATGAAGCTTTTGACCAGAACCTGCACACAGTGACAGTACCACCCCACTCAATCAGAAGCATCTACCTCCACAACAAACTGACGGGTTGGATTTCAGTGTAGGCAGCTGCTCCTGAAAACAGGAGAGATAAACTTTGCTAGTTGAGTTACTACTCAAGTGTAATCTTCAGTGAAGCGCAAATAAAAATTGGCGAAACCCAAAAAGCGCTGAAGCTGCTTGCAGTTTGTGGGAGTTGGCCATTTCTCCACCGCACTGATTTTTTCGGGGGTCTGCTCTCACCGTGTGAAACTAACATTCCTCTGCCTTAACAAAGACTTTGTTCTGCAACAGTCTATGTAACACCTACTGGACATGGTGAGTGTGTTCCTCCTGACTCTTAGAAAAAATCTGAATGTCATCAAGATATGTAAACATGAAGCAACTGACAAAGTCTCTCAACACATAATTCACCAGATTCTGGAACATGGCCTTGGCATTGGTGAGGGCAAAGGGCATCACCAAAAACTCAAAATGCCATATCTCTTCCATTCATCCCCCTCCCTTATCACAAGGTGATAAGTATTCTTCAGATCTAGTTTAGAAAATACGGTTGCACCCTGCAGTAATTCAAACACTGAGGAGATTAGTGGCAAGGGATATTTATTTTTGACAGTGATGGCATTGAGGTCCCTTATGCATGGACAAAGTGACTTATCTTTCTTGGTGACGAAGAAAAACACAGCACCGACTGGAGAGGTAGATGCACAGACTATACCTGCTGCGAGGGAGTCCCAGTTGTATGTTTCCATAGCCTCCCTCTTGGGGTGGACAAGTTGTCTTGATGACAGGTAGGAAGGGGAGCTCCAGGGAGGAGGTCAATAGCACAATCATAGGGATGATGGGGAGGAAGGGGAACAGCCAGCTCCTAAATGAATAGCTCTTGCAGATCTCCACATTTTTTTTACTTTATTACAATTGGAGACCAACTTTTTTTTATCCAACTATCTATAACAAACTTGCCTTTATTTCTCTCCCTGATGTGATTATCTAGCCTGGCTACTAACAAAACAACTGACTGCAGGTCTGTGGGGATATTGCACATGGCAAGCTCGTCTTTCTATCACTGAAATGGAGACATGTCAAACATGTCTCTAACCTTTGAAATAAATCACTCAAAACACAAATTTCCTCACTGCTCTCTAGCGTACCATACCTCTACCCACTCATATGCTGAACCTCTACGTCATTTACCTAATAAGGCTCTAATAAGGCTATGGTGGGGGACTCTCAGGTGAGGAGGTTGGGACTGCAGCTGCATGGACTGGGGTTTACAGGTTAGGTGGCAGTGGGGCTGGAATGGAAAAAGATGCATTCATTTCAGCATTAATGTGATTCCACATGGTTTGTTGCTGGGCATGAATAGATTCCAACATTTGTCCATGTTGTCCCAAAAGATGTCTTTGGTGGTGTAGGGCTTGCTAACTGACCTCTATCTCACCATCTGAGCCAGCCGAGTCATGTTGTTGTGTTATGTTTCAACTGTATTTACAAGACACAAAGTGCCAGGCTCGGACAAATGAGGCAGGGGGCGGGAAAACAAAGCAGTTTCATAGAAACAGGTAATCATGGAGTCCAAGCAAAGCCAAGTCCTTATACTGAGCTGAAGAGTAGACAGATGCAGTCCTTTGGCCAGAGTAAGTAGATAGGTCTATGTCCTCAGTGAGAACAGACTGACTGTTCCAAGCTCTTCTGTGGAAGCAGACCAGCAGGGCACAGACAAAGCAGGTGTGAGTAGGCACCCAGCAAGGTAGACGATATGATGAATGCTGGATATAATCCGGGTGTTTATATACTGAGCGAGAGGGTGGGTCTTGATTGATGATGACATGCAGGTCTGTTCAGGAGGCTTGTCCCAATCTGCTGGGCCATGCCCTGCAGCAACACAGACACAGACTAGACAGACAGGGGAGCGACAGTCAGGAGACACCAGGAAGGGAAAACACTGGAGTACGGAGAGAAGAAAAGGAGGGGAGACTGCAGATTTCCAGATTCTTTTACTTTATCACCATTGGAAAGCAACATCTTTTATCCAACTATCTCTTGGTGAACAGGAACAAATAGCCAATTTAGAAATACACTTTTGTCCTTAAAATCAACAGAAATATTTGAGTGTGGCCTCTTCTTGGTATGCAAGCAAATGGGGAGTGACAAAGTGCTTTCTGATCGTATGAAAACCAAGGTGTTGGAGTTGATATTACTGTGGTTTATTGGATTATTTATATCCATATGTATGTATAGTCTTTCTTTCTCTTAAAGTCCGGCAACAAATTAATGGAATAGTTACATATTTTGGTTGCAGTGCATGGTTAGCCTAGCTGAGCATAAAGACTGAAAGCAGGGGTAAATATCTAGCCTGACTGTCAAAAGTTTGAAAATAATTCAATTCAATTCAATTCAATTTTTATTTGTATAGCGCCAAATCACAACAGAATGTGGCGAGCGGAGATTACTTAGCAGCCTAATGATGTGACAACGCCACCTGGGGGGGGGGGGAATTCTGCCCCCCAGGAAATTATTGGGCTCAACCCTCTGAGCACAAGGATCCACAGGTTCAGCTAAACAATGGACAGAGACTGATCTAAAGTATACAAAAACTTTATTAAAACAATTGTTAAGCTCCTTTTTCTTTTCTTTATAAATCAAAAGTCATAAAAGGACAAGCGACTGCAATTAAATAATACTATGTGAGTTACCTAGAGGCAGGTGGAGCCAGGCTGGGGGCTACCGGGGAGGACACACCAAACCAAAAGGGGGGCGGGGCAGGGTCCAAAACCACGCAAAATCCACACCACACGTGAGGTAAAAGAAATCAAGAAAAACACAGCACACAAAGGGATGAGTGAAGGGACACCACCACCAGGAGGTCCGCCTACCACCGGCTCACACCCTACCGCTCCTGCCCAAAAAAGAGAAGCTGTTCATACAAAAGAAAATATACAAAATACAACACAATAGAATCAGGAAACCAAAACCAGAACTGAATTCTTCAAATAAAGTAAAATAAAGCAAATTATTACAATAAACAGTGCGCGATTTTCACACAAGTAAATGTCAATTACAGTCCGCTTGATCAATAAAATCAGACACTAGGCTCCAGGCATCCCAATGCTGCAGAAACGGAACAGTCTTGTTTCAGCCACAGGGTCTGGAGCGGTGAACTGGAAGTTTAGTATAGATAAAATTCAGTGGGAGACAGAACAGCAGCGCGCACCAGAAGCCAGAGGCTGATGACGATGACACGCAGCGCGCACACACCCAACACTCGGTGCGCAGCTTGGCCCAACATCCGACGAAGTAAAATATAAGAGAAAAATATTATTTACAATTTGGGGAAAAGTATGGAAATAAACCGCGGCGTCACCGCAGGTATACGTACCACCAAGCGAGCACGGATTCCACCCAGCGTGGATGAGAAGGAGGAAAACACACAGCCGCTGTGCACGTTGCCAGCTCAGGGTTTTGTGAAGTACAGACTTGGAGCGAGCACTACCACCATATGGCTCAGCGTTCAAAGCCGCCGGAGAAAGTCAGCACTACAGAGCGAGGAAACCAGCACGTAAAGCAACAATAACACATAACATGAAGCGCCAAAAGAATAGCACAAGTGCCCACCTTGTGCTACAGGGAGATCAGCACACACGCCACATGCCAAACCGCTGCACCCTAGATACCAGGACACCAGGCTCTGGAGGAGGTCAAGGAGAGTGATCAGAGCAGCAGCACTCCACCTGTATATAAGAGTGACAGTGCCGCCCCGCAATCAAAGTGCAGCAGGATAATTGAACACAGCCTGCGGACAATTAAGCAGGCTGGAAGAGGGGAGAGTGGAACTCAACCTGCCACAAAAAGTTGTCTCAAGACACTTTCCATATATAGCTGGTACAGGCCGAGCTCTTTTATCTACAGAGACCCAACAATTCCCTCATGAGCAAGCACTTGGTGACAGCGGTGAGGAAAAACTTCCTTTTAACAGGCAGACACCTCAGGCAGAACCAGGCTCTGGGTGGGCGGTCATCTGCCTCGACCGGTTGGGTGAGAGAGGGAGAGAGAGAGAGAGAGAGAGAGAGAGAGAGTGAGACAGACAGAGAGAGACAGACAGAAATGCTGTCAGAGAGAGAGAGAGACAGACAGACAGAGAGAGACAGACAGAAATGCAGTCAGAGAGGGAGAGAGAGAGACAGAGAGAGACAGACAGACAGACATGCAGTCACAGTAACAGTGACAGTGGATGTAATAACAGTAGTAGCAGTTGCAGTGGATGTCAGGCAGGGCCATGGCAGGAGACATAGCTGTAATCCACAATCCAGATTCAGCCACTGTCCATGGGAACCTGCGAGACGACAAAACACAGAGACTCCGGGGAAGGAGCCGCAGCGGCAAGAGGCCTTTGAATGGGTAGTTGGTTGAACCAGCACATTTGCAGTTGGCAGGCAAGTTATTATTATTATTATTATTATTATTATTATTATTTTCAATTTGTTAGACATGAAACATTAACCATGATAGCAATTATCCTGTTGAGGTGTTTGCATCATTGGCCAAGTAACATTTGCTGTAGGCTATTAGCTTCGGGACAGTGACAAGCTATCTAACATTAGCTTTAGCTATAATGAAGCGGTACTCGTGATTAACAGATGCTAGCTATAGCTAACGGTCATTAGTTAAAAAAGCAGGGGGAAACAATACAACAAAGTAAAAACAGCACAAAATTGGGCAGTAAAATAATGCATTTGATGTAACGTCAATCACATAGTTTTGTTTCTAGGCACGAGTTCCTGGCAAATTAAAAAAAAAAGAAAAAAAAATGAACTGTACTACTACACCTATGAATTTAAACAGATTCTAGACATGGAACATATTAAACATAATGATTTATTTAATCAATATTTGGTTTAATTTTCCTAACTCTTTTGTGTATTTCATACATAATTGATTTAATAATTTTTACTCAGCAGGAAAACTGCAAACTCATAGCTGCAAGATGGTCTGAATTGGAGGTTCTTTCCCAAGAAGAACCTAACCTCAGCCCAGTGGACACTTCAGAGGCACTTGAGGAGGAGATCAGGGCCCTTAGTGAAGAGAATAAAAGACTACGGAACCAGCTGAGTGGAGGATCTCTTGCAGGCAGTAAAGATCTTGAGGCCCAAGTCAAGGCTTCAAAAATGGAGAACACCGGGCTGCGCAACATGGCAGTTAAAGGTAACTATCTCTTTTAGATTAAAATGGGGATTATTTTAGATTGTATAATCTGTGTCTACATTTTAGGGTAAATAAACAGATGTAGTATATACAGATGCAGTATAGGGTTTCCTGTAGGAAAAAAAATAGCCTAGAGCTAAACACTGGAGGGTGGTTTGGTCTGGCAGAAAACCTGTAATGCCTTCAGAACCCCTCACAACACATTTTGCCACACATTGAGACACTAAAAAATGAGCAGATGTATTTTCTTCTTCTTCTTTTTTTTTTTTTTTTTTAATATTATGTTTTTACAACTTGTTTGGAGTCCTGTCGTAGTAAATTTGGTGGGCCATATTTTCCAGAAATTCCATCACTCTTAGTGGCTGTGAAGACCCTCATATCCAATAAGATCACAAGCTCAAGCTTGTCAAGCTATGAAGGTGAAGGTGAATATGAGGCCAGTGTTGCTGTACCATCACCTCATCAACCCACAACTCCCAAATCAACATCTGTAAGTATATTTTTGTAATGATCAATTAAAAACATAGAACATTCTGTCACTGGTGATTTTCCTTCTTACAATTAATTAGGTGCAACAAGGGGATGATGACACCAGAGTCTCTGCCCATTGCTGGGAGACTGCCAAAGCCCAACTGACAGCAAACAGAATGGCCCGCACCCTCCTGCTGGGCCTGTTCAGCGTTGACGTCCTACTGAAGTCCAACCTGACGGGAGAGGTCAACAAGGTCGATCCAACTGCAGAGAGACGTTAGCCTCTGGACCCCAAGAAGCTTAAAGCTTTACTCAGTAAGACTTTTAAGAATTGATTTTTAATGGATTAATATATTTTGCAAAGTTATTGTAAATGGTAACAAACACTTACACAAAGACTGAAATGTACACAACTAAGAGCAAAACAGATGGACAAATAAAAAGGGTTGACAGTTTAGATATTTTTTCAGATTTTATCGGCATTAAAATGGATCCCCTGTAGTAGCTTTACAGCACAAATTCACCTCCCACAGGCAGACACTTGGTTACAGCAAAGTAAAGTTGCTCTCACTGACCACAATACTTATTGGAAAACAAAGTGGATACAGTAGTATAACCTCCTCGCTCTGAAACACCTTCCTTGGTTCCTTGAGAAGCCAATTCTGATTTCAGACTTAACTACAGTATTTATAGGTAACCCACTGAGGAGCAAGGACTAGGCATACAAGATTGGGATCCACCTCATCTTTCCTATTGCAACAATCCGAGGCTAACATTGTGGATGTCTTATTTTATTATCTTTTACAGATGCAGTTGTTCAGCAACACCCAGGGGCAAAGCTTCCGGACATGAGAACAGTGTGTGCACTTCTTGATCTGATTTTTTTTTTTTTTTTTTTTTTCCCACTGAGGGATTGTTCTGTTTTTACTACAATGAAGGGCAGTTGTCCTGTTGGAAATGTTTTATTTTAAAGTTGGTTTTTTGTTTTAGATTTTTTTTTCCATGTATTTTTACATACAAATGTTGAAAACATGTTAAAAGATGTGTTTTTTGAAAAAAAGGATTGTGTAGTCTGCTAACATGTAAAGTACTAGAGACCAAAACTTGAATAAAAGTACATGTAAAGGTAAAAGCATTGTTATGTGGTTAGTTCAAAAGTTTGAATATGACTGTTTATATGATTTCAAATGTTTTGCTTAACGGACACTTAAAATTCCTTTGGCTGCAGCAGCATTATTTCATAATCTTTCGGGAGGCAGTAGTAGACACTTAATTTAATGTATATGAATGGTCTTTTACTCCCACAAATGAAAACCCTCTAAGTAGGGCAAGGGGTGGTCACCTTTCTCACCACCACCATCACTTGAATTGAAGGTGGTGTTTGTGGTTCTTCCATCTCAAAACGAACTTACAAAGGCAGCTGAAGTGTGCTCAATGCAGGCAGGCAGCGGAGTGAAAGGTGGAATGGAAGCATGCACATGTCTACAATATATATATATATATATATAATGTGGGATATATTGCAATATATATAACAATATATTAAATAATATAACAATGCATCCATCCATCCATCCATCCATCCATTTTCTCCTGCTTCATCTGGGGCCGGGTCGTGGGGGGAGCAGCCTGAGCAGGGACGCCCAATTTTCCCTCTCCCTGGACAATTCCCTTAGCTCTTCTGGGGGGATCCCGAGGCGTTCCCTTCCCCTAGCTCGTCCAGGGGGATCCTGAGGCATTCCCAGGCCAGCGACAGTCGGTCTAGTGTGTCCTGGGTCTTCCTTGGGGCCTCCTCCCGGTGCCTGGAACACCTCCCTTTCAGCCGCTTGTATCCGGGACCTCGTTCTTTTGGTCATGACCCAAAGTTTATGACCATAGGTGAGGGTAGGAACATAGATTGACCAGTAAATTGAGAGCTTCGCCTTTCGGCTTTCTTCTCCGGAGTTGCCCAAGGTGTGAGGCACCGAGCGGGTGTGGCGATACTCACAAATCATCGGCTGAGTGCCACTACGTTGGAGTTTACCCCAGTAGACGAGAGGGTCGCCTCCCTACGCCTTCGGATTACGGGGGCGAAAACTCTGACTGTTGTTTGTGCATATGCACTGAAGAGCAGTTCAGAGTATTCAACCTTCTTGGAGACCCTAAGTGGAGTCCTGCATGGGGCTCCGGTAGGGGATTCCGTAGTCCTTCAGGGGGACATCAACGCAAATGTGGGCAACGATGGAGACACCTGGAGAGGCGTGATTGGGAGGAATGGGCCCCCAGATCTGAACCTGAGTGGTTGTTTGTTACTGGACTTCTGTGCTAGTCATGGACTGTCCATAATGAACACCATGTTCGAACATAAGGACACTAATAAGTGTACATGGTACCAGAGTGCCCTTGGTCGAAAGTTGATGATCGATTTGGTTATCGTATCATCTGACCTGGTAAACCCAAGCGTGTGAGGCAGGTGAACTGGGAACGTCTGGAGGAGGCCCCTGTCTGAGAAATCTTCAACTCATACCTCCAGCGGAACTTTTCTGGCATCCCTGTGGAGGTTGGGGGCGTCAAACCTGAGTGGGCAATGTTCAAAGCTTTCATTGCTGAAGCTGCGGCGGAGAGCTGTGGTCTAAAGGCCTTGGGTGCCTCACCAGTGGTCAGGGAAGCCGTCCGACTGAAGAAGGAGTCCTTCCAGAATATGTTATCTCGGAGGACTCCAGAGGCAGTTGCAAGGTACCGACAGGCCCGACGGGCAGCAGCTTCCACTGTAGGGGAGGCAAAGCAGGGGGTGTGGGAGGAGTTTGGAGCAGCCATGGAGAAGGACTTTCGGTCAGCACCAAGATGTTTCTGGAAAACCGTCCAGAACCTCAGGAGGGGGAAATGGGGAACCATCCAAGCTGTGCACAGTAAGGATGAGACACTGTTGACCTCTATGGAGGAGTTAGTTGGGTGGTGGAAGGAGCACTTTGGGGAACTCCTGCATCAGACCGATATGCCCTCTATTGTAGAGGCAGAGCTGGAAGTTGATGGGGGATCATCATCAATTACCCTGGTGGAAGTCACTGAGGTAGTTAAACAACACCGCAGTGGCAAAGCCCCGGGGATTGATGAGATCTGTCCAGAAATGCTGAAGGCTCTGGGTGTTGAGGGGCTGTCTTGGATGACACGTCTTTTCAACATTGCGTGGAAGTCTGGGACAGTGCCTAGGGAGTGGCAAATTGGGGTGGTGGTCCCCTTGTTTAAAAAAGGGGACCAGAGAGTGTGTGCCAATTACAGGGGTATCACACTACTCAGCCTCCAAGGTGTTGGAAAGGAGGGTTTGGCCGATAGTCGAACCTCAGATTGAAGAGGAACAATGCGGATTCCATCCTGGCCGTGGAACAACGGACCAGCTCTTTACTCTCGCAAGGATCGTGGTGGGGACCTGGGAGTATGCCCATCCAGTCTACATGTGTTTTGTGGACTTGGAGAAGGTATATGACCGGGTCCCCTGGGAGATATTGTGGGAGGTGCTGCGGGCATATGGGGTGAGGGGGTCACTTCTCAGGGCCATCCAATCTTTATATGCCCAAAGCAAGAGCTGTATTTGGGTACTCGGCAGTAAGTCGGACTTGTTTCCGGTGGGGGTTGGCATCCTGTTCGTGATATTCATGGACAGGATATCAAGGCGTCGTCGGGGGGAGGAGGGTCTGCAGTTCAGTGTGCTGAGGGTCTCATCACTGCTTTTTGCAGATGATGTGGTCCTGTTGGCATCATTGGTCTGTGACCTCCGACACTCACTGGATCGGTTCGCAGCTGAGTGTGAAGTGGATGGGATGAGGATTAGCACCTCTAAATCTGAGGCCATGGTTCTCAGCAGTAAACCGATGGATTGCCTACTCCAGGTAGGGAATGAGTCCTTGCCCCAAGTGAAGGAGTTCAAGTACCTCGGGGTCTTGTTCACGAGTGAGAGGACAATGGAACGTGAGATTGGTCGGAGAATCAGAGCAGCGGGGGTGGTATTGCATTCGCTCTACCCCACCGTTGTGACGAAAAGAGAGCTGAGCCAGAAGGCAAAGCTCTCGATCTACTGGTCAATCTTCATTCCAACTCTCACCTATGGTCATGAGGGCTGGATCATGACCAAAAGAACTAGATCGCGAGTACTGTCGTGGAATGTGAAAGCCAAAAGCACAAACCACAGAAGGCCAAAAACACTCAAATTCAGCTGTCCAATTGTTTCAGGAAAAAATCTTCTTAAAAATGTCCAATAATGATCTGCAGGAGTCAGAAGTCTGAGGAGCAAAGTACTTTATTGTCGACAATAAAGGGGAACACGCACAGAAATGCACAGCATGCAATCCTGATCAGCTCCGATTTACAATGGTCTGCGCTCTGTCTTTTATACTATTCATCTCACAAAGATGAGGCAGCTGCTAAGACACCTGCAAGGTCATGAGAAAGCCCAAAAGGCAGCTGTAGAGACACCTGCAAGACCAAAAGGCAGCTGCAGAGACACCTGTGTAGCCCCTGATAAGGATTCTCTACGAGATTAGTTGATTTCATAATTTCTTCACTTTTGCTACGGTGTTACACTCGGCGCATCAGCTGTTACTACGATATTACTCTTAATAAGTCAGCTGCTATCGCAGATCACATCCTAACAATTCATTTCTGCAATATCAGGTTCATTCAATCAATTGTTATCAGCTACCATTGGTTATAACATTTTCCCCAGTTATCACAGATCTTCACATGTCTTATTTGATATTTATACTACAGTTTACAAACTTTATTATAAGCAAAGAATACATCTTACAAAGCATAAAAGCATACCACAGACTACTATTGTCTTTAAGTGCACTTTTGAGATTATATTAAATTATAGTGAGATTAAATATTAAACCGTAGAATGATTATAAGAACGTTTAATCTATCAGTAGTTATAGCTAAATATTCAGATAGGGATTGTAAGAGAATACTTGTTTAAAGACAAACCGTAAGAGAGGCACAAAGCCACACAAAGAAGCTGCTGTAGAGACACCTGCCAGGCCATAGAAAACTGATAAGGGTGCTCTGTGATTTCATGATCTCTCTGCTTCTCCTTCACTTCTCTGTAGTGTCATGTTTAAAGCATCAGCTGCACTCTAAGCACATGAACTATTATCACAATATTACATTATATCATCTTCACTTACAATATCATGCTCAACAAATCAGCTACTATCATCTACCATTGGTTACAGTTTTTTCTCTCAATTCTCTTTAAATCATCACATATCTGCTGGAAAAATTACACTACAGTACAGGCGGCCGAAATGGGTTTCCTTAGGAGGGTGGCTGGCGTCTCCCTTAGAGATAGGGTGAGAAGCTCAGTCATCTGTGAGAGACTCGGAGTAGAGCTGCTGCTCCTTTGCAATGAAAGGAGCCAGTTGAGGTGGTTCGGGCATCTGGTAAGGATGCCCCCTGGGCGCCTCCCCAGGGAGGTGTTCCAGGCATGTCCAGCTGGGAGGAGACCACGGCAAAGACCCAGGACTAGGTGGAGAGATTATATTTCCACACTGGCCTGGGAATGCCTCGGGATCCCCCAGTCAGAGCTGGTTAATGTGGCCCGGGAAAGGGAAGTTTGGGGTCCCTTGCTGAAGCTGTTGCCCTCGTGACCCGACCCTGGATAAGTGGTTGAAGATGAGATGAGATGAGGTGAGATGCATTGCCAATGATAGAAATACATTTGTTAGGCTTAGTTTTGGACCCAAAGATGCAGACCAGAGACAGAGATATAAAAAATAACACAATTTATTTTAAACACAACGGGTGAAACAGAAAACGCACTCATAACGAGTGGATACAGAAATAAACAGAAGGCGCACTCAAAAGGAGTGGGAAGAAACTAAGGAAGCTCCAAAGAAGTGGGTTTGGGGCAAGGTAGGCAGAAGACACAAAGCGCACAATAAATGGTGGTCCCAAAATACTTAACATTAGCAACACAACAGGAGTGTTAGGTCTGAAGAACACTTCACCAAATGGCGCAAATGCCAAGGCACAGAGGACAAAAAAACAGGTAGCCATTTAACGGTTTTTATTAAGTAACAAAGGAACAAATAACCAAAAACTCTCTACAGGGGGAAAAAAAACCACAAACCACAAAAATCACTAGCTAATTAAGAGAGTCCTGAAAACAACATAGCACAATACTACAGAGGCAGGCAGGCAGGAATACTAATATAAAACAGTCAATAAGCAGCAACTGCATAGCAGAGCAAACCTCACTAGGGTCGATGACACAGGGAACAGATATAACAAGCCAAATTCAGGATACCAAGATGATCTGACAACCAAGAAACACGGAGCTTACAAACTTGTGGAGATAATTGCAGGATGGCAATCAGCTGCACTGCCTGCCGCTTAACACACCTGCCCGCCACACCTCCAAACCTGAACAAAATAAAGAGATAATGAGACACCAGAAATACACAAGAACAATACCAAAGAAACCCGAATCCCCACAAGGAGAGGAGATTAATGATGGGACAAATGATTTGAGACGTCAGAGCGTCTGTCGAGTAATAGTGGGCATGCCAGATGAAGCCCCGATTCGAGGCTTGTAATGTTCTTGTGGAAATTACGTGGCCAGTGACAAACAAGACCTCAGTTTGTGTGGGTTACGTAACTGTCTCATTCCGAGGATCGCTTCCGTATAAAGTGGATTCGAAACTCGCGCTTCTTTGTGGGTGTGTCGACATTTATGGTAGTGCAGTGTCAGTGTTTGCAAGTGAACTAGATTAAAGAGGTAGATCAGTACAAGTGCGATTATTATTATCATTATATTATATCATTATTAGTCATAGTATTATTATTAGCATTAGCTTCTATAAGTTAGGGTACCTACAATTATACCAAACCTAGCTGGAGGGTTACAGTGCTACTTGTACAGTGTTACTTCTTAAGTCAGGGGAGACTTCAAGAAACTGTTATAAGACTGAAGTATGAATGTGCCAACATTATCAGGAACTCTGCAGTAAATTCTGCTGGTGGCACAACCCTAGCTCAGGTCATGGCCTCTTCAGCAACAGCATCAACATCAACAACATCCATGAACAACATTAAATAGTCTGTTTCTTTGTTTTGTCAAAATTAAAATTAATTGGTAGTAATGTGAGCCATTGCTTATGTTTTTTGTTTTTTTTTCCTTTTCCTTTTTTTTAAATATTATTAGATGACCTTTGGCATGTGCTCGACACATCAGTGGATCAAAGTAGAAGAAGCTCAAGTGCCACAGCAGATGTCACAGTGGAAATGGATCATTATTTAGCAGAGATGAACCTAGCAAGAACAGATGATCCCCTTGTCTACTGGAGTAGACAGAAACACCAACATCCCCACCTTCACCAGCTGGCTCTCATGTTTTTATGTTGTCCTGCGGGACAGGGCTGGAGAGATTATTTCTAAGAAGAGGACCCGCCTGAGCCCCAACACTGTTAAAAACTTCTGTTTCTAAATAAAAACCAATGAGCATTCTCATCCACTACCCCAGTGAAACAGTGTTTCCTGTGTAACATTCCCAGTCCCACATCCCTACACTAAGCACAAAAACAAAGTTTCATTTGTGGTGTCATACAGGCATCTGTAATCAAAAACTTATTTTACAAATGAGCATAAACATGTGCGTGTGAGAGAACTGTGACAAAGATTAATGTTTTATTATATACAACCACAGAAAAAGTGTCCACTCAGATGGTGAGCAAAATTAGTTTTATTTCTTTGCACAGCAGGTGGGCTGCAAAGCTTCAGTGGTTCAGGAAGCCTCAGTTTGCCATCACTAGAGGAAATAGCGTAGCATAGTACTCACAAAACATGAACAAAGACACCGCCAAGGATTCAGGACAATCCGGTGTGCACCTGAGGAGGCGGAGCAGGCTGGGTGTAGGTGAACACCCAGCTAGACAGACAGAGGAGAATAGACAGGCAACAATAATATTGGGGAAAAGGGAAAAAAAGGACATACGAGGAATGGACAGGTCTGTAGGATCTCAACAACATTGAGATTGTAAATGGAAGCACAGAGTTTGGATTACAGTAGCAGACATTGAGATATTCACTACCAACAAAATCTTCCACCCACCCAACCAGAGAAGCATGACCAAATGCCACTGAAAAACCACCTAAGGAAGAGAGGGAAGAGAGTCAGGAAACAGCCAAACATACCCATCTTGGACTTAAGGATGCTCCACTACATGGAAAAAGGAATGGAATATGACTCAGGCCAACCCAGCAACAGGAAATCAGAAACTGTTGTGCCCATATCTTTCCAAAGACATGGTTCTACAATGGTTTTCCGCCTTAAGCCATGGAATTTGAAAGACTGACTATGTTCCACCCTGACAGAACACAAGATTCCAGTTAGGCGAAGGGAGGCCGAGTGTTAACAGCAATGATGCTTAGTGCTCAAACGCAGATGGACAATGTTTCCCTGATATTACATTTTTAATATTGAAGTGCTAACCATATTATTTGGCCAGAGAATTCACCTGTGATTTACTGCTGTTTACTATGGAGGCCTGAAGCTAAATATATAAATACATACATAATTATACAAATAAATGCTTCACTAAATTAATGCATGTATAAATATGTGTGTGTGTGTGTGTGTGTGTGTGTGTGTGTGTGTGTGTGTGTGTGTGTGTGCGGGTGTGTGTGCGTGTGTGTGTGTGTGCAGAACATGCAGGGGCTACAACTTTTTTTTTTTTTTTTACAACATTTCATTGAACAACCCTGACCTGTCAAGTGAGGTATTCAGGACAGAATCTGGCCAGGTCTCATTTGTAGGCCTGTGCAGAACTCTTGTCTTCTAATTGTGATGTGATATCTGAATCTGCATGTATATTACTGCCTTTGTGTGTACCCAATTTTCATTCTGAACATGCATCTGGCCCCTGCATTGTGTAAACTGTAAGTTTTAGACCATTGAATGTTCAGAAATTCTAGCTCATGTAGTCAGAAATTAGTTTGTTTTTTCTCTCTGCTTCCTCCAACATACCACTTAAAGTTACATCACACTTGTACAGTGCAAATCTGTAGAACCCATCTGTAGCACTTATCACAGATGGTGGAAGGTGACAGTTTCAAAATTTTGAGTCATATTCATGTCCAGATCCAAACTGAAAAAAGAACATTTGCCAGTAATCTCATGTCTTAGTGGGAGCAAAGAAAGCGTAGAGTGACACCAGCAGGAAGGCATTCTTCAGAAAACAGCGTTCACACCCCTAACAGCTGTGTGAATCCAGAGCGCAGCTTCTCTATAATAAACATTTATCAATTCAAAGGGGGCTCCACACTGAGAATTCTATAGCTCTCTAAAGCTCAAATGCTTTTATTTCCATGTAGCTGCATGGTAATTGCTCCAGTTATGTGCAATTAGTTGAATGTATCTTTGCATCTCAGTGCTCTAACCGATTATTATCTTTTTCAGTTCAGGTAGACTATACATGATAAGGAGTATGGTTCTCAAACACTTACATAGCTCACTGATGGCTATCTAACCCTGGAGACTGCTTCATAAGATTAACATGACATTTTAATTTTGTGAAAAACAAAAATCAGATATGATTTCTAGATATCTCTCCTTCCTCTGTCCCTCTCTTTTCCTCCAGTGAGCTCAGGTTGATATTTGAAGCCCGCTAACCTGGCCTGGACCTTGATGAAGATGCCTGTTAAATAAGGTTGGTGTTGGAAGGTATATCTATATCTATATATCTATATCTATATCTATATATGTGTGTGTGTGTGTGTGTGTGTGTGTGTGTGTGTGTGTGTGTGTATATATATATATATATATATATACATACACATATGGCGGCATATATTTATACATATTTCCAAATTCAATTTTGCACATCCTTTGCACATCCTTCTGTATATATTTTTTCTCAGTATATATTTTGTTGTATATTTTGTGGTGCAGCAGGTAGTGCGCGTGCCTCCCAGCAAGAAGGTCACCGGTTCGATCCCCAGGTCAGGCGGGGGCCTTTCTGTGCGAAGTTTGCATGTTCTTCCCGTGCCTGCATGGGTTCTCTCCGGGCACTCTGGCTTCCTCCCACAGACCAAAAACATGCTCATTAGGTTAATTGGTGACTTAAAATTGTCCCTAGGTGTGAGTGTGAGCTTGAAGCCTCTCGCCCGTTGACAGCTGGGATAGGCTCCAGCCCCCCGCAACCCCGAAAGGGATAAGGCGGGTATAGAGAATGAATGAATATATATATATATTAGTGCTGTCAAAAATATCGCATTAACGCGTTATCGCAAATTATTTTTAACAGCGTCAATTTTTTTATCGCAAGATTAATGCTCTTTGTGACCTAATGAACTTGTAGTTTTTAATAAGCTGTGGTCACTGCTAGTAACGTAAGAAAAACTACAGGATCTGGTTGTAAACCGGAAACAAAACAATTGGCACGCTCCACGCACGAGTTTGGTCTTGCCTGCTCACTAGCTGACTGTAAAAGAGTAGGCTACCGGTTTGTGTGGATGGCAAAAGCGAAAAAAAGTTGCCAGATGGGTTGACTGACAAGACCATAGTTATCTGTGTGTATTGTCGGTGTGAACTGAGTTATCACCTTAGCACATCCAGTCTGAAATACCACTTGATGGCCAAAGACATGGCCAACGCGAATTCTCCGCCGTCTCATTGTCAAAACCAAGTGACAATGTATGGCTTTCGACAGAGGTATATGGATGCTATTATGTTCAAAGGAAACTTAAGAAAGGAAAGTTTAAGCCATGGTTTAACTGCACTATTGGCTGAGTCCTAGTTTACAATGATGTGCACTTTGTAACTTTATCTCGGATCACCCTGTTTTGATCACTTAGAAAGGGTTGTTGAAGAAGCTTTTTTGTAACCAAGTATTTATTTTTTTGTCATCTGTTTATTGACAGTGTTAAATTGTGTGAGATTTTGCTTCATATGTGAATGACTGCTCAAAGTGAGAATGTTAGTGTGAAATATAACACTTCAATAAAAAAACATTTGCACAAAGCAAGCCTATCCACTTTTCCATGTTGATAACAGTATTAAAATGATAATTAATGGGACATTTAGAATAGATAAAAATGTGCGATTAATTTGCGATTAATCATGACTAACTATGATATTCATGAGATTAATCGCGATTAAATATTTTAATCGATTGACAGCACATACATATATACATACATACATACAGTGCATTCGGAAAGTATTCCACCGCTTCACTTTCCCCACATTTTGTTAGCAGCCTTTTCCCAATATGGATTAAATTCCTTTTATGTCTCATCAGTGGCATCCACAGACTTGTCCTGAAGCCACTCCTTCATTGTCATTGAGCTGTGTGCTTAGGGTCATTCTCCTGTTGGAAGGTAAACCTTTGCCCCAGTCTGAGGGCCTGAGCACTCTGGAGCAGGTTTTCATCAAGGATCTCTCCGTACTTTGCTCCATTTGTCTTTCCCTCAATCCTAACTAGTCTCTCAGTTCCTGCTGCTGAAAAATATCCCCACAACATGATGCTGCCACCACTATGCTTCACCTTAGGTATAGTATTAGTCAGGTGATGAGAGGTGCCTGGTTTCCTCCAGACGTGACTTTTGGCATTCATGCCAAAGAGTTCAGTCTTGGTTGCAGCAGACCAGAGAATCTTGTTTCTCATAGTCTGAGAGTCTTTTAGGTGCCTTTTGGCAAACTCCAAGTGGGCTGTCATGTGCCTTTTACTGAGTAGAGACTTCCGTCTGGCCACTCTACTATAAAGGCCTGATTGGCGGAGTGCTGCAGAGATGGTTGTCTTTCTGGTAGGTTCTCCCATCTCCACAGAGGAACACTGGAGCTCTGTCAGAGTGACAATCAGGTTCCTGATCACCTTCCTGACCAAGGCCCTTCTCTTCTGATTGCTCAGTTTGGCCGGGTCACCCGCTCTAGGAAGAGTCCTGGTGGTTCCAAACTTCTTCTATTTACAAATGATGGAGACCACTGTGCTCTTCAGGACCTTCAATGTTGCGGGAATTTTTTTGTGCCCTTCCTCAGATCTGGGCCCTGATACAATTCCTTTGACTCCATGGCTTGGTTTCTGCTCTGACATGCACTGTCAACAGTGGGACCTTATACAAACAGGTGTGTGCCTTTCCAAATCATGTCCAGTCAACTGACTTTACTGCAGGTCGACTCCAATCAAGTTGTAGAAACATCTCAAGGATAATACATATTTCAGTCATCGGTGTACAGCACACAGCCCTGTGGACTCAGGCCCTTACAGAAAAACCACATGAATTTCCCATGGGTTCCCATGTTACAACATGGTACCCATGTTACCACATGTGGTACCACATGTTACTACATGTGGACACATGTAGTAACATGTGTGTGTGTGTGTGTGTGGGTCAAAATGCAGGCGTGAGCTTGATGAGCTGCTGACTAATACTTTAAATGTGTTTTTCCCACAGAGGCACACCCAGTGTCCTGTTCGAACATGTGACATGTTGTAACGTGGTAACATGTGGAGCGCATGTAGCAAACATTTTACCACATTGCAATATAATGTGCACATGTGGAAATCATGTTACCATATGCGACAAATACTGCACATTTTCAAGGTTTCACCATAACATTTGAAACAAGTGCAGTAATTTGAGTACTGACAAACACAAAGGTTCAGCAATACTGATCAATGATAAATACATATAGAATCTGTATAAAGGCAATACATACACTACAAAGGTGGTCGGCATTTAGAAGTCTTTTATTTTGACTGAATGAGTTAGTGAAGCTGGACTAAAGTATGAAATAATGACATCAGATGTAGTCTTGAAAGTAATGCCGTAT
Organism: Chaetodon trifasciatus; assembly: GCA_037975065.1. Classification (NCBI taxonomy): domain Eukaryota; kingdom Metazoa; phylum Chordata; class Actinopteri; order Chaetodontiformes; family Chaetodontidae; genus Chaetodon; species Chaetodon trifasciatus. Next base: position 13,040,938 of record JBBMOE010000010.1, read on the forward strand.
TGTACGTATTGAAAGAACTCTCCAAGATTTAAAGTCTCTAGGACATGTTTCAGTTGGCCGACAAGGTGTAAGATAAAGAAAAAGTTACCATTTTTTATTAGCTCACTGTTGTCAAACACCTGATGGCAAGTCTTGCATGCATTATTTTCCAAAGCACAAAAGCAGTTGGGGCAACATGAAAATCATATTTCCCTGTTTTGAAAAGTTTTTTGAGCAGATATTTGGTGGATGGTAAGAGGCAATCTCGTGGTAGAATAAGAATCAAAATTTCTTGTGTCAATCCCACTGTTCCAGCAAAGGCCATCAAAAGTAGGATGGTTTGTCCAAGAATAACAGATGCTCCTCTGTACAGTGGGGACTTCTTCATGTCATAATTAACCTGGAACAAAAAAAACAGGATCCCTATTATTTATAGCTCTTGTAATATGTGGTTAAAGTAGAAGATGTTATACTGCTTGCTACTGGCAGAAGAATCAAGAATCTGGATTCCAGCTGTGAAGTGTCAGGGGACTGCCGTAAAATATTGACTAAATATAGACCATTGGCTCTACACGAAATTCAGAACCAGTAGTTGTTATGAGTGTTATGAGTTATTAGTGTATTATCAGGATAAATTGTCATTATTTGGAATCCTGCTCAGCCATTCCCAGTGCCCATTCTGAGCTAACTATGGTAGAAGGACAAAATATTTTATGGCTCTATTGTGCAAAATTGGGGTATATTATAACAAAGACAATCCAATTGCATTTAGTGTAAACCACAACAGCTCATATTTTACAGGAAGTGATTGAACTTCAACAAGGATTTGATTCATATCTCTAATCAGACTGGTTTGCACCAAAAATGATCCTATCATGTGTTCAGAATCAAAAGTTGAGCCGTCGTCATCCGTGTGGCTGTCGAGGAGTTGCTACAGAGAGGAGAGACACCAATAGCTATTATTAGTTAAGAGAGGTGCTGGATTTAAATTGTTGTGTTAAATCAGTTTCTGTGAAAGGGAAAAGATTTAGAAATTGATATACAGTATTTATACAAAATCATCATATTGATATTGATAATGATAATAATGATGAATAAATACTGTAAATCAATTTCTAGCACAACTACTACTCATGTTTTCTGTCCTTG
>JBBMOE010000010.1:13042987-13159072 GCA_037975065.1 Chaetodon trifasciatus
AAACATATATATATATATATATATATATATATATAGATAAACAGCTTGAATTTCGGCACATCTCCTGGTTTAAGAGAGCCGAAGTGATGAATGAATGAATTTATTTAAGTGTCGTGCACTCAAGGTGCCCAGTCCTCATGGACTTATAAGACGCTAAACACGACAAACAGCATTGCATAGTGTGTAAACAGATAAACACAACAACAACAAATAAACAAAAATAAAGGAAAACATACATCCACTTGTACCTGCACATATGGGCTACATACTGTATATATTACTAAATTCAAATCAAATGTACAGCACATTTTTTCTCTTTTCACAAGCTTTACAAATAAAGTTAGCTGTATGAAAAACTCCTATTCTAAAGCATAATTCAAGTTTTTCAAAATCATCCAGGTAAAAGAAACCATTGTATAACAAACTCATTTTTTCAAAAAATACATGTTTAAGTTCATCGTACAGAGGACAGAAGAACATAAAATGAATCTCATTTTCAATCTGTTCTAAATCACAGAGCAGGCAAAGTCTCTGTGCCTCAGGTACACCCCTAAACCTACCCGTCTCTATGGCCAGAGGTAAAGTGCCAAAACGTAGATGGGCGCAGAGGGATCTTTGGATTGTGGATATATTTTGTTCAACTTATTTTTCTACGTCATATATGTTTTTTATGAGGCAATAAGTTCTTAATTTGGGTTTATTCCATATTTCTACAGACCATTTTTCTGTATGTTGTTGAAAAAATATATTTTTAATTTTTCGAATATTGGAGCATAATCTAATGTAAAATATATATGACAGATCACAAGTGGAAAATACAGATTTCACCTCACTGGCCCAAGGAGATACCTTTGATATTTCCCAATTGAAAATCTTTCTGGTCAGTCTATGCTCAGGCATATTTAACAATCTGTTCCATAGGCGAAGCATTTCACATTTATGTCTAACATTTGACGGTTCCCAACCCGTCTCCACACATGGCAGCTATTGGGGTACGTCTATGAACTCTCAAGAACGAGCGGATAGCTCTGTATTGAACTGTGTCAGATTTGATCTGTTCATTAAAACCTCAGACCCCCGCTGTGTAATCTGAGACAGGACATACACAAGATTTGTACAGTTGGGTAAATGACTTGAAGCCTAAGTCTCTACAGTTCTTAACTTTGCTCAGTACAGAGCCCAAAGCTCTGCCGGCTGAGTCTGATAGGATACCTATAGCTGGGTTGAAGGTCAGCTGTTCATCTAATGTCAGGCCAAGGTATTTATACTCATTTGCATAGGTCAATGGTGTTGAACCAAAATTAAATACAAATGAACTTCTTTGTACAGCCTGTTTTCTAAAATGAACAATTTGTGTTTTGTCCTGATTAATCATAAGTCTCCATTTCCAACACCAATCTGAAACTCTATTTAACATATTCTTCAAATCTTGTTCGCATTCAGCTAATAAAACAATATCATCAGCATATACAAGAATGCCCACAATAATATTATCAATTTTAATACCAAGATTTGCTTTTTTAATTTGAATAGCCAAATCATTGACATCAATAGAGAACAACATAGGAAACAATACATCACCTTGTTTCACCCCGAATGGTGTCGAAAACCAGCCTGTTCTTAAGTCGTTTAACTGCACACAAGCTGTAGGTGCTCGATAAAGGGATTTAATTGCTGTATAAAATTTACCATTTATTCCTGATTTTATAAGCCTGTACTCCAGAAGTTCTCTGTTGACCCAGTCAAATGCCTTCTGAAAATCGATAAAACATGCAAATGTTGACTTGTTTTCTTTAAGTCTTGCTCTAATAATAGAAGTGACTGAATATATGTGGTCTATACAGGCCCTTTGCATCCGAAAACCATTTTGCTCATCTACTAGCAACCCTGACCTTTCTAAATGTCCAACTAATCTATTATTTAATAGAGCTGAATATAGTTTATAGACATTACTGATAAGACTTATCCCTCTGTAACTAAGTGGTGATTTGTGGTCCTTTCCAGAAGATTTAGGTATAGGCTTTATAATAGATTTACACCACTGTGAAGGAATGATACCATGCTCAAAACAAAATTGGAATAGCTCAAACAAAATTCAAAATAATTTTGGTGCCTTAAGAACTTCATAAGAAATCTCATCTATTCCGGTTGCTTTCTTTAATTTGGCCTTATCAATGACTATTTTAACCTCCTCTGTAGTAAAATTTGCATTCAAATATAAATTACAACAAAAAGAGTCAGCATTCATTTCATCCTCCAACGTTGCCTTTGAATCCATTACAGTCTTTAAGAAATTATCATCAAAGGATAAATGATTACCTCCCGAGAATAAATCGCCAGAATCTTTCTTCCATTTCTCTAGTACCACATTGATGTCAGAGCTATATTCGCCGGTTTCTAATTTTACCTCCACGGGTATCTCCATTTTCCTCCTAGGCACTAATTTGTTGATTTCATCCCAAAATTTTTTGGAACAATGTGTTTGCAACCGTTCAACATATTAACATAACATATTAACATAACAACATATATTAAGTGGCCACGATAAAATTTACGTTTAACATTCCGCAAATTTTTATCAAAATTGGCCTGACAATTATTGAATTCATTTCTTAACTCAGCTCTCTTGTTTTTATTATCGCTTTACAGATATCTCTTTTCAACTGCTCTTAAGATGTTCCAGAGCCTTTGTAGATCATGATTCCAGTGGGCTTACATGTTCTCTTAAATCCTTTCTGGGATGGCCTAAATCTATTTCTACCACATTTATTTAACTCATTATATAAACAGTCACAAAAAGCATCTTACCAGACATCCACCTCTTCAAGGTTAAATGGAAGTTGATCAATGAGTTCCTCTAAAATAATATTACATGAGCTAGAAGCCAGAAAGAATTCTGGTATTTGTCTTGTTAAAGGTCTGACCTTTATCTGTTGTATAGTAGGACCCTCATTGCTATTAAAGAGCAGTCCAGCATGGAATGAAAGCACCAGCAGGGAGTGGTCAGGCATTCTGCATTTATCCCCAATTAATAAAATGCCATCTGGCCCGAACCTCTCCAATAACTCATTAGGTGTAATCACATTGAACTCAGTACAATTCTTTAAGCAATCATGATAAGAAATCATATAATCCACCACCGCCCTCCCTTTGGTAGAAACCTAAGTGAAATTATCTTTTTCTGGGGATATTCTTCCATTCAGAACACAACTTTTTGCATCCCTTAAAAATTTTACTAATGCCTCTCCATAGCCATGAACAAAACTATCTATAATACACAAAAAGGTGATTCCTTACCTTCCATATATTGTAGAAATCCAAACTGGAATAGTTGTGAAGTCAGTTTGCTAATCTGGAGAAGTTCCCATTGAACAAAAAATACATCAACAGGGCTCGTCCAGGACGTGGAACGAGCATGATGAGGGCTGTATATTATGAAAGTTTTGCTCGCTTGTGATTAAAAATGTATGCGAACTGGAAAAAATTCCTCCTCACACAGGTGATCGCTCAGATTGCAGGGAATGCTACCACAATGTTACATCAATATTCGTCATTCTTAAAGAAAACTGTATCGTTTTCTTTCATGGCTTTCAGACATGCAAAAAAAACTACTACTCCCTGCATGCAACGCAAAGCTCAAGGCACCGATCACAGCTCAGCTGTTATCGCATTGTTAGCTGTGAGCTGAGCTATAAGTCGAGTGATGCTGTGAGTTGATGTGAGAGAATTTAGAGAAATTAAGTCAATTAGCTTTTATTTTGCAAGAGTTAGCAATAGTAATGTTAGTGTCATTACTAATGTTACTCGGGACACGTTGGTGGATGATGTTGACGTGGAAGCTGTCCAGGATGTATGTGTCACGTCAACGGCAGAAGTTGTCGACCCACAGCTGGCTAGGCAGCAAACTAGGCAGCAAATCAAGGCAGAGTCAGCAATTAAGGGAAAACCAAAAAATGTTTACTTATTGATTTTCTGCCTGTTATCATTGATACTTTAAATTAATAATTATTAAATTAATTGGTGGTGTCATAAGTGGTCCCAGCCTTACATGTTGCACATCCTCTGAAGTCTGCAGATTCCAAAAATACTAATATATTCACTCTATGGTCTTCCTGTCATCAGTAATGTTTGCTAAAGTTCAGGTACCCATTCAGTTTGAATGAACAAGTGTGACAATTTTTCAGACCTGATTTTGGTGTTGCACTTGTTGGTTTAATGACATAAATAAAGCAATTCGCTTCAAAACATTTCAGCAGAATTACAACACACATTCTCCACTTATCCCAACCAGAGCAACAGATAACAGAGAAGCACCGATTTTGGGCTTACAGTATATCACAAGATTCTACCAAAGTTCTCCATCCATTTAAGCTTCTTCTTTCTTTATCTTCTATTTCTCTCTTGATAGATGGACTTCAAAATGACTTAAAGGTGCTTGAGGACAGGATAAAAGACAAGGATAAAGAGATCAGGCGGTTGCGAAGGTTGAACCTCAACTGCAAGAGGGTAAGTATGGAGGGGAGCCCTTGCAGTAACCTTGAACCTATTTCCATGACAATATTATAATAACAATGCTATAACTATAATAAGTCACAACTCAATTAGTGATTTTGAATAGGTTAGTGTTCCTTCTTTGATTTAATTGTAGGGCTAGCAGATACAATCACAAAAACTGTGAAAGACGCTATACAGGCAGTTCAGCCTGCCCCCAGCCACCCGGTGCCTTCTAGCAGCCACCCAGCCCCTCTTCACAACCAACGAGGAGAGATAAAGGTATAACTTACATAGTCAGTGATTTTCTTTTGCGGACCATGCAGTGTTTCCCATACATTCATTATATTTTGGCAGCCTGCCCAAATCCTCTTGCAAACACTGAATTGTTTATTTGTTTGTTTATGTGTTTATTTATTTAGCACATGTTAAAGAGTCAACATTACAATTACCATAGAAAAATTAACAATCACTGATATAAGAATTTCTTTTTTTTAAAAAAAAAAAAGAGAAAAAAAGGAAAAAAAACAAAGAAAAAACAAAGGGAAACATGCAAGGAGGTCCTAAAAAACCCTCAAGGGGCTTGACAAGAGGACTTCCCTAGATAAACATTAAATTGGATATTGTCATATGCATAAAGGTATAAAATCACTCGGAAGGTCACACACGAGCGCGTGCTCACACACACTTGCACACATACACAGATCAGGTGGGTATTATTGATACAGCAAGAAATTTTTCACAGATTTTTCATAGGAAAGTTTAATAAAGTGGGGAGGAAGTGAATTCCATTACTTGGATCCTTTGTAAGAGATCTTAAATTGGGATGATGTAGTTCGTGATTGTGGTGGCTGGAGCTGGGATGCTTTTCAGTTTAAATAATTGTGAAATTGATTGTTTAGCGAAAAGAAATTATGAAAGAAAGTGGGAAGTGTTTTATTTAAAGACCCATATACAAATTGAATAGTTTGGAAACTATTAATCTGATAAATACTGACAATGCCGAATTTACGAAACAAAGGTAATGAATGACTTCTTGAGGCTGAAAGGGCAATGATCCAAATTGCTCGTTTTTGTAACTTAAAAATTGGTTGCAGTTTTGTTTGATGAGTACTGGCCCAGGCAATGTTGCAGTAGCTGATAAAAGGATAAATCCTAGAATAATATAAGTTGAGAGAGACTTTTGTGCTTAAAAGATAACAAATTTTTCCAATTATCCCAATATTTTTTGCAATTTTAGATGAAATAAATGAAATATGAAGTTTCCAACATAGGTTTTTATCAATTAGTACACCAAGAAAATGAGTCAAATCAACATTAGTTATTGAAACATTATCAATCAACACTGTTATATTCTCGTCGAGTTTCTTGTGATTGTTACCAAACAGAATAAAATTTGTTTTCTAAATGTTTAGTGACAATTTGTTGATTTTGAACCATTTAGAGATTTTATCTAATTCTTCATTGACAACTTTTGCAATTACATTAGGATTTCTGTGGGAAAAAAACAAACTTGTATCATCAGCAAATAAAATTTTGGATAGTTGAATTGATACATTGGACAAATCGTTAATATAAATAAGAAATAACAATGGCCCGAGGATAGATCCCTGGGGAACACCACATTTTATAGTGAGAGGAGGGGAGTTCAGTCCTTTGAAAGTTACAAATTGTTTCCTGTGGTCCAAGTAATTGATAATTACAACAATGCTTGCTCACGCAGTCCCAAATATTTCAGTTTTTGCAACAAAATAAGGTGATCTACAGTGTCAAAAGCTTTTGACAAATCTAAAAAAATCCCAATAGTGTGTTCTTTGTTATCATTGGCTCTATGTAATTCATTAGTGAGGTAAGTGATAGCCATGTAGGTAGGACGAGATTTCCTAAAACCATATTGATATTTGTATAATATTTCATTCTTGTTAAGGTAGCTCAATAATCTGTTATAGGCTAGTATTTTGAGAATCTTTGAAATAGAGGGTAGAATGGAAATTGGTCTGTAGTTAGTAAATATATCTTCAGCTTTGTATATGAGAATGATTTTGGCCATTTTTAATTCCTGGGGCACAATTCCACTTGAAAAGGACAAGTTAAATATATGGTCGTTTTCACATCTGACCAAGTGGACTTGTTCAATTGGGGAGCTGAAAGTCGCAACATTGTTGCGTTTATGACTTGTTTCAATTCTGCTTTCACACTGTGAACTGTGTGTGTCTGTGAAGCGCACCGAACTTTCTGAGCAACATCACCTGGTTGAAAGGGGCGCTCATCGATTGGACAAAGTAGGAGGGGAAATCCCTCCCTCCCCCCTCCCAATATTTTAGGGAACGCTACAACGTTAGTGAACGCAACTGTTCCTATAATGCTATCGTAGCTTGTCAGGGATCAATTCTGTTATTTTTCTAACTTTGACAATATAACATGTGACAACATATGAGCTCAGAGTTTTCAGGACTGTGACTGTTGGTAGTTGTGATTTGTTTTGTTTAAATATGCCAAATTGTGAATTTATGGGTTATTGTTGTTCAGACAGTTGAGCTAAGCTAGCTAGCAACTGCTAATGTCAGCGGTCACTTGTTACCCTAGATGCACTGCGTATGCACTGCGTATAGCGTCGCTACGTACATTTGGTCCTGTGTTTGGTCCAGTGAGCTTTCACACTGCATACGAACCAAACCAGGGTTCACTTGCAAGCGAACCGAGGCCCACGTTTTCAGGCAGACCAGAGTTCGCTTGTTTTGTCCACACCAGAGTTCGGATGAGCTTTCACACCGGCCCAGACGAAGCGGACTATCTGAGGAAACGAACTCTGGTCCATGTAAAGCGAACCAAACAGCTCTGGTGTGAAAGCGACCTATGTGTCAGTGGTTTGACAATGGCAACAGAAACCACTTTAAGTGGCTCTGCACTTAAACTATCATAACCTAGAGCTGAGTTCTTCAAAGAGTCTAATATCTCATAGACTTCACTGCAGGTAACAGGGCTTAGATGAAGTCCACCAGTAGGGGGTGGTGTTTTAAATTGAAGTGGGCTTTCATTGACCGCAGGAATGCTGGTCCCACTGCAGTGAAAAACTGATTAAAGTTGTGGGCTATAATTATAGGATCCTTTATTAGTGATCCATTGATTCTAAATTCATTGGGAAAAGATTTCTGTTTTTCTTTTGTTGAGAATTTTATTAATGATACACCAGAGTGCCGTCATGTTATCTTTACACTTGGAGAGTTCGGTACTGAAATAATGTTTCTTAGCCACCCTAATAGTATGTTTTAATTTGTTTCTGTATTGTATAAATTGCCTATGATGAAATGGAGTAGGATTAGAGAGATATTTTTTATATAGTTTGCGTTTATTTCTAAGGGACTTGATAATTCCTATGGTTACCCATGGCTTTGTTGGTTTAGAGTGAGACTTAGAATTCCTATTCTTTTCAGGAAAGGCAACATTGTAGGATTTAATTACTTCATTAATGAATACGGTGTGTGCCCTCTGTGGGTCATCCAAGTCCAAAACAGTATCCCATGAAAGAGGCTCAATCAGCTCCTTAAATTGATTAATAGTAAATATGTTGATTAATCTATCGGTAGATGGGTTGGAGTCATTGTCCATGAATGTGCAGAAGTCATGAGAAATATTGGAAGGTGATCTGATATGTCTGTACAAAGGATTCCTGAATTAATTTTTTTTTATCAAACACATTAGTGAAAATATTATCAATCAGCGTGGCTGAAGTTTCAGTAACTCGAGTTGGTTTGGAGATCACAGGGTAAAAAAAATGTGAAAACATTGTATCCAAAAATGAATGAATCTGAGTATTCTTCACAGAGTCTATCATATTAATATTAAAATCTCCCATTATATAACAATCTTTTCTCTCTCTGGATACAATGTCAGGGAGATCTGTCAAGTGAGAATTAAAGTCACTGATGCTCAAATTTGGTGTTTTATAAATACATCCAATGATAGTATGATTATATGTTTCTATAAAAACACTCTCACCAAAGGACAAAAAGCTTATTTCAATATCATGCCTTTCCTTATACTCTAGGCAGGTGTTTACATACAGAGAGGTTCCTCCACCTACTTTATCCGTTCTAAATCTATATACGTGATTATAATTCTCAATACCATACATGTCACAGTTTTCTTGATTTAACCAAGTTTCTGAGACTCCCACTGCAGAGAAGGTGTGATTTAGGTTAGAGAGGCAGAGTGTAAGTAATTCAAAATTCTTTGGTATACTGCGAGCATTAATATGCAAAAATGAGAGGTCATCTTTCTTTTTAAATTGATCATTGATATATTTAATGTCCTCTTCCATGAGATAACTACAATCAGACATAAGGGTTTGTTTCCTTTCAGTTAAACAATTCATATCCGGGTTATTGCTACACAGTATATCACTTGAGGGTGAGTCACCTCGAACAAAAACCTCTGCAGGATCAAAAGTGATTACACCATTTGGCTTGACCTTTGACTTCTTCTTAGATTGTTGGTCATGCAGAATGTTAAGCTCAGCATTATTAACATGACTGAAAGGAAACTGCTCCATGTGTGACATAATCGTAGTTAAATTCATACAAATCAAAATTGTTTTTAGTCAACTAACTCGAAGAGAAGTCAAGGTTAGTCAGACAAAGGCTAAAACTATAATGTAGTAGGCTACAGACATTAATATGTAGTTGGAAAAATTCACTTTTTTGGAAATCAACAGAAGATTTAAACTCACTCATACAATAATAATCAGATGTTTCAAAAGAGACTTGTTTCAGTAAAGCAAGACCTCTGATGTCAGGATCATGATTATGTAAAATGATCGATATTGTGGGGTCCTGAGATTCACTTTTTGGTTGTTGAAGAGAATAATAAAAATAGTCTTTTAAATGTTCATTTACTAAATCATATGAGCCATAGACAATATCAGATTGCATGGTTGGTGATAATGACATGATGGTTTGATAGAAAGGAAAAAAAAAAAAAAAAACATGATTAAAAAGAAGTAGTCACCATATGTACAGTATTTGAGTCCTGTTAACCCATCCTCAGTGATGTGAGGCTTCTGTCGTCTGGGGCTTTTGTGGTTTAACAAACAGTTAATAGTTCACAGTTCATCCTTGTTCTCTGGCCTGTTTCATTGCTGGGATGAGGTCTGCTCTCTTCTTCCGTAGCAGGTCGGAGAAGTTCTCATTTACATATATTGTAGTGTTCTTAAGGTGAGCTCTCGCTTTAGCAAGGATGAGTTCTTTGTCTTTATACCTTAAGAGTTTCACAACAATTAGTCTTGCTTTTCCGGGGTTTTGCTTGACATTTCCAGTGCGATGGGCTCTTTCGATTTCAATAGTCTTTGGGTCAATTTTCAGCTTGTTGTTAAAAAACTCTCTGACCTTCTGCTCAGTGTCTGACCAGGGCTCATGGGCAGTGTCCTGCTTCAGACCATCAATTATAACATTGTTTCGTCGACTCTGGTTTTCTACATAATCAATTTTGGAGATGATGTCTTTGATTTCAGAGTTCACACACTGGGAGGACAGTGACTGCAGTTGTGATTCAAATGAACCAACTTTCTTCTCCATATTTCTCAAGTCATCAATTTGGGCTTGAGAGAATTGAAGGCTGGATTTGATCTCCTGTACCTTTTTCATAATTCCATCAATCCTGGTAGTTGTAGATTCCAGGATCACCTTGGTGAAGGACATGAAATTTGACTCTTGTCTGTTAAGCATTTCCACATATAATGACCTTTGTTGTTCCATCATCTCTCTCATGGTCTCCATAGAGACATAATCCTCACCATTAGTGGTGTTTTTTTTTTGTTGCCACGGGACATGTTTACCCGCTGTTGAAGTTAAGATGGATAGATTTCCAGGTTGTTGAAGAGTTCCCATGAGTCCTTGTCAATCCAGACAGTCCTCTCCACTTGCTTAGGCTGAATCAGTCACCGCAGAGGAGTAGGCCGAGGTGGTGGGAATCCACCAAACATCAGAAAAACAAAAAACCATCCACAGCTTTTGGTTGCCAGTCCACTTTTGTTATCATAAAACAATCAAGTAGCACTTAAGATTAAGAGCTTCCAAGTCATTAAAATGTGAAGTTGGAGTAAAAACAAGTTGGAGTGCAGCTGCTCAGGAGTGCTGCCATGCCCTGCCACTCTAATGATTGTCTATTCTTAAATTCTGCTGTCTTCTGTGTTGGCACACGAAAGCTTTGGTGCTGGCAGTATTACTGTGTGAAAATGTCCTCAGCAGAACCGAACACCAAAGGACTAGAGGACTTTAGTGTCAAAGAGGAACAGTACGGCGGTTGTCTGGACCTGTTTTGACAGTCAGGTATTGTGTAGAATGTCCCTTTCTACTGTAGCTTTAAAAACTCAATCACAAGGCTGTGTGTGACGATTGCAGGGTGCTCGCTAAAAACCCGTCTTGCACCTGGCAGGTGTGGATGACAAATGTTAGAGAGCAGAACTCCTTTTGAGCGAGATTAAAAATGACACCGTGAAATGACCCCAGCGACAGCAGAGTTCATAGTGAAATATACAATGCCCTTCCATCCACGTTTACATGTTTACATTTACATTTATTACATGTTTACAGTGAGGCTTTGAGTTATCTAAATATGCTGTTTTAACTTTTAACTTGGCTGTTGTAAATGTTACTGTTGCTGCTCTAGAAACAACATTTAGTTATATTTAAATATAAATAAATTCTAACCCTGTTTTGAATAGACTGAGCACACACTCATTCATCACCACACAGTAATACTACATAGACTATTTGTGCCAAAATGATGATTTCAAAAAATTCCTATATTTTTAAGACTGCTTATTAGAAACTCAATAATAGCTAGCTGCTAATTTAGGCCTTACACCTACACATTGCACATGTGGGATGCAAACATAAGCTTTGCCACGCAACCTGGACCCCAAAGTTCAGTCAAATCTTTTTTTTCTTTATAGTACCCATGCCAATGCAACACCTCTGAGAACTGGACTTTTTTGCATTCTGGGAGTACATTGATGTATTCTAATATTTTTTCATCTTTGCAGAATGAGTCTGTAACGGATTTAATGAACCCAACCGCCTTGGATTATGCTCAAAGGTGTGATGGCTAAAAGAAGCTCACCAGGACTGTGATGGATTCCATCTTCACTGTGGAAGAGATGGCGATGTGCTCTATCACAGGAAAAAAGGGGATTATGGGAGAGAAAAGACAGAGCTTTGACAAAGGCAAAGTGAAGCTAGTAATTTGTAAGCATGTCAGAATATTGTTTGGGTCGGGCAAAATGCTATTGTATCAGCTTGTTAACACACAAAAATGTTGCTCTTTTCATTACCATCCTCATTGACATCTATCTTGCACAATATGAATTAATTGGTGAACCCTGAGTAAATTTAGTGGCATTTCATTTGTTACAAACCATGTCAAAAAAGTTCACGGAGCCATCGGAGACACTGAGATCAAAGCCTGAGATGTGTAATGTCAACGGCAGAAGTTGTCGACCCACGGGCCGGCTAGCATTAGCATAATGTGAGCGTTAGCCAAATCGCTGCCTCAGAATGAACGACTCGAAATCCACCGTTCCCGCAATGTTAGAATCTGGCCCCCGCCCCCCTCCCGAGGGGGCACAATGACTTGAATGGCCAGGTGGTAAAATCCCTGCTGTAATTACTGTTCTTGTGCTTTACTGCAAAACAGAGAGCCTTCAGGAAATAAGAAAGGCAGAGTGTCAGTGGATAGAGAGACACAAAAAGTGGACTCCAAAAAACCAAAGGTATGTTGTTACACTATTGTTGAGAGATGTGCCCCTAAAATAGTCTAATATTTAAATTACTTATTCAATAATGAAGGTGTTTTTCCAGGATGTTCAAGCTCATTTATACTCCCTCCTGTCGCCTCCTTTCCCTTGCAATTGCTTGCTGTTTTGTCAGACCACAACTGCCACTGAGGAAATTGGTCATTCTAACGATGAGGATGAGGATGACACACCTCAACAGCAGAAGGTACAGCAATGCTGTCCAAACACATGTTCATGTTCTTGTTTCCTTTTTTTTCCAGTTACCTTTTATTTTAATTATTTGGGTTGCTTCAATTGTGACATAATTCACTGATGATTTGTTGTCTATGTCATACATTTATCATAATACTTTTACAAACCTGAGTATGTATACAACTTCAAACACTTTTGGGCAGTTGTGATGGCCATGACATCATGAGATGTTTGGTGTTGTCAGCCTGAGCCTGTGCTTGTGAGTGCAGCTCCTTGATTGGATTAATGTCAGACAACTGTGCTTAGAGTGAGGAGGTTATTTAAGCTCCTGCAGTCACACAGTCTCGCTCTCTCTGACCTGGCCTCCACACAGGTATACCACATTTGGGTTCTGTTATGTTACATTAGGTTTACTTTTTGCATTTTACAACATTTACACATATTATCTTCACTCATGCACATCCTACACTACTGACTCAACTGATTTAGACACTTCATGCTTTAAATATTTAATTTGATCTTATTTGAAGGCAAATTTATTTGTATAGCACAATTCATACACCAGGTAATTCAAAGTGCTTTACAGAAGCATGAAAATACATTAAAATCATACATTTTAAGAGAAAGAGAGAAAGAAGGAAAGAAAGAGATTAGAAGAGAATAGAAAACTAAAAATAAAATACAATTAAAGGAAAATTAAAAACAGTAGCCAGTAAAAGACAATAATTTAGTATTTGGAATGATTAAAGTCATTGAGCAAATATATTTACTTTAAGTAAAAGCTGTAGCAAATAATAATGTTTTCAACCCTGATTTGAATGAGCTGACAGTTGGTGCAGACCTCAGGTGTGCAGGGAGAATGTTCCACAGGTGAGGAATATAATAACTGAAAGCTGCTTCACTTTGTTTGGTTCTCCTTCTGGGAACACACAATAGACCTGTCCCTGATGACCTGAGAGGTCTGGATACTTCATATGGAGTTAATAAATCTAGAATATATTTTGGTCCGAGACCATTTAATGCTTTGTAGACCAACAGTAAGATTTTAAAGTCTATTCTTTGACTCACTGGAAGCCAATGTAGTAATCTGAGGACTGGTGTGATATGGTCCATTTTTCTGGTGTTTGTAAGGACTCGTGCAGCAGCATTTTGAATCAGCTGTAGTTGCCTAATTGATTTTTTGTTTAGGCCAGTAAAGACTCCATTGCAATAGTCCAACCTACTGAAAATGAATGCGTGAACAAGTTTTTCTGTGTCTTCTTTGGACAGGCATCCCTTAATTCTGGTTATATTTTTCAGGTGGTAGTAGGCTGATTTGGTAATCAGCTTTAAATGGCTGTTAAAAATCAGGTCAGAATCAATAATTACACCAAGATTTCTGGCTTTATCTGTTGTTGTCAGTGACATGGAGTTAAGGTGAGCACTGATCTTTGACCTTTCATTTTTGGGGCCAAATACAATCACTTCTGTCTTATCTGCATTAAGCTGAAGAAAATTCTGGCACATCCACTCACTGGTTTGATGAATACACTCACTCAGTGAAAGTAAGGGACGGTAGTCATGTGATGACACAGAAATATAAAGTTGTGTATCATCTGCGTAAGTATGATAAGAAATATTATGATGCTCCATAATCTGAGCTAGGGGCGACATGTAGATATTGAAAAGAAGTGGTCTGAGAATGGACCCTTGTGGCACCCACCACAACATCTTTTTTTGTTCAGACACATGCTCACCAATTGACACAAAGTAGTCTCTATCTTGTAAATAGGATTTGAACTAGTGTAGTACAGCGCCAGTAAGTCCCACCCACTTTTCCAGTCTGTCAAGAAGTATGTCATGATCAGCTGTATCAAAGGCAGCACTGCAATCTAATAATACTAAGACTGAGGTTTTGGAAGCATCATTATTCAGATGTATGCCATTTAAAACTTTGTTAAGTACAGTCTCAGTGCTGTGGTGTTGACGAAATCCAGACTGAAATGCATTAAAAAGATTGTTCTGCGTCATGAAAGCATGCATTTGTTGAAAAACAACCCTTTCAATAATTTTTCCTAGAAAGGGAAGATTTGATATTGGCCTGTAGTTACTTATTACTGAAGCATCCAGATAAGTCTTTTTTAGGAGAGGTTTTATTACTGCTGTTTTCATGGGCTGGGGAAACTGACCAGACTGAAGAGAATTGTTTATTATCTGCAACACATCTGGAGCTATGCAATTAAAAACATTTTTAAAAAAGTTTGTTGGCAGAGTATCAAGGCAGCATGTTGTGGATTTTAACTGTGATACAGTTTCTGTCAGCCTTGTATGATCTAGAAGGTTAAAATGTGCTAGATTAACTGGAGAACAAGATGGCACAGTTTAACAGTAAACTGCCTAGTTTGTCTATTTGATTTGCCCCAGTTTGGTTTAGTTCTGCCTTACTTGGTTTAATTAGAGATTTGTTTGAGTTGAATGCTGAATTTGGTTTAATTTAGTTTGATTTGAAAACAAAGACTCTTAAAAAACTTTGCCATGGTGTTGTTTCTCTCTTTTGTTATGACCGCCTGAGCCAAGTGACAGCAGTACATGTTACTATTCAGTCTTATACTAATCATCATAATTGCTGACCTTTTACACCCTTCCCCCACACACTTGTTTTTCAGATTTTTCAGGAGGACCCATACAGGACTCCAAAACATCCAAAGGTAAATGTAACACTTAGTTCATACAACTACTACAGTTCGTACAACTAAGGGTTTTTTTTTTTTTTTTTTTTTTTTTTTGGGAGTTGTTTATTTTATTCATTTATTTTTTAAGACAATAGAAACAGTGTGTAAAATAGGCCGCAACACCCAAATGATTGTTGTAAGAGGTCATGCTGTGGTTAGGCAGCAAACTAGGCAGCAAATCAAGGCAGAATCAGTTATTAGGGGAAAACCAAAAAATGTTTACTTATTGATTTTCTGCCTGTTATCATCAATACTTATTAAATTAATTGGTGATGCCAAAGTGGTCCCAGCCCTACACAAAACACGTTGGACATCCTCTGAAGTCTGAAGTGTAACAATTTTTCAGACCTGATTTTGGTGTTGCACTTGTTGGTTTAATGACATAAAGAAAGCAATTTGCTTCAAAACGTTTCAGCAGAATTACAACACACATTCTCCACTTGTCCCAACCAGAACAACAGATAACAGAAGCACCGATTTTGGGCTTACAGTATATCACGAGATGCTACCAAAGTTCTCCATCCATCTAAGCTTCTTCTTTCTTTATCTTCTCTTTCTCTCCTAATAGATGGACTACAAAAAATGACCTTAAGGAGCTCCAGGAGAAGATAAAAGACAAGGATAAGGAGAGCAGGCGCTTGAAGGTTGTACCTTCAACTGCAAGAGGGTAAGTATGGAGGGGAGTCCTTACAGTAACCTTGAACCTATTTCCATGACAAAACTATAATAACAATGCTATAACTATAATAAGTCACATGGTAAGTGTTCCTTCTGTGATTTAATTGTAGGGCTAGCAGATGCAATCACAAAAGCTGTGAAAGACGCTATACTGGCAGCTCAGCCTGCCCCCAGCCACCCGGTGCCTTCTAGCAGCCACCCAGCCTCTCTTCACAACCAAACAGGCGAGACAAAGTTATCACTTACATAGTCAGGAGAAGGAAAGTTCAGTCAAATCTTTTTTTCTTACCAGCACCCATGACAATGCAACACCTCTGAGAAGTTTACTTTTTTGCATTCTGGGAGTACATGGATGTATTCTAATATTTCTTCATCTTTGCAAAACGAGTCTGTAACGGATTTAGTGAATCCAACCGCCTTGAATTATCCTCAAAGGTGTGATGGCTACAAGAAGCTCACCAGGACCGTGATGGAGTCCATCTTCTCTTTGGAAGAGATGGCAATGTGCTTCGTCACAGGAAAAAAGGGGATAATGGGGGAGAAAAGACCGAGCCTTGACAAAGACAAAGTGAAGCTAGTAATTGGTAAGCATGCCAGAATATTGTTCGGATTGGGCAAAATGCTATTGTATCAGCTTGTTAACACACAAAAATGTTGCTCTTTTTCAATTATTTTCATTACCATCCTCAATGACACCTATCTTACACAATATGAATTAATTGGTGAACCCTGAGTTAATTTAGTAGCATTTCATTTGTTACAGACCATGTCAAAAAAGTTCACAGAGCCATCGGAGACACTGAACTCAAAGCCTGCATGGCAGAAAAATTAAAAGACACCAGGAGACGAGCTGAGAGGGAAACAGGGTAACCTATTTATACTGTATATGCCAAGATATTGATGATACTTTGATTCATAGAATCCACTTTTGGATGGCTTCTAAAGGGCCTGCTGTGGTATTTGACTACATAGACCAGTCATCACTTGAAAATAACAGAACCAATCCTGTAATCCAGATTGAAAAGAAAATAACCTTTACTTTGATAGAATAGACTGGTATTTGTACTGCCCTAATCTTTGATTTTGTCTTTCAATCCCACAATAGGGAGTCTGCTGGAGGATACCCAGAGGACTGAGACAACACAAACACACAATACACACACACTCTTTCCCCAGAAGACATTTTTAGGGGCATTTTGATCATTTTTATGGACAGTCATATCATGTTTGCAAATAAACAGTATTTGTATCATTTATATTTATTTAAGTTCTTTATTTCTTCTAAAATTCTAAAACCGAATACTGAACACTGGTTTGAAGCCTGCCTTAGTATGGATGGACAGATCATATCGTGCACCCTGCTGGTTGCCTCAGTCATAGCATGGCACCTTAATTAATAATGGCTTGTCCTTGGTGTCAAAGGTTGAGTTTGAGTCCTGGGTGATACTGTGTAAATGAGTTTCATTTGCTGTAACTCGTTTTCCTCTTAGACGACATCTGCCAGACACATCCAAGACTGCTTGCATTCGTAGTTTAGATTTGTGTATTGTTGGTTTAAATTTTATGAAGAAAATGTAAATACTAAGACTATTTTGTATTGTACGCACACCCACTTGGTTTTACATGGGTATTTGAATCGGTTTCACATGGGAGTTTATATGGGTTACACATGTAAAAACATGAGTTTCACATGTAATAATATGGGTTTCACATGTAATAACATGGGTTTCACATAGGAATTTACATGGGTTTCACATGGGAGTCTATATGGGTTACACATGTAATAACATGGCTTTCACATAGGAATTTACATTGGTTTCACATAGAAATTTACATGGGTTTCACATGGGAGTCTATATGGGTTACACATGTAATAGCATGGGTTTCACATAGGAATTTATATGGGTTTCACATGGGAGTCTATATGGGTTACACGTAATAACATGGTTTCACATGGAATCACATGGGTTTCACATGGGAGTCTATATGGGTTACATGTAATAACATGGGTTTCACGTGGGAGTCTTTATGAGTAACACATGTAATAACATGGGTTACACATGGGTATTTGAATCGGTTTCACATGGGAGTTTATATGGGTTACACATGTAATAACATGAGTTTCACATGTGATCACATAGGAATTTACATGGGTTTCACACATTACACCATGAAAAATGTTCCAAAACCAGATGTTTCCCATGTTTAACATGCCCAAATCACATGTGTTCCACATCTGTGGATTTAACATGTTCTCACATGTTAAATTTCACATGTGCAAAATCACATGTAAATATAATCACGTGACCACATGTGATTTGCACATGTGAAATTCATGTGGTTTTTCTGTAAGGGCAATTATATTTGTTTTAACTACTTTATTTCTTCTAAAATTCTAAAACCGAATATTGAACACTGGTTTGAAGCCTGCCTTTGTATGGATGGACAGATCATATCGTGCACCCTGCTGGTTGCCTCAGTCATAGCATGGCACCTTAATTAATAATGGCTTGTCCTTGGTGTCAAAGGTTGAGTTTGAGTCCTGGGTGATACTGTGTAAATGAGTTTCATTTGCTGTAACTCGTTTTCCTGTTAGACGACATCTGCCAGACACATCCGAGACTGCTTGCAGTCCTAGTTTAGATTTGTGTTTTGTTGGTTTAAATGTTATATATAAAATCTAAGTACTAAGACTGTTTTGTATTGTACGCACACCCACTTGGTTTCACATGGGTATTTGTATGGGTTTCACATGGAATCACATGAGTTTCACATAGGAATTTACATGGGTTTCACATGGGAGTCTATATGGGTTACACATGTAATCACAGGGGTTTCACATAGGAATTTACATGGGTTTCACATGGGAGTGTATATGGGTTACACATGTAATAACATGGGTTTCACATAGGAATTTACATGGGTTTTACATACGAATTTACATGGGTTTTACATGGGAGTGTATATGGGTTACACATGTAATAACATGGGTTTCACATAGGAATTTACATGGGTTTCACATGGGAGTCTTTGGGTTACACATGTAATAACATGGCTTTCACATAGGAATTTACATTGGTTTCACATAGAAATTTACATGGGTTTCACATAGGAGTCTATATGGGTTACACATGTAATAACATGGGTTTCACATAGGAATTTACATGGGTTTCACATGGGAGTCTATATGGTTACACATGTAATAATGGATTACACATTTAATAACATGGGTTTCACATGGGTATTTGAATCAGTTTCACATGGGAGTTTATATGGGTTACACATGTAAAAACATTAGTTTCACATATAATAATATGGGTTTCACGAGGAATCCCATGGGTTTCACATGGGAGTCTATATGGGTTACACATAATATGGGTTTCACATGGAATCACATGGGTTTCACATGGGAGTCTATATGGGTTACATGTAATAACATTGGTTTCACATGGAATCCCATGGGTTTCACATGGGAGTCTACATGAGTAACACATGTAATAACATGGGTTACGCATGGGTATTTGAATCGGTTTCACATGGGAGTTTATATGGGTTACACATGTAATAACATGAGTTTCATATGTGATCACATAGGAATTTACATGGGTTTCACACATTACACCATGAAAAATGTTCCAAAACCACATGTTCCCATGTTTAACGTGCAAATCACATGTGTTCCACATTTGTGGATTTAACATGTTCTCACATGTTAAATTTCACGTGCAAAATCACATGTAAATATAATCACATGTGATTTGCACATGTGAAATTTATGTGGTTTTTCTGTAGGGGCAATTATATTTGTTTTAACTATTTTATTTCTTCTAAAATTCTAAAACCGAATATTGAACACTGGTTTGAAGCCTGCCTTTGTAGGGATGGACAGATCATATCGTGCACCCTGCTGGCTGCCTCAGTCACAGCATGGCACCTTAATTAATAATGGCTTGCCCTTGGTGTCAAAGGTTGAGTTTGAGTCCTGGGTGATACTGTGTAAATGAGCTTCATTTGCTGTAACTCGTTTTCCTGTTAGACGACATCTGCCAGACACATCCAAGACTGCTTGCAGTCCTAGTTTAGATTTGTGTATTGTTGGTTTAAATGTTGTATAGAAAATCTAAGTACTAAGACTGTTTTGTATTGTACGCACACCCACTTGGTTTCACATGGGTATTTGTATGGGTTTTACATGGAATCCCATGGGTTTCACATAGGAATTTACATGGGTTTCACATGGGAGTTTATATAGGTTACACATGTAATCCCATGGGTTTCACATTGGAATTTACATGGGTTTCACATTGGAGTTTGTAAGGGTTTCACATGGGAGTGTATAAGGGTTTCACATGGGTTTCACACGAGTATTTGAACCGGTTTCACATGGGAGTTTGTATGGGTTACACGTGTAAAAACACGAGTTTCACATGTTACCACATGGGTTTCACATGTAATCACATGGGTTTCTCACAGGTATTTGTATTGGTTTCACATGGGAGTTTATATGGGTTACACATGTAAAAACACGAGTTTCACATGTAACCACATGGGTTTCACATGTAATCACATGCGTTTCACATGGGTATTTGTATTGGTTTCACATGGGAATTTATATTGGTTACACATGTAAGAACACGAGTTTCACATGAAATAACGTGGGTTTCACATGTAATAACATGGGTTTCACATAGGAATTTACATGAGTGTCACACATTACATCATAAAAAATGTTCCAAAACCACACTTCCCATGTTTAACATGTTCAAATTATTCAATGTCTACTCATTTTTCACATGTGGATTCAGCATGTTTTTACGTTAAATTTCACATGTGCAAAATCACATGTACATATAATCACATGTGACCACACGTGATTTGCATAATTCATGTGGTTTTTCTGTAAGGGGGTGTTCACCTATCAAGTGGGGTAGGTGTGACCACCAATCTGCATTGTCTGTGTTCTGTTTGTGACAAAGTCCAATATCAATTGCAGATTGTGGTGCTAAAGCCCAGAGTGCTGAATTTGCCAGTTTTTTTCATGACAGTGTTGTATTGCTAAGCTGAAATCATCCAACAACATTCTGATGTAGGTCTTGTTATTTTCAATGTGTGTGAAGACCAAGTGGAGGGCAGTGGAGATGGCATCCTCTGTGAATCTGTTAGTTCTAAATGCAAACTGGTTAGGATCCGGGCTGGCTGGGATGGTGTTTTTGATGCTCTGGAGAACCAGTTTCTCAAAGCACTTCATCAGAATGGAGGTGAGTAGTTGTTTAGGCTAGACACTGCAGACCTTTTAGGTACAGGGATGATGCTTGGCTGTCTTGAAGGAGATGGGAACACTGTCTTGTGATAGCGATATGCTAAACTGTCAGTAATGACATCAACTAGCTGGTAATCACATTCTCAGTGCACAGCCAGACCCAGCAGCTTTAGTCACATTCATTCTCCACGTCTCCTTCTGTGGATACTGACAATGACAGGTCCTCCCGAGGCAGAGTAGATTTGTCAGATGACTCTCTGTTGAGGAGATAAAAGCAAGCATAAATTATGTTAATCTTATGTGGCAATGCTGATGGGGGTGCTCGTGCTTTTGTAGCCTGTGATGGTCTGGATCACATGTTACATGTCTTTGGTATTGTTGGTGTAGTGGTCTCTCTCCAGTCTCTCCTGATGTCTCTATTTTGCCTTCTTGATGCCAGCTTTCTAGCTTGCCCTGGTGGTGTAAGCTTCCTTGTCACCTGACTAAGAGTCAGCTTTTTTTCTGGATAGGGGCCTCACATCTCCATTCATGCAGGCTTTCTGAGTGGGGAATGATTTTACTGTCTTTAAGATTTAAGATTTAAGATATGTACTTTATTAATCACCACACAACATGCCATGCATCGGTGAACACAACAAGACACACAACATGCATGTCATGCTTTTTGGTGAAATTATGGTGAAATTATTTGTCCGCGTTTGATCCATCCTGGTAAGTCCTTCCTCCGCGGCAGACCAGGAGCAGTGGGCTGCCAGCCGACAGCGGCGCCCAGGGTCGTCACCATTCAGTCAGGTGGTGATCTTCTTGCATGTTTTGAGTGGGTTTTTTTTGTGGAGGATACCCCAGGTGAACACGGGGAGAACATAGAAAACTCCACACAGAAAGGCCCCTTTCCTCGAGACAAAAGGGCAGCAGGCACCGAAGGCATGGTGGAGGACACGCCATGCCTTCGTGCCACCTTAAAAATTATGATCCACCTTAAAATTTATGAGCACCATCATGTTTGCTGATCTATGACATCATTGATAAAGCATATTCCTCAAGATTGATGTGGTTCTTGGGTCTTGATATCTCTGAACATGTGCCAGTCTGTGCAATAAAAACAGTTCTGTAGAGCTGCTGCAGTTTCAGCTGTCCACACTTAAACACTTTTTGGGTCTTTTGTTTTTTTGTTTTTTTGTTTTTTTCTGATGGTTTGACCCTTTTTGTCAGCTGAGAGTCAGGCAGGTGAAGCAGGAAAATATGGTATGAAAGACGAAGTTGGGTTGATGAAGGCTTTGATGCCTGTAGGAATGTTTGTGTAAACATGGTCCAAGATATTGTTTCCCTGGTGGAGATGTAAGAAATCAGAAATACTTATACTGATCCCTGAGAGGAAATTGTTTTAGTTGCAGGTGCTCCTCACAAGAAGAAATAGAAGAGATGAAGAAGAGATAGAAGAGATAAACATGTAGTGCAATTAAAAGACAAATATATACACACACACACACACACAATTTATATATACAAAATATATACTGATAACTAAACAAAATATATATACTGTATATACTGAGACAATATATATATATATATATACTGTAAAAAATTCCAAGTTGACTCAACTTAAAAAAAAATTGTAACCTCGCTGCCTTAAAATATTGATTAAAGCTAGCAAATTATTTCAGGTAATTTCAACTCAAAACTAAGTTTCTCCAACTTAAAAGACCAAGTTCACGTGACTTATTGCTTTGTTGTGGGAACTTTATTTATTAGGTCAAACAAACAAATATTTTTATTGTATCAACAATTGAACTCAAGTAATCTCAACTCACTTTCGATTTGATTTATTTAAAGTAAATTTAACTCACAACTAAATTGAAATTACTTGAAATAATTTGTTAACCACATTTAAAAATGAGTTGAGATTACTTGACTTACATCAAGAAACAAGTCTGGCTTAACTAATGCAGGAATAGATATAACATTACTATTTTGTTGTGCAGAACATCCTATGTGTCTTTCCATGTGTAAACAGGACACTTAAAACAGTTGACAAATGTGAATTCCTTGAACATATACCAGAAACATAAATTTGCATGAATCTCTTAACCCCTTCAGACCCGCATTTTTTCTGCTGGGCAAAAAAAAAATTTTCCATCTGATTCTGGCTCCTCTCCAACATACAGTGGGGCAAAAAAGTATTTAGTCGGCCACCAATTGTGCAAGTTCTCCCACTTAAAAAGATGAGAGAGGCCTGTAATTTTCATCATAGGTACACTTCAACTATGAGAGACAGAATGGGGGGAAAGAATCCAGGAAATCACATTGTAGGATTTTTAATGAATTAATTGGTAAATTCCTCAGTAAAATAAGTATTTGGTCACCTACAAACAAGCAAGATTTCTGGCTCTCACAGACCTGTAACTTCTTCTTTAAGAGGCTCCTCTGTCCTCCACTTGTTACCTGTATTATTGGCACCTGTTTGAACTCGTTATCAGTATAAAAGACACCTGTCCATAACCTCAAACAGTCACACTCCAAACTCCACTATGGCCAAGACCAAAGAGCTGTCAAAGGACAGCAGAAACAAAATTGTAGACCTGCACCAGGCTGGGAAGACTGAATCTGCAATAGGTAAGCAGCTTGGTGTGAAGAAATCAACTGTGGGAGCAATTATTAGAAAATGGAAGACATACAAGACCACTGATAATCTCCCTCGATCTGGGGCTCCACGCAAGATCTCACCCCGTGGAATCACAATGATCACAAGAACGGTCAGCAAAAATCCCAGAACCACACAGGGGGACCTAGTGAATGACCTGCAGAGAGCTGGGACCAAAGTAACAAAGGCTACCATCAGTAACACATTACGCTGCCAGGGACTCAAATCCTGCAGTGCCAGACATGTCCCCCTGCTTAAGCCAGTACATGTCCAGGCCTGTCTGAAGTTTGCTAGAGAGCATTTGGATGATCCAGAAGAGGATTGGGAGAATGTCATATGGTCAGATGAAACCAAAATAGAACTTTTTGGTAAAAACTCAACTTATCGAGTTTGGAGGAGAAAGAATGCTGAGTTGCATCCAAAGAACACCATACCTACTGTGAAGCATGGGCATGGAAACATCATGCTTTGGGGCTGTTTTTCTGCAAAGGGACTAGGACGACTGATCCGTGTAAAGGAAAGAATGAATGGGGCCATGTATCGTGAGATTTTGATTGAAAACCTCCTTCCATCAGCAAGGGCATTGAAGATGAAATGTGGCTGGGTCTTTCAGCATAACAATGATCCCAAACACACCGCCCGGGCAACAAAGGAGTGGCTTCGTAAGAAGCATTTCAAGGTCTCATCACACTGATGTGTGATGTGGTGTTTCATCCCAAAAAAATAATTTGGGCCGTTTTATGGCCTGTTTTCATGATGGAGCTTTGAAATTTATAAAAAATGTCAATAAAATTACAATAAATAAAAAATAAAAAAAATAATTTGTTTTTTTTCACTATCATTAAAACAGTGACGTATGCTTTTGAACAGTGCATAGATTGTTTTGTTTGGTTATAATTTGCTGGATGATTTTTACTGTCAAAAAATAAATTTCACACATTCCTCCATATAGCTCCATAATCATCAGGCTGCAGCCTGACTGTAAGCCGAGGAGGGGGCATGGTTTGTAATTTTGACGAGCACTGGGCATATGTCTGGAAGATCGCAGGTCCCTTTTCCCTTTTTTCCCCCACTATTTTCCTCATCCTCTGCACACCTCCAATAGAAAACTCGCGGGTGATCACAGCATCACCACAGAATGGCCCAAAAACATCCAACTGAACCCTGTTTTTCAGAGGAAGACAGCCTGGTCCTCAGTTTGAACTGAGCAGGAAGGCACATGTTATTACTGGTGCACTGGCACCATGTGGGGCTGAGTGGAGACATGGGTACCAGCCTGCCATAAAATGGCCAAATTTTAGTTTTTTGGATGAAACACCATATCACACATCAGAGGGTTACAGACACAAACAAAACAAAACAACCAATATCAGAACAGATTGATGATTCCCGACTCTGTCTTGGACATTAACATTTGGATCCCCCCACTGCATACTTGTTGATGTGTCAAAGCTGTATTTACAAATAAACATGACCAAAAAATCTACAATTAAATACCTCAATGTAGTAGAAACACCCTGGGTGAGACCAGGAGTCTTCCTTGAGGGTGGTAAGGGGACAGTGGGCAGTAGCTGTTCAGCTCTTCTGGTTCAGCAACAACAAGGTCTGCAGAAGGTTTCTTGGTAAGTTCATAGCATCTGAGGTGCTCCAAGTACTAGGCCGAAAAAGGCTCAATGATGAATGAGGCCTTGTCTGCAACAATCAGTACTTTGAGAATTTTGCCAAAATCAGGGAGGCCACTTGTGGTACCAAGAGACACAAACATACCCTTGGTATACACTGTGCCATGCAGAGAGGCACTAGAAGTAAGAGACACAGATGGGACATCTTTATACTTTGACTTGATGGCCTGTCTGACTGAATAATCCAAAATGTCTGGAGACACATTCCCACATTCTACTGGGGGCTTGAAAAGGCTGGGCATGTCCAGGAAGTAAGCCAGCATGAGTTGATGTCTTGTAGCTAATGTGAGTAAAATATTCTTAAAATTGTTCATATCACGGACAACTAACTAAACTATGCTTAGCTTCAAAACGGATAGTCCAACAGTCAAGCAATAGTCCAAAGCAGCGGATGAGGAAGGGATAATGTTCTATAAAATGATGTTTGGGTCTTAACTTGAAGTCTGGGAAATCATCCTGCAGGAACTGCCTATGGACAGATATTTTGTACTCCAAATAGCACAATGATTCAGTTGTAAACACAGAGGAGGCAAGAAATTCCACAATGTCTTTCAGTTCAAGCAGTATTCTCCAAGTTGTGTTGTTCTCTGTGACCAGATGACCGACCATCAGGGGTAGCAACCTCAAAAGAGTCCAATTCTCATGTCTGTTGCCCCGATTGTTCCATTAACTTTAAAAGTCTGAGTTAGTCTCTGAGGTCGATTAGTCTTATCTGAGAATGAATATGGGAAGCTCTGAATGGCAGTGTTTGATTCTTCAAGTGTGAAGTATTTATCAGAAATCAATTTTCCTAGACACAAGCTAAGTTCAACAGGCACAATTCCCTCTAATAGGTTATGTAGAACATCGGGTGGGAATCCTGTTACAGTGTGAAAATAGGTCAACTTGATTAAAACAGAGTCACTTTTGACACCATCTACACATGACAAATCTGTGTCCTGTTTGAGCTTTGATACACTGGCTTCATAAGACAATTTAGTCCTGAGTGGAAAGGACTTCCTTCCAACTTCAATTGTCTGAATATCACTACAACTTGTCAAAAAAAATCTACAAAACTTATCTACATTAAACGATTCCTGAAAACCAGCGTGAGAATGTGCTCCTAAGTTATCAGCAGAGACAAAAGCCACAGTGCCTTTAACATTTGCCCCCAGCTGCTGGATAAAAACGCCGCAGTTTTCAAATATTTGTATGTCTTTCAAAAGAACATCTAGAACAATACCATAACCAAAATTTTTTAAATCAGCACTCTTACACAAAACTGCAAGGTAAATAGATGACAGGGCAGATCTATATTTAATTGGTATATTTGCAATTACCCAATACACAGCACACACTTTATGTTTCTTTCTGGAGGTACCTAACGGATTACACACCTCAAATTCATCTATATACAAACCAACTGCTATTGATAACTCATCTCTGGAGAGAAGTGGATTTTCTTTGAAGAACAGGCCATCACGAAATGACTTAAATTAGCCAGGCTGTGAATTAACACAAGATTCTTCTACTAACACTTTGTCAAGGATATCATTCCTACTCACCAATTCAGTTATCACACGAAGTATGGGCACATATACAAAGCTTTTTTTTCTTATCTGCATCCAGAAAATACTCTACTGGCTCAATGACTGGAGAATTATCTTTGAAAAAAACGTGATCTTTTGTGATCAGTGCCAAATGGACCACTCCTTGACAGAAAACCAAGTGGATTCGTTTCCTGAACGACTTCTGTTAATAACGCCAAGAGGGGGCCTTCAGAGTTACAGTTCTGCTCCCTTAACACATTTTCAATGGATTTCTTTGTGCACTCTCCAGTTAAAGTACCGATATCATAGAGTGATTCAACTATTTCTTGTGTAGCTGACTTAGATACATGCAGGATTGTCTGCATACGCAGGAATAAGGACGCAAGTCTATGCTTGATTGACTCTCCATTAACATCTTCAAATTCCTCTTCTTCCAAGACATCATCTTGAGAGACATCAATGTCTATTGGTGCTGTAACATCACATTCCTTACTCTGTGTTGGTGGTAGGTCACGAATCAACTCAGGTCTTAAATCCTTCAACACACAACCACTATGATATCTACTTCTATGTGCTGTATATGTGGAATACACATCTGACTTAAAAAGACAGCGCTGAAAAGGGAACTTCAAAGTTTCCTTATTGTTCAAATGGACTCGCAGATGAACAAAGTAATCTTTAAGTGTACATGACTCTGAAAACTCACAATGTTCACAATGCAGTCTATATGTCACAATGCTACTTCCATTAGCCACAGCATCTTGAGGTCGACCAGTCACTGTTTCATGCTTAAGTAAATGATTCTTGAGAGCTACTTGTGTTTTAAAAGAGCAAACACAGTCACTGTAGATGCAAGACAAGGGACAAGACCTGCTACAATGTCCGTGTTTCAACTTATAGTGTCTAATTATACTGCGCTGGTTAGCTGTGGAAAATATGCAAACCTTACATGTCCACTTCATATGATTGCATATGCAATAGAATTCTCTCCCTTCCTGTGGAAAAAAAAGGAGATTTAGTTAAGTTGACATTCATACATAGCCTACAGTCACAGCCAACAGGCTCTGGCCGCAGCCTTCAGAGTCTTTACTGGAGGCTGCAGCCAGACATATGTACAGGATCGGTAGTGAAATTAGATACAAATCGATCAAAAAAAACATCAACGTTACCGCAGAATGATGTTTAAAACACTCTTTTTTTTCCACCGGGAGTACTCCACTATGCATGCACGCACGCATTACGACACCGCCGTCACTTTACGGCTGAATCCCCGGTTGGCTCATCTGGCAACTTTTTGAAACTAAACTTTCCATTCAGAATCTTGTTAGCAGCCATTTCGCATTTCACGCTTGACATCCACACAAACCAGTAGCCTACTCTTTGACAGCTAGCGAGCAGGCAAGACCAAACATTGGCGTGGGGCGTGCCTATTGTTTTGTTTCCGGTTTACAATCGGATAAAAAAAAATGACGTGGTTAAAATTGATTTGCGTTAACGCGTTAATAACGCGATATTTTTGACAGCACTACTTTAGAAAGTTAACGTTACATGTAGCTGTAATTATAAAACCGGGCTGGCCGGCAAAGACAACATTAAGTTACCTTCACGTTTCTACTACTGAGGATGTTGAGAGACGTTCAGAGACAGCAAATGTTCAAAGTCATTTTTCTCACTTTTTGACATGGTAGATTAAAATGCTCATAACATTCAAACAGTTATGAATAGCAGAGAACTTCTAATTCATGGAAATAGACCTATCAAAAATGAAAATATCAAAATGCCACCATGCGACAGTTTTCCCAGGCCACCACACAAATAAAAAGAAGTAGCAAACGTTTTATGCAGCAAACTACACCGAGCTTCTGTACTCCCTAATGAAATGTAGTCTGCATTTTCCCGCCTGCATCGACTGAATTCACTTGCCAGCAAACTAGCAAGATACAAATCGTTAGCAACATTACTAACATTAGCCAACTACATGCAACTCAGTTCTCTTGTACACATGCAGCAAACAAACGTTGAGCAGTGGTTTTCATCCGTTCATCCATAACTTAAACTGGGAGTCAGTGTACCAAAAAGACGGAAGACGAAGCCTTTGACAGGAATATATAATTAAGTTAGCTACCTATGCTAGCAAGCTTGCATTGCACAAGACAGAGGGAAGACGGCCACCCTCTTTAGGTTTAACCAAGCATTTGAACACTCATATGGTAAAAATAAAATTATGAACTCACCTTTTAAACCAACTGAAGTCCTCCTACCGCTTCAATTTTCATGAAGAAAAATATACTCCTTAGTCCAGCAAATAGAGGTCCAACACGAGGCGAGGAAAATGAATGCATGCGATCATGCAGGCACGGGTTGACAAATGGGGACTGTGCAGGGGCAGTGTTCTGAGCATGTGCAAAACCCATCACACTATTGTACAAGTTGGCCACTCACACATTTCAAAGTAGACTGTACTAGTTCATTAGTTGAAAGGATCAAAACCTAACATTTCTAGTTGTCTCAGCTTTTTGGCAAAAGTTAGTTGACCTGACATACAAAAATAAGTTGAAGGAACTAAAAGTAAAAAAATTTTTTTTACAGTACACTCAGGAAAAGGGTCATTCAGAGGGAGGCGTTGTACAGTTTGATGGCCACAGACAGGAGTGATTTTCTGGGGCATTCAGTCTTGCATGGTGGGATGAGTCTTTCACTGAAAGTACTCTTGTGCCCGACCAGCACATCATGAAGTGAGTGTGAGACGTTGTCCAAGATAGTCCGTAGCTTAGTCAGCATCCTTCTTTCTGACACTACCATCAGAGAGTCACACTCCATTCCCACAATGTCACTGGCCTTGCGGATCAGTTTGTTGAGTCTGTTGGCGTCCGCCATCCTCAGCCTGCTGCCCCAGCACGCAACAGCATTGAGAATAGCACTAGCCACCACAGACTCATAGAAAATCCTGAGCATAGTCCAGCAGATGTTGAAAGACCTGTCGCCTCAGAAAATAGAGACAACTCTGGCCCTTCCTGTAGAGAGCGTCAGTGTTCTTTGCCTAGTCCAGTTTATTGTCAACATGTACCCCCAGGTACTTGTAATCCTCCACAATGTCCACACCAACCCCCTGGATGGAAACAGGGGTCACTGGTGCCTTGGTTCTCCTCAGGTCCACTACCAGTTCCTTAGTTTTTGCCATGTTTAGTTGCAGATGGTTCTGCTCACACCATGTGACAAAGTTATCCACAACAGCCCTGTACTTATTCTCATCACCCTTAGTGATACATCCAACTATCCAACAGTCATCGGAAAACTTCTGAAGATGGCAGGTCTCTGTGCAATAGTTGAAGTCCATGGTGTAGAGGGTGAAGAGGAAGGGAAGGGTCAGTGTTGCTGACCACTCTGTCTGACACACAGTGTTGCAGGCGCACGTACTGTGGTCTGCCAGTCAGGTAGTCCACAATCCAGGACATTAGGGGGGCGTCCACCTGCGTTGCTGTCAGCTTGTCACCCAGTAGAGCTGGATGAATGGTGTTAAGTGCACTGGAGAAGTCAAAAAAACATAACCCTCACAGTGCTCGCTGGCTTGTCCAGGTGGACGTAGACACGGTTGAGCAGGTAGATGATGGCGTCCTCAACTCCAAGTCGGGGCTGATAGGCGAACTGGAGGGGGTCCAAGAGTGGCTTGACCATGGGCCGGAGCTGCTCCAGGATGAGTCTCTCCAGGGTCTTCATGATGTGGGAGGTCAGCACCACAGGTCTGCAGTCCTTGGAGGCCCTGGGCCGTGGCGTCTTTGGCACAGGAACGAGGCAGGACGTCTTCCACAACATGGGGACCCTCTGGAGAGTTAGGCTCATGTTGAAGACATAGTGAAGAGCGCCACACAGCTGGGGGGCACAGGCTTTGAGCACCCTGTTACTGATGCGATCAGGACCTGGAGCCTTGTTTGAGTGGAGTCTCATGAGCTGTCTTCTCACCTGTTCAGCAGTGAAGCACACTGTGGAGGTGACAGGTGGGGGAGGGGTGTAGTCCTCAGGTTGGAGAGTACAGTCAGTCTGGCAGCTGGAGGAAGAGGTGTGAAGAGGTCTCACACAGGAGGATGGGGGTGAGGGGGGAGTGGTTGATAATGGTCATCCAGGACAGGTAGCAGAGGAGTCATAGGGGTGATAAGCCAGGCCTGCAGTGTCAAATCAATTAAACAGATTCAGTTCATTGGCCTAGTCAACGCTGCCTTCAACTCCTCTGTTGCTGTCATTCTGAAGCCAGTGATGGTCTTCATTCCACTCCAGACCTCTTTGTTTTGCTCAATTCCTCCTGTATTTCTCCTTAGCCTCCTTGATTTTCACCTTCAGTTTACCCTGTATTGTTCTCACCTCCTCCCTGTTACCAGCTCTGAAAGCCCTCTTCTTATTGAGGATGACTTTGATGTCCTTTGTCACCCATGACTTGTTATTTGGATAACAATGGACAGTCCTGGCTGGGACAGTGGAGTCCACACAGAAAGTGATATAGTCCCTGATGCACTCTGTGAGCCCATCAATGTCCTCCCCATGTGGCTAACAGAGTGCCTGCCAATCTGTCACCTCAAAATAGTCCTGTAGTGTCTCGTATGTCTCCTTTGACCATCTCCTCACTGACCTTGTGGTTGCAGATTGACTCTTCACCAGAGGCACATAACAGGGATTGAGGTGCACAACAAGTTGTGGTCTGACCTACCCAGAGGGAGGAGGGGGGAGCAGCTGTATGCATCCTTGGCGTTAGCATACAGCAACTCCAGGGTTCTCTCCTCTCTTGTAGGACAGCTCACATACTGAGTGAAGTTGGGCAGTGTTGTTGCCAAGGTGACGTGTTGAAGTCACCTAAGATAGCGATGAATGCACTCAGGTGTTGAGTTTGCAGATGGGCTACAGCAGAGTGAATGATGTCACATGCCGACGTCGGGTTGGTAGAGGGGAGGATGTAAACAGCTACGATAATGGCATGTGAAAACTCCCTTGGCAAATAATATGGCCTAAGTCCAACAACCAACAGTTCAATGTCCTGGCAACAGATTTGTTCCTTGATGGTAATATGACCAGGATTACACCATTGGTTGTTGACGAGAACGGCGAGCCCCCCTCCTTTTCACTTACTGCTCTTGGTGCAATCCTGGTCAGCCTCAACAGTCTGAAGCCACTGACGGAGACGTTGTTGTCAGGTATGTCCTGGTGCAACCACGTCTCCAAAAAACACATCAGACTACATGTGGACATGCTGGTTGAATTTATGTAAAACAGTTTTGAGGTATGTTTGATTAAAATCACCAGCTACAATAAAAACACCATTAATTTGTTTTGACATGTGACTGATCATGATGTCATGCAGTTTCTGTAGTGGTTTTGAGTTTGAATCTGGACAAATGTAAATAGCAGTAACATAAACACTGGGGAATTCTCTGGGCAAATAATATGGTCGACATCTGAACAATAAAAACTCAATTCTCGATCCACTTTGACTGCCTTTGAGCACTAAGTATCCTTGATGTGAACACAGAGTCTGCCTCCCCTCTTCCGTCGGCATGGAAAACGGTCTCCAATCCCTGTGCCTCTTTTTCTGACATTGATGAGTGTATTTCTGTCATAAGTAATATATGTTTCAGTAATTAAAAAAGTCTCTATAGTACGGAGCAACATGCAATTTATCAATGAATACACTCAGCATTATATTTAGAATCATATATTCACAATGCTGTGTCTCCATTGTTTGAAGGTTGAACTAAATTGAATGTGACCATTGTGGAACCTTTTAGGAATATGACTCACAAACTTTGAATAGAAGCAGAGGCTGCCATTAAGAAACGCTATTCCACTCTGTCCTCCTCTCACATAAACATTCATAAGAGTGCACACATGCTTGCAACACACAGACTCCTTCCTGGATAACGGGGAGATGGGTGCCTAATGGTGCATTACAGGTGTGGGTTCAACAATGCATTTGTCAGGAGAGGCATTCAATTCGTGCTGGGGGCCAACACGAACGTCTGTGTGTGTGTGTGTGTGTGTGTGTGTGTGTGTGTGTGTGTGTGTGTGTGTGCGTGCATGCGTGCGTGCGTGCGTGCGTGCGTGCGTGCGTGCGTGTGAGACATCTGGCAAAGAAAAAATGTGTGTTTACTTGCTTTCATATTTTTATCTGTAAAAAGTATACTGATACCTTTGCAGAGGGCATAGCATGATATCAACATTTAAATTAACATGCTAACATTTTAAATTCTAGAATTGTGATACTTTGGGATTTGGTTTAGTTATTTCCTCTTATATGCTGAAAGAGTCTCTTCTCATGTGTGGTGTTTTATTCTACTTGCTGCCTTTTTCTCTTCCCTTTCTCAACCTTGTAATTGCAGATTAGTTTCACATGTCCCTTGTTAGTCTTCCCTCTCTTTTGTCTTCCCTCTTTCAGGTGTCAGGTTTCTGCATTTGTTCCCTTGTTCTGCATTTGTTTCCTGCCTGTGCCATACCAGTTTTTTATTAGATTGATAATTTGTATTTCTTTGTTTTTTTTTGATTTTGCCCTCACCTGTTTTGTGTGTCTGGATTCGGCTTTGGTTTTGAAAGCTTGCTTTTGTTGTTCAGCCTGCCTGTCTTGGTGTTCAGCATTTGTGTCCTTTTTGAACTCCCAAAACCAGCTAATGCTAATTTGTACATGTTGCATCAGCAACCTTGAATGTGACCATATGACAATAATCGAGTACCAGTAACTCTGGTAGATTATACATTGTTGTTATAAGCAATGTATGATGTACACTGTTATTTGAGCAAGAGTGGGTTGAAGTATCCAGGTCTTCAGTTACTGGACAGAACAATGTTACTTCTCCCTGTAAGGATGTGGAGTTCTGTTCTATTATACTCCTGCATCCTGATTTGGGAGCACATGTGCACTCTTTTTTCTTTATATATTTTCATGCTGTATATAATGAAAGCAAGCCAATAAAACAATCTATCGTAATGATACAGACGGCACCCATTATGACCAAGCCTCCTATAGATTTATTCAGGTATGTGCCTGAAGTTCTTTAAGCTAGGTTGGAAGCCAACAAGCTCAAAGAATGTTTTCATTATTTGGTAGAGCACACAGAAGCAGGCAAGTCAAGGTAACATCAAGTTGTATTTCCATTCAGGTTTTTCATGCATGTTCTCAATACGCATATAAAAACATGTGGACATACCGAATGCACGTCTGTCTTTCATTCTAATAACTGAATGACTCTCACAGTTTCTTTTTTTTCTCCCTTTGTTTGCATTTCACCAGCATGCTCTTTTTCTCTGCATTCCCCTTCCAAGTTGCGTTTGGCAAACAAATTTTTTTGGCAGGGTATTTCCACCATAAACAACCTACCCAGAAGCACTTGTTGATAGGAGAAAATTCACATTTACCCAACTTCAGGCTCCTGTTTTTGGCAGAAAAAAAGCAGTTAGCAAGAAGTGGGGAGGAAGGACAGAGGGAAAGTTTGCCGTGTCTCCTCCTGTTCGATTCAGCTGGGAAGATTTTAATAAGCATCCGGTGAAGGCCTCCTTATCAAGAAGAGGGGGTGAAAGAACAACAGCAAGATGGAAGCTTTAATAGTTCAGGAGGTACATCAGATGCTGATGATGAGATGGATTGGTCAAATGTAGATGACATATACAACGGGGTAGAAAGACCACCAATACAATGTATCATATTCAAATAAAAATGTATTGTATGATTACTCTGAGTTTATTACCCAATTAGCAACAGCAAGATTTAGGGCATTATTTTAATCCCAAAGTCAGGGGAGGGGCTTGTGGACAGGCAAGCCAGGCAGTTGCTTTGAGCCCCTGGCCCCCGGGCACTTATTTACAGCAACGATTATTGATAGGCCTGGGCTTTCAGGGACCTCTGTTGGTCCCTGGACCTCACTTTGAGAATCACTAATCTATTTTTCCAGTATTCATCTCAAATGTCCCAGAAATTGTGCATTTATGTGTGCAAAAAACACATTTTTGCGGCATGCACAGGGCCCAAGGGATTTCTTGCTTGGAGCACCAAGAGACCCTAGCAATGCCACTGCCCAAAGTGTTACAACAAGCAGTTCATGTGCAGCAGCACAAGTGCAAAAGGGCTAGATGAATTGGAATGTAGTGATTAATCAGTTATAAGTTGTAACTGACCAGTCAGATGATTCTGTTGCATGGTCTTTGCATCAATTTAATGAAAATAAACACAGAGGACAGCTAAGTACAACGGCACTTACAACATACTTAACTGAAAAAAAGTTTTTTGGTATAGTAAAATATATTCAGTTTATTGTCATAATATCTACATTGTAATCGAGATTCAGTGAGAACTAGAATTTCTTCACCGTCCACGATCAGGAGGTCGGTGGTTCAATCCCTTGCCTCGGCAGTCCACATGCCGAAGTTTCCTTGGGCAAGATACTGAACCCCAAAACTGCCCCCGATGCTGCGTCATCAGTGTGTGAATTCATATGTACATCGCTTTGAATAAAAGCATCTGCCAAATGACTAATTGTAATTGTAATTGTCTTCACTACAAATTTAAATATTTACTTTATTAATGTAAAAAATTAACTGTGTGAGAAGAGCAATTTGTATTATAGTTTTCCTCATAATATTTGAATAGTTTACTGTCACTGTACTTAAACCCAGAAATACTAAGTAAATCTTATTATGAAGGGTCGAATGTGTTTGAATTCACGAATGCACCTTTGGACGACACATTTCCACTATTTCAGCGTTTGAATGTGCCAATTGCCAAATGAGCCAAAATAACAATTAAAAAAACTGTGGTAAGGCCAGTGTGTTTGCTGACCATTTGGACAAATCATTTATACATTGCAGCAAGTTATTTATCCAAAGAGTCTGCACATTGAAGCATCATTTGAAGTCGCGTTGATGGCGGTGCTCCCGTCAGCCATCCTGTTGGCTCACTGAAAGTCCGGTGTGATGCCAATGGGACTCACTTGCAAAATGGCAGTGTTTTGATAAACAACGGATAAAGTATTTTAAAGCACTTAAAGTAATTAAATTACCACTCACATGTAGCTCAGCCCTTCACAGTATTGCAGCGATGGGAGGACAGGCTGATGTTTGTTAGCTGTGCACTAGTTAGCGCAAAGACTCATGGGAGTGTTTATGTTCAGAGTTCACGGGACTGACATTGTTAAATGTTCATGTGTTGTAAATGTTTTCTGGTTGCTGTTGTCATGTTATGTGTGTTGGAGAGCGCCATGGTGGTTATTTTACACCATGCCACCATGGCTATGACTGGCATGTAGAGTGAAGGCTTCAGTAAGTGTTTGTGTTTACTGTAAATGTTGAGTGTTACTAAATGGTATACTCCTGGAGCAAGCATGGCGCCAGGATTTCAATTTTGGGTGGGCCACAGTTACTTTGGGTGGGCCTCTTAGTTACAAATTTAGCACTGTTTCCAACTGGTAGTCTCACAAAAACAAAAGTGACTGGTATCATGCTGTGGAGGGCGACTAGTACGTCTAGCTGATTATGACATGTTCAAAATCATTTTTTAAAATCATTTTCTATGCCGTAGCTTAAGATTTCACCGCGACTATGTATTTCATTACAAGTGGCACACGCGGCTTAACTCGTTATCTATATTTTCACTATGGATCAAGTGGATCAATTCATTACGAAAACAGACATTTTAATGCCTGTTAATCCATTTTTTTTGATCTGACTGGATTACTCTTTAAACTGATTGCAAGGAGGGAGAAAGAGAGCGATCAGAGTACTGGGTGAGCTACAATGACTTTTAACAGGAGAGAGAGTGTGGTGCGCTGCACTGTTCATTCATGACCTTAACTGTCTGTGAAGGTAATCTGAAGACAAGTCAGGCAGGCTTATTTAGCTCTACCTCCCGTATTGTCTACACATTCTATAAGTTCTAGTCTTGATGGGAAATGCATTTGCAGGTATATAAAAAAAAGCAATGATATGATTTCCTAAATATACTGCTTCTACATAGTTGGAAAATGACTTGTTACTGTATTCAACATAAAACAGAGCGCGAAAGCCTGACTAAAAATGCACGAAATATCGTTTAACTACAGGTGAAGTTTTTATTTAAAATTCTCACAGACACATTTACTACTTGTTTTCTCTTTTGATATTCACAGTAAAGTATGCCATAGACAACACGAGAAAAACGGGCTCAGTAACGGCAAAGTAACATTGAAATACATTCTCATGTGAATGACATCCATGTGGTGATAGTTTCGGTGATGCGCAGGCAGTCAAAAACTCTGGCGACTCAGTACTTACTCTTGTAACATACTTAAACATAGATAACTGTTGTGCCATAGCGATGTATTTATTTAACTGTAGCAGCCTGTGCCTACAATACAGAATCCACTACCCCTCTCAGTCACCATTTTTTGCTGAACAACTGCCAGATTGTGACATGCGTGCACAAGCATAACATGTCTGGAGTGACCAATGATAGCCCGAATAAGTGTTGCATTTTTGTTTTTTAAATGGAAACATTTTTGTTTTAAGGGTTTTATTGAAATGCTGGTTTCAATCATTGAAAATGAATGTTAAGAAAATTCTCCAAGTCATTTAGGGTGGGCAAGGTGCAGGTGCTTCTTGACTGAGCCCCAGCAGAGCAGCGGGACCTCCAGGCCCTGAGCATGGCGCTGGAAAGGCGGTTTGGGAGACGATGCTTCGCTGACCAGAGTAGGGAACAACTGGCTAGCCTCCGCTGCCTAGAGGGGGAGAACCTGGGTACCTTCACCGCAGATATGGAGCTGCATGCCCAACATGATTATGCATGGTTCCCCGCAGCTGCCCAAGAGGAGCTGGCCCTCCAAGCTTTCCTTTTCCAGCATGTTCATCTTGCCATGCCCAAAACACTCAGTGAGGCTCTTCGCGAGGATGAACGGGCTGAGGTGGTTCTCAGAATGTGTACTGATAGTGTGTCAGTGTGATTATCAGTAATCCTTTCATTATAAACACTTGGCTCCAGTAATGTAAGACAAAAAAGACAATAAAAACAAAAACAATGATGGGGGCTTCTGTGATGTTGTCCCGCTCCACCCTACTGGAGAATTAGCACTTTGCCTTTGAGTTCCAGAAATGCAGAAATTAGCAGTGATCTTTTTTTATTTTACATATTTTAAAGGGGTATTTTGCAGCTACCATACACTGTACATCAATCAATCAATCAACCAAACTTTATATATATAGCACCTTTCATACACAATGAAATGCAACACAAAGTGCTTTACAAGGGTTAAAAACAATAAAAACAGGACAATATTAAAAACCCAACCCTCCCACCCTTTGTATGTACTAACACATACCCCGAACTACAAGTATACACACACACACACACACACACACACACACACACACACACACACACACACACACCCCCACAGACACTCTCACCACAAGTAGTAGGAAGAGTAATGAGACATGGCAGGACACTGAGGATTGAGGATAATGCCACCTTTGGGGCCATCCACACCGAGAGGAGTCATCATGGACTGTGAGCACAGGGGGCGCTGGCCACCCGGTCCCCCCCAACCCAGACAGACTGGCGGACCCCCACACCAAGGTAGGGAGCCCCCCTGTCAGCCGGGCCGAAGTGACCCGAGGACAGCACCCCCGGCTGCAGACCAGACACAGCTCCCAGTATGGATGACCCCCATGAGGAAACACTGGAGTTACAAAATAAATGAAACAGTTAAAAGAAGAGAAGTTCATAAGATAGTGAATAAAGTAAATAAAATATGGTAAAGTAATACAAAATATAAAACAACAAACTAAAATGCATCAACATAAGATAAATGATAAAACTTCAAAAGCCTGATTAAAAAGGTGTGTCTTTAACCTTCTCTTAAAAATATCAACAGTCTCTGAAGACCTGAGGCTCTCCGGCAGGCTGTTCCACAGGTGAGGAGCATAGTGGCTAAATGCCACCTCACCGTGGGTTATTGTTCTGGGTTTTGGTATGGATCAAAGGCCGGTGCTGGAGGACCTCAGGGTCTGCGAGGGTTGATACGGTAAAAGCAGGTCAGATAAGTAAGAGGGCGCAAGGCCGTTAAGACATTTAAAAACTAGTAAAAGAACCTTAAAATAGATCCTGAAGGGGACAGGGAGCCAATGCAGCGACTGTAAAACTGGCTTAATGTGGGCCCGCCCTCTGGTTTTCGTCAGCACGCGTGAAGCTGAGTTTTGCAGTAATTGGAGGTATGTAATACTCTTTTTGGGAAGACCAGAGAGCAGGGCATTACAGTAATCTAAACGACAGGAGATAAGCATTAGCACCTCTGTGCTGGCCTGAGAGAGAAATGGGCGGACTCTGGCTATGTTCTTGAGATGATAAAAGCCTATTTTTGTTATATTTTTGATATGAGGGATAAAACTCAGCTCAGAGTCAAAAATCATGCCCAGGTTTTTTACAGATTGTGTTGGTTTAAAATCTTGTAATTTTGGTAAAAGTTTCTCAGTCTGGCCTTCAGGACCTATAACTAAGACCTCTGTTTTGTCCTGGTTGAGCTGTAGGAAATTCCCTGCCATCCATGACTTGATATCTAAAATGCAGTTAAAAAGGGTATCTATTGGCCCTATGTCATCAGGAGACATGGCAATGTACAGCTGTGTATCATCAGTGTAGCTATGGAAACTGATGCCGTGTCTCCTGATGACGTCTCCAAGAGGAAGCATGTATAGATTAAAAAGAACTGGAGCTAAAATTGAGCCTTGGGGGACCCTACACTTAATTTCATGGGTTCCTGAGGAACAAGTATCCATACTTACATAAAAACATCGGTCTGAGAGATAAGAGTGGAACCAGTTAAAAACAGTACCAGAGAAGCCAACCAGGTGGCTGAGTCTATTTAATAAAATGTGATGGTTTACTGTGTCAAACCAAGATTGTGAGTTTCTTGTTATCTAAGTTCCTGATGTCGTTT
This sequence comes from Chaetodon trifasciatus, assembly GCA_037975065.1. Classification (NCBI taxonomy): domain Eukaryota; kingdom Metazoa; phylum Chordata; class Actinopteri; order Chaetodontiformes; family Chaetodontidae; genus Chaetodon; species Chaetodon trifasciatus. Next base: position 13,082,902 of record JBBMOE010000010.1, read on the forward strand.
AAAATCTTTAAAAGTGCTGTCTCGGTGCTCTGGTTCATTCTAAAACCAGACTGATGTTTCTCTAAAATGTTGTTTCTGTTTAAAAAGTCATTGACTTGGTTAAAAACATGTTTTTCTAAAATTTTACTTAAAAAGGGTAAGTTGGATACAGGTCGGTAGTTATTAAGAACGTTAGGGTCTAAAGTGCTCTTCTTCAGACGGGGCTTCACCACAGCTGTTTCAAAAGCGGTAGGGAAGACGCCCATCTGAAGAGAGCAATTCATAATGTTTAAAAATTGTTCCTCAAAGAATCCATAAAATGATTTTAAAAGTGATGTGGGAATTGGATCTAAAAGGAAGGTTGTTGGGTTTACTTGGGAGAATACTTGACCAAGTGTCCTCGCATCAACCAGGGCAAAACTTTCCAGTGTTTCCTCAGGCAAGGACAACAATTCAGGTGTGTTACGAGATAAAACTTGTTGAGATAAAAGGCTGGATCTGATGTCCTTGATTTTGGTTCTGAAGTGGTCTGCCAAGTTCTCACAAAGAGTGTCAGATGGCATGTTAAGAGCTTTATTAAAATTTGTGCTAGTTAAAGTATAGTAAGGTGGAGAAGACAAATCGGGGGTTGTTTTTGTGGTCTATGATAAGTTGTGAAAAATGAGAAATTCTTGCCTGTTTAACTGCTCTATTGTAGATTTTGAGTTGTTGCCGTAGAGCTTCGAGGTGGACTGTTAGTTTAGATTTCCTCCATCTCCTCTCGGTACTCCTGCATTGTCTTTTCAGTTTATGTATTTCATCGTTGTTTCTCCATGGGGGTGTAGGTTTTCTTGTGATTGTTTTGGTTAAAAGTGGAGCTACTGAGTCAAGAGTGGACTGTTTGCTGTTAAAATTATCGACGTTAAAATCACAGGGTGCAGGTAAAATTTCAGCAGGATTACTCTGTAAAATCTCAATAAAATTTGCAGCCACTTCAGAAGTTAGGTAGCGCCTCCTCACTGTTCTCACCGGGGCCTGGTTAAAACTGGTGATGTTAAAAAAAACGCAGTAGTGGTCAGACACAGCCAGGTTGACAACAGAGGACACACCAATGGATAGGCCATGGGTTATGACCAGGTCCAGCATGTGTCCCCTGTTGTGAGTTGGCTGTGTGACATGCTGCTTAAAATCTAGACAGTTTAAAAGATTTAAGAATTCTCTGGACATTGGGTCCGAGGTGTCATCGACATGTAGATTAAAATCACCAGTTATTAAAATCCTGTTGTAAGAGGTGTGAATGATTGATAAAAGATCTGAAAATTCACTGATAAAAGAACTAGAGTGATGGGGTGGTCTATATAGATGTAATGCAGAGAATTGGAAGGCTGCTAAAAACAAAGGCATGGTGCTCAAATGATGTGAAACTGTTAACAGACACTGCAGTAGAAGTCATTTATTGTCGTTATTTACGATTGATGCAGTTCCACCTCCTTTTCTACCCCCTCTAGTAGAAAATAAAAAGTTAAAATTTGATGGGGAAGCCTCGGTGAGAACAACAGGTGCGTCAGTGCCAAGCTATGTCTCAGTTAAAAGAAGACTAATCTAAAATCACATCATTCATTAAAAAGGACTGCACACCGTATGCCAGGTTGGCGGACTGCATGCGGGCACCTGCTTTGTTCAGACGGAGTCCATCTGGACCGAAGAGGTGACGTCTCTCCCAGAAGACGTCAAAATTGTCAGTGAGGAGTGCCAGCGCACCGCGTCCTTAACCAGCCTGCGCTGGGATGAGGATGAGGAGCGGGACGGTGGAGGCGAACGGCCCCCTGTTGGACACCCATCTGATGCAGGGCATCCCTCTGCTGGAGGGCAGCTAGCCGTGAGTGGAGGGAAGGCTGTGGCGTCCGTCAACGGGGGCATGATGTCAGAGGCCGCAGAAGAAGGCCCAGATTCCTGGTGCTGGTCCCAGGCCGCCAGCTTCTCGCTCACGGATAAGGCCGCATACTTATTGGTGAGCAGCAGGCTCGCGGGAGAAGGAGCCCCGCCATGGGTCCCACTCAGAGCCCTCTTCCGCCTTCGGACGACCACGTCGGTCCAGGAAATCGCCTTGCTTGGAGTGAAGCAGATGGGTCGATGGCAGGAGGAGGACGGTTCCCAGAGAACTGTGTGTCCGAGTGCAGAGGTGGCGTGTTTTGGCGCGGACTCACCGGTCTGTGAGGACTCCAGCCAGCTGGACACCCCCGGGAGACGAGACCTGAGGGTGGACAGCATGGAATCCTTCCTCAGCAGTTCGTCCAATATTTGTTTTTTGTTCGCTAGAAGGTCAGCGATCTCTTTGTGTGCTATTTTTAGCAGTTCTTCCAGCTCTCCAGGTGACTCGGCGGCGCCCGGTGAAGGCATGGTGGCTCACAAGCCACACAAAGTTCTCTTGACCGGCCTAACACTAAAAAACAGTTAAAATGCCCAAGACTTATAAACTGAAGAGCTAAGAAAGGCTAAAAGTCCAACTCTCCGAACTAAGTTAGAAGGCTAAAAAACAAGTGTTAAGACTGAGAGCTAGAATGCGGACTGAGCGCTAAAACACGGAAGTCAACCGGAAGTTTATCACCTATTTTATTCCACACAAAACCCGCCACTTGCATTAGCCACAATGCAACCAAACCACCGACAGTTCAGTCAGGATTTTGCTTGTCCAATATGGTGACCGAATTGTAACAAACTCATATTACAGTTAAACAGATATGTTTCTGACAAAGTTTTCAGCCTCGGTTCTCACAATATAGTGCTTTATATCTGTCAATTTGTTTCCAGATGTCATAGGGGTTCAATGTTTAGAAAATAAACAGTTTAACTGTATTGTATTTTGTGTGGTTTGTCATAAAAGTATGCTAAATGCATTTAGAAAACAATTACATTAATTTGGTGACATGTATTTAATTAATTTATCATTCATTAATTATCAATTTATCAAAATTAGCAATATTTATGTAATTACAGTGAGTAAACTAACTTAATACAACAAAGTCATTTAAAATGACAAACAGAAAAAAATCAATTTAATTACTTCATAACAGTAAATTGTAAGATTTACTTAAAATTTGATGAAACAACTTTGCCAGACAAAAGACGCCAGGACCCAGATGCAGAGTGTGGTCAAAAAACAAGTTTATCTACAAAGTAGCAACAATCGTATAATCAAAATATCACAGAAAATTCTCACTGAGGTAAAAGTAACAACTGAAAACGCTGAACAGAAAATCACTTTCTCAAAGGGAGAAAAGGCAGGAACAAAGTACGACAAAAAGGTGGCAAGACACCAAAACTTACTAACTCAGGACACAATCACAGAAGGGCTAATGCGTGGCGAGGGGCAGGAGATCTCAAACAGCACAAGCAACATGAAGGAAGCAGTGAGAATAATTCACTGATTCGCTGATTAGGCAGAACGAGCTGCAGGTGTGCCAGGAGACCAGCACTCCAGGCAGAGGAGGATTAAGGTAGTCATGGGACCCTAGGCTATTCTTTCTGTGGGCCCCCTTGTGCATCATGCTCTCCCACAAACATACACTCCAGGTACACTAGCATTACTGTAACAGCCTTCAATTGTAACAAAAATACTACAGAAAACTATTCAATCAGATTTTAGCTAAACCAAGACACAACATCTGCAGCAGCAGCAGCACAGGCCACCCTGTTTTTCTAAAGCATAACACACTCTTACAAATCAAGCAGTTGGGCAAAAACAAATTCAACAAAACACAGTAACACAGCAGCAGCAGCAGCAGCAGCAAATGTAAGGATAATAATGGCAGCAATGCAACAGCATTGCAGCCCAATAAACACACGTTACCTTTACAGGGCTCTCTTCCTTGTTTTCCTTGCTGAGAAGTCTTTGATGAGACTGGTAAAATCCAATTTTCTGAGAGCATCACTCTCAATGGCCATCAGAGACAGGTGATTCAGTCTGTTTTGGCCTATTGTGGATCTCAGTTTATTTTTCACAAGTCCAAGTTTTGAGAATGAGCGCTCCCCACTGGCATTGGTTACAGGTAAAGTCAAATAGAGTCTCAGTGCTATGTCAACATTTGGAAACACCGACTGTAGTCTCCTTCCTCTTACGAGTTTCAGCAGTGACCTTGCTGAGGTGTCCTCCTGTCCCTTAATTAATTCTCTGAATTGTCCAATTTCATCCACAAAATCTTCCTCTAGATCACCTGGATATTTCCTCTGGAGATCAGCTGCTCCTAAACAGAGATCTTGTGCGGAGATGGATGGAATGTTGTTCAAAAATCCAAATGTGTGCTGAACATGTTTGTAGGAGTGATACCTCCGATCCATTTCCGCTAGGAGACGATCTATGGCAGCAATAAACACTGTAGCTCTGAACCTGTCACGGCCCGACTGCTCGCAGTCTGGTTCGGTTGACTCATCTGCTTGATGTTTCCTTCTTCTGTGTCTGTGTGTGTCCACTGTATATTGTTGGGACACTGTCGGAGACATGTTTTTGCATCACTCTCAAAGTTGTCAAAATTTTCCCACAGGGTGGCCACATAATCCCTCAATGAGGTGATCAGATTGGCAGCATTACATAAATCTAGTTCAACAGTTTGCAGTGCAGTACTGGTCCTATGAAAACACTTTAGTATGTTGTTCCACATGTTGCACAGGAAGGCATTCTCTAATTTTTCCATCTTACTTTACAGTGCCGTGGCTTCATTTCAGGTGGTGAGATTTTGGCTCGAGTCATCTTTTAATTTCTGCAGGGACTCTTGGATCCTGGCATAGTTCTGGTGCAGCGCTTCCGTCGGTTGTGCGTGTGCTGACCATCTTGTGTCAGACAGACTTTTTAAATTCTTTGGTTGTCATTGGGCTGTAAACCCGCTGTAATAGCCTGCCAGCAGGCTGTGGATTTGGAGGAAAAATTAAACAAAGTTAAAAAATTCCTCCGTCTCAAGGCAGCAGTTCACGCTGTTAACCCCGACTAAATTGAGTGTGTGCTGCGCACGGTACCAACTCGGCCAAACGGTTAATCTGTTTAATGCGTGACTGCAGGCCACTGTAAGTGCTGGACATGCTGGCTGAATTATCATAGCACTGGCCTCTGCAATTATTTATATCAATACCCATGTCGTTCAAAACACCAAGAACAGACTGGCAGAGTGACTCTCCTGAGTGACTTTGAATGGGCAGGAACATGGCTAACTCCCGGTACACTGGAGGCACAACATGCCGGTGTGTCGGGTGGCTCAGTTGTCGATCCCTCAAACTCCACTTCTGAGAGACAAGGTGAGGCGCGGTGGTCGCAATCAGCCTCACCAGTAACTTTAATTGGGCTGGAGCTAACTGCGGTTACACCGACATTAGCTTGCTCGTTGTCCGCCTCCGCCTGCTGTGGATGGTCATCTTGTCCGTGACAACCAGGTGAAGATGCCTTGAAAAATCCCGTCAGTTTCGGAATCTTCTTCAGCAATTGTTCCTCTCTTTTTTCTTTCTCCTGCTGCGCTTTGCTCTTTTGGGCTCCACTATATTTTTTGTCTGACATGTTGCCGCTGTAGGACTGTGAGTGACAGCATCAACGGCCGCCAGTGTTGCAAGTAAACAAATCGTTGAGCGCGAGCACCTGTTGATTGGATAAAAGTGACCCATGTCTGCCCAATCAGGTGCTTAATTTTTTGTGTCTGACCTTACGGACCAATAGAGGCCAATGCAATTTTCCATTGAAGTATATTTGAATTTCCGAAAATAGTCTGACCAATCAGAGGTCAGGCTGGCCCTAGGCAGGCCCTAGGCTGCAGCCTAGAGTAGCCTGTGCATTACTCCGCACCTGGCTTCAGGAGATCGCCCCGCCTCTCGTCACTCACACTGCAGGAAAAGGGAGAGAGAAGTCAGTCAGGAGCAAACACAAAAACACAACAAAAAACAGGACGACAACAGTAACATTCCTATCTGGAAAAAAAATAAATTAACTAAATTAATTTAAATAAATAGAAAGTATAACTTGAAGTAATGAAGTAACATTTACTTAATATCATCATGAATGTTAACTTTAGTGGTAAGTACATTTTACTAGATACTCACAAGTGAGTTGTACTTATATATTACAACAGTAAATTTACTTAGTGTTAATGCAAATTCCTATGAGGATTTTATCAAGTAAATCCTTCAAGTTATTTTTTTCAGTGTGTAAGTGTCTTCCTGCTATCAGATGGTTTTAATGAATTGAAGATGAAGGTTTACATATAGTATTATGCAGTTGTTGGAAGAAGATACTGTAATAATGTATGGAATTAATGTATTTTAAATAACGTTTATGCTCGATTTATTGCAGGATTACATAGAATATAATATGTTCAATTTCTTATAAATCCAAATACAATGTGTGGAAGTAATATTGAAGAAATGCGTATTTAAGAGCAAGCAGTAATACTGGCAAAACACCTGTATCACAGAAATAACTGCAATGTGATACTTCCACTCTTGCATTCACCTTCGATCTTGTGTATTGACTCAATCTTTTTAACACTTGAAGAGGAAACAGTTTTGGCAGTTTTACTTTTGCTTAATTTTTTGTCTTGCTCTGTATAAGTACAGCTGTGTGTTGCTCACATGATTTCCGCCCTCTCATCATCCTGCACTGCCTTCACTTGCTAGCTTCTTTGTCACCTTCTATTCAGCAATGAGCCATGCTGTCCCACCCCTTCACCGGCTCTTGCCTTTTCACCATGTCCTGTTCTCCTCCCCTTCCTCCCTCTCCTCTTCCTCCTCCACCCCCTCCCCCTTCTCCTCCTCTGGTGTTCAGATGTACAGCCGGTGTATAACTCTTGTGTTTTGGATGACTGAATGCGCAGTAATTCTGACACTACACCCTGCTGAATGAATAAGGAAATATAGGGCAGTGGAGGAGTGGAGCATTCATCCAAGTGCTTTCACCCCTGTTGCGATGTGCATACTCACGGAGAAACGACTTTTTCTTCCGCCACTCTGCACTTTCAAAAAAGAACGCTTATTAACTTTAGATGAATAACCACCGGTGGGGCTCACAGAGGGGGTAGAAGTGAGACAAACAAAAAAGCAGAGGGTGGAAACACAACAGGGTTGTAGGAGGCAAAGCACTGGGGAGGCATATCTGGATGAAGTAAAGAAATTGGTGTTATGAAGCTGCTACTCTTGCAGTCCGACTCCCTGCCTGCCAGTGAACGCACACAGACTCAGTGCAAAGGTACACATGACAGATCCATAAAGAAGCTGGGAAGAATTAAACAAATATAGTTTCTGAGTTTCTCAGACTACAGTGAGTCTGACTATAAGACCACAGCTCTGTTGGAGTTGAGTTTTCATGGGACCGCTATGCTTTCTATTTATCCTCCCTAACACATGCACATATATGCAAACTCACACACAACAACCCAGTGACCCCTCAACCGTAATCACAAAGAATGAATCACTAAACACATGCACTCCAGTCCGGGCAATCCCCTATTTAAGACTCAGGTACAGCCTCATGGGCCTCAAACCCAATTAGCCAGGAATGTGAGCTACATATTCAGTAATGGCGGCACTATGTCACCGTCAGCCGTGTTACCGAAGAGGCCAGCAGACCAGTAGTTTGAGAAAAAAGTCCAGACCACAAACAGGGGTGGGGCTTGTGGACAGGCAAGCCAGGCAGTTGCTTGGAGCCCCCGACCACTAGGGGGGCCCCGGCCACTTATTTACAAAAATGATAATTGATAGGCCTGGGCTTTCAGGGACCTCTGTTGGTCCCTGGACCTCACTTTGAGAACCACTAATCTATTTTTTCAGTATTCATCTCAAATGTCCCATAATTTGTCAGAATTTATGTGTACAATAGTAATGTGTCGGTCGCGAACGAAACGGCTCTTAGAGCTGGCTCTTTGAAGTGAACAATCAGAGCCGGCTCCTGTCTGGGAGCCGGAGTGAGAGCTGCTTTGTTTTTTTTTTTGTTTTTTTCTCGACTTTTTTTTCGTTCAAGCCGCACGTGATTGGTCAACTACATGATGTGTGGTGGGCCACCACACACACACCACTGGTGGCTTCAGTGTGTACGCACTGAGCAGGGGTTACAGACACAGCACACGCATGCACGCTTAAATAATTTAAGCAACAAAAAATCTGAGGAGCCAGAATTCCCATCACTATTGTGCAAAAGCCAAATTTTTGCGACATGCATGGGTGGGGTGGGGGCTTTCCTATATTTCAGTCAGTAGGGTGTGCGCCCCATGTATTGAGGCTGTCAGTCCTCTGCAGTGGCCGCAGGTGCGAGTCCCACCTGTGGCTCATTTGGCACAGTGGAGCAGTGTTAACACTGTCGCCTCACAGCTAGGAGGTCCCGGGTTCGATTCCCGCCTGGGGCACTGTGGGTGCTGGAGGGTGTGTCCTCCACCATGCCTTCGGTGCCTGCTGCCCTTTATCTTGAGGAAAGGGGCCTTTCTGTGTGGAGTTTGCATGTTCTCCCTGTGTTCACCTGGGATATCCTCCATAAAAAACCCCCACTAAAAACATGCAAGAAGATCACCACCACCACTTGTCCCCGGGCACCGCTGTCAGCTAGCAGCCCACCACTCCTGGTCTGCCGTGGAGGAAGGACTTACCAGGATGGATTAAATGCAGAGAAATAATTTCACCAAAGCATGGCATGTGCATGTTTTGTCGTGATTAATAAAGTATACTTCTTCTTCTTCTTCTTCTCTTCGTCTTCTTCTTCTTCTTGCTTGGAGCCCCAAGAGATCCTAGCAACGCCACAGACTACAAAGAGAAGTGATGGCTTGTTTATATTTTTATATTTTTATGCATATGTTTGTTATATGGTGGCTCAGGTGGCATGCTAGTTGTGATGGCATGCTGTTATCATGCTGTTGGCATACTAGTTATCTTAAACATGTTGTTTGGTTGTTGGTGGCTCAGGCAGTATGCTGGTTAGCACACACACACACACACACACACACACACACACACACACACACACACACACACCTGCACTGAGAAATGCTGAATTGAATAAATATTTTTATTTGTACGAATTTATGTGTCATTTATCAAATTCCTTGGGGGAGGACAGGATTCAAAAAAGCTTGATAAGTCAAAACATCATCTAAAGTAAATACCGGGCTTCCAAAGTAATTGTAACCCAATATTTAGAACATTTACTGTGTATTGGTAACTTCCATTGTTTATTAGGCATGGGGCTGTAAATATCTTGCAGTGTGTTGGTCAGTCTAACACGTTGACCCAATTTACAAATGGAATGAACGTACAAATTTGTGAAATGTAAAGATTTGCTGTTTTTCTAAAAACAAACAACAAAAAAATAAATAGAAATTAAATGAAAATCTATTTGACACACTGTAATTCTAAATTAGAAAATATGTAGGCAGAGCTGACAGGTTTCAGGTTATGGGGAGTGATGTGGGACAATAAGACATGCACGGTTATGTGATCGACAGATACATAGGCTACTTTTTGGTGAAGATGGTTGCTAGCCATTGCATCTTGCACATAGCAGCAGTCTCTCAAGAGTCTCCTGTACAACAGTTCACTGTTGTTAGTTTATTTCAATATGCAAGATTTCAGTATTCAAGATATTTGAATTTCAAAGCCCAAATGAAACATTTGTAAAATACCAGGTAGATTCAATGGAGCGGTGAGAAAAATAAAAACTAGTTACAGAGTCAGTTTTGCATAGTATGAAAAACGATGTAGTATTTCAATCAAATCTTATGCAAATTAATATGCAATTATTATTATTATTCCAAATACAAGTAAATTAGTGCATCTCCTTATCAACTTCTTGCAACTTTTCTAGCTACTTCCCATTGAAAAATTCTGAATAAGTAGAATAATTAAAATTAGCTTCACTTTGATTAGATACATTAAAATGCTGCAACCATGTTAATGCATCAAGGTTAATAATCCAGTAATCTAATGAACATTATACTGTAAATCTAAACGATCTAAAAAGAGCTAATACATGAGTATGTTTACTTTTTTCTGATAATGGTTGTGTATTTTTACTTATTATAAATTTGAGTGCCAGATTTTTACTTGGTATTGGGGTTTTTGCTTAAGGATCTGAATATTTCTTCCAATACTGCTCATTACCATCAACTCTGTCAGGTTCACAAACTCACCTCACAGATGAAATATCAACCAGTAGAGGACAGAGAGAGTGAAGCAAATGTTTTCTCTTCATTATTTCTTTCCTGTGAGTGACTTGACTGGGAAGTATGAAGCTCAGCAGCAAGTCAGAAAGGAGTGTAAAGAAGCTGAGGGGATGGCATGCAACAAAAGAAGAGAGGCAGAGTTGAAATGACAAGCCCTGAGGATGTGCCTCAGCTTCCTCCATGATGAAGAATAGCAGGGATTGGATTTATGCTGCGGTCGAGGTTTAGTGGCTCGGTGGGGGGTTGAGAGGACCTAGTGTACTTCTTAAATCACAGAAGGTAATTGTTAAAATAGTTTAGTCTGAATTAGAAATAATTAAGGCTGAAAAGCCCTTTGAGGTTGGCTGTGGTGTGAAGGGATGGGCTGCATTTCACCTCATTTGTCCTGTACATTTTGAGCAGATATTGCAGAGTTAACCTTATGCATTTGTCAGACATTACATATAAGCACTGGTTCAAAAGCATATAATTGTTATAGTAACAGTTACGAACATACCTCAAGTATTTTTTTTTTTTTTTTGGGGGGGGGGGGGCGCAATGGACTTTCAACTTAAATGCATTTAAATGCATATAAAGAGAACACACTGCACAGTACTGATTATGACTGCCTTCAGTTCAGTAGTATGTTCAATATGTTGCTGGTTCAATCTGTTCCGTAAAAAAACAATAGCCAATACAAGAATTGCAGTATTGCATCTTCAGACACATCATGCCCATTCAAGCTGCCCCACCACATTTCTGATATCTGTACTTTTTAAATTTATTACTTAATTGTCTACATCATTTATTGCTATTATTTTGTGTAGTTATGGTCATTTAATATTACCAGTCAAACATATTCTTCTAATCATGTTGTAGATTACACCTCACACGTCCCTTGAACCTGTGGCATTAGTTTCTCCCGAAAGCTGCAGGATGAAATCAGGTGGTCTATCTACCTGCTTGCACACAGCTGTCACTTTGTTGACCGTGCTGGAGAGATGTAGGCTACAGCTTAACAGTATGTTGCTGAAGTGATTTAGTAGGGTATCAATCCCTTTTCCAAGCATGTGAAAATTAAATCGTTAATTATACACACTTCATTGTATTTGAGAAATACAGTCACAGTTTGCTTTCCAAGATAGTTCGCTTGTACCAGCTCAAGTTTGTAGCCTTCCCTCAATCTAGCTGTTTAAACTAACTTCAACTAAAAGATTTGTTCCGTCTTTCACATGAACATTTTGGACATTTCTGATCTGTGTGAAGCAACTCAGTGTGTATTTTCAGGAGATGTCTCCAGTGAGTTTAATCAGGATTGCTCAAAGGCATCTTGAGTTATGAGCAAATATATGATAGGCTGAACCCACTTATACACAAATAAATATGGTACTTCAGATTTTGGTTAATACTTGACGCAACACCATGCACACTAAAATTTATGAAATTTGTCTACTGTTTTTTGAGGTACACTTTTTTGGTATTTGTAGCCTCACCTATCAGTTGGGCTCGAAATGCTTTGATTGGTCTATTACCAATCATGGCCAGAAGACATGTACCCACATTTATGATGATTGAACAAATTGTCAATGAATTATGGCCATTTTCTCCTCTCATTTTGATGGCGGTGGTTAGTCCTGCAATACTGTATACCCATTTCAGTGATGAAGAAAATGTCAAAATCCAACAAGTTCTATTGGTAGTATTGTTTTGGGAAAAATCTAAATGTTGGAAAACCCATTATGGCAGACTTTTATGGTTCAGAGGCTTTTTTGAGGAGCACACTGAGCTGCATAGGTGTGTGTTATATCAAGTTAATTGGACTTATGTTGTGAGAGGTGTGGCCACTCACCATTTGGGCCCATATGTCTTGGGAAGCACTTGCACATCATTTCCAGTTATTGGGCTTCATGTTGAGTTTCATGTTTCTAGCTCATTCCAGCTCACAGGGCTAGAACCCTAATAATAATAACAACTAATAATAAAAACAACAAATAATGGAGCAGGCTTGCTATGCACACAGTCTCATCTCTACTCATGCTGTTTCCTGTGCATTGTGTTTGAAAATATAGCTACGACCATGTCGGCAGTTTCTTTTTATCTGTTGCTTTATTTTATCTGTGTTCTCTAGATTAATTTGCCCTGTTGTCTTTCTATGTGAATTTATACTCAAACATATACTAATGTTTTTGGACAAAGCAGACAAGATTTAGATCTTTTTAAAGAAAAGTGGCAGCAGTGTAGAAGCAAGTATATGCATTAATAAGAGCACAAATAATTGACATTAAAATCTGTAGATAAATATATATATTTTAATATACCAATATAAATTAGGAAATTACTGAGTTACTAAGTCTGAGTGAAGTTTTAAAATAATTTCCCCAAAGTCTTTGAATATACAGTATATTGCAGAATATTGGAATTTGACATATACATAATGTTGTAATATGGAGTGAGACTAAAGTTTTTTTTCTTCCTGCTATGACAAGTCAGAATATCTGCTGTGAAGAGTGCTCTAGTGCTACACTTTCAGGTTAGCAAAATTTATACAGAGGCAAGTAAAGCCAAACCAAAATGGAGAGACAGGGATGAAAGGAAAAACTCTTTTTCTAAATTTGTACTGATGCAACAAATCCTGTGGAAATGTACTCACCACTCTGATGCTCTCACTTTCTCTTTTTAATAGAAATGCTGTTTTTCACAAGTTTCTTTAAATTGCACTTTTTTCCCCCATCACAATTAAACACTTACTGCAGATCATTCAAAATAAAAGCACATCACAAAAAGGAAGAATTTTGCCAAGTGAGCTGCTGGAAGATTTTTCATATGAAATATCTACATAGAAAGTGTAACGTGTGTGTTTAGGACACAAATGTAGCACCACCAGTACACAAGGATCGCTTATAGTGGCTTTAATCTCAGCATTGGCTATGACAGATAAGCAGCAACTAGCTTGGATGTAAAGTCTCTCAATATAATAGATGCTGCAAAGTGCTCAATGAGCAGATGAATGTCATTCAGTTCAATTGCTTTAGACAGCTTCAAAGTCTCTTGAAGTGTTTGGTGAAGCCAACACCAAACAATCACATGTAAACAAAGATCCAGGAAATGCAGGGCAAGAGATCAGGTGAAGTCAAAGGCAGGTGTAGCCTTGTACCTTGTACGCCTTGTAGCCACAGGCGTTGATGTGTCAATCATATAATAATGCAAAGACTCATAAGTACCATATAAATACCAAATGATGTATGTATGAGGTTTAACACAGCAACGAGTTGTAATAGCTAGTAACCAGAAGTCTAGGTTTCGCTCAAGGAGAGAGTGGACAGGAGACTGAGGTTGCTATTTGGACGGTACCATATATTGTGAAGAATAGTAAATGACATACGACAAATAAGGTGAAGTTATATACAGTGAGAACAATCAATCAATATGAGAACCCTGAATAAGAATGGCCATTTAAGGTAATGCAGTGCTTGTTCAATGTCTTACATATACACATTAAATAATTGCTAGGCACAATAAGCAAATCCAGAAATGACATTATAGCTCGAGAATCACGCAATTTTGAATCTCTGAAATCCCAAGTTCAGTACCGACACAAATCTTAACCCAACAGCCCACCCACAGTTCATTGAAACCCACGTCTGGATTTGAAGTTGAGTCCGGGGGGGAATACTGGTGAAAGAGTGTGTGGGAGAAAATGTGTGTGGGTTGTGGCAATGGGCACAAGTGAGTGGGATGAGAGGTGATCAGCGTGGACTACAGAGAGCCCCCTACCGGTCTAGCAGGAGAAGTGCGACTCTTCAGCAATGTGCCAGTTCATAGGCTCTAGGCCTGCTCCTTTAGTTCGCCATCAGTCTGGAACCCGGCCAGTTCACAGTTTGTACTACACACACTCGTTCGTCGCAGGTTTAGTCGCGGCAGAAGGCTCCCGTAGCTCATCTCTCGTGCAGCCTCCCCACAGCTCCTCCTCAGACTGAGCTACTGCAGCATACTAATCGCACACAACTGGCCACGTCGACCCACGTGACCGTATGACGTCACTAAAAAGATCGACAGCGATTGGCCAGCTGGCTGAGGTGACCATCCCGTGAGATGGACAGAAGTACTGCGAGATGGACAGAGATACCACGATCATCTAACAAACAGGATTTGTCACCTGGGTTACACAGGTGGGTCTGGTAACAAGAGATCAGTCCAATAATGATGCAAAGAACAATCTGGCAAGTGTGGAAGAGCATCTTAAATACTGGGCTGATGGTGATGAGAGTCAGGTGAGGATCAGGTGAGTGTGACTGACAAGGGGAGTGAGAGTGGAAAAGTATTGGCTGAGAAGGTGAACACAGGAAATGGCTGCAGGTAAGAGACTGAATGCACTGTGGCAGTTCTAAACTTCATGGATGGCAAGTTACCTTTTTTCATTTTGGTGTAGTTTACAGACTTTGGAGACTAGAAACCCTTGAACGATGAGTGCAAAAGATCATGTTCATGATTTAATAATGAAAATGCCAATACTCGCTGCTCTTATGAGATGGAATTTTCATGATATTAAGAGCAGTCTATATAACCCTGACATAAATGTTCATCTTTTCTAATGTGAAAATTCATGAGATTAACTTGCTGTATGATGACTGACAGATAAATTAGTAATCAGATATACTCAGTTCTTCTTCATGTATCTAAACACACACACACACACACACACACACACACACACACACACACACACTGGTGGCTGGCATGTGTAAGCGGCCAGTGTCGAGGGGAGCAGATTAGATGTAATAGAGTCCTATGGGCTGCACAGCTTCCCTGTGATATAGTGGATGGGCCTGTCACTTTGACAGACAGCTTATGATACTGTGAATGGATGGGGTGCAGAGAGGAAAGGTGGGGAAGAGTGGAGGTACAGGAAGAGAGTGATGGATGCTACCCCTCTCTGGGCCATAAGGAATGAGTGATCTCCACATATCTATTAGCTGACGAGAGGAAAAGAGGGACAGGAAGAGAGAGAGAAACAGTGCACATCCAGTCCTGGCTGGTCCTTTCTAACCCAGCCAGTAGGGAGTTAAGGGGTAAATCTTGTCCGTCTTATTTTGCTGATTGCCCCTCTGACAAGATAAAGAGCTCTGAATCCCCGGGGGATGTCCTGAGCTGTCCCTAGGCCAATCACAGAGCAGACAGCAGGTGTAAATCTGGTGGAACACACATATACACACATGCTTGCTGGCAGTGCTGTTTTTGATGGATTTATGTCAACACTCTCTCTTACACACACACAAACCCCAAGCCATAATGAATTACACTGCAAAGAAATGTAAATCTTCCTCTTTAAATGATCATGTAAAAATAACTTGGATGTTTGAGGAACTAAGGTTCTCTGAAGTCTGTCAACTGTCAACAGAGAAAACAGAGAGCTATCACTTAACCACCAACACCCTTCATTGTTCAAATGAGTTTAAACAATTTCTTGCTAAGCATATTCATCACACTACACTTCCAAAATAAGTACACAATATTCAAGAACCTTGTTAAACCTTAAAAAGCTAAGTCAGACTAAAAAATGCTGCTCTGAAAATACATTTTGTCAGGTGGCACTTGACAAAGTCCTCTTTGGTATTTTGAATCCCCAGTGTGATGCACATGAGTGAATGACAGAAGATGACTGGTCTCCTGTTGTTACAGTGAGGTTTGGTGGCATTGGAAGTCTAAAGAGACATATACCAAAACCTGTGCTCATTGACCATAATTAGCACTCTATGCTAAAGTTTGGGATGGTACTTAGAAGTATTAGGAGGACGGATAACCTATTGTTAATTGAGTAAGAGCAGATATTGTCATCTTTACATTTCTGTTTGTGTTTAAATGTGTTCATTAGTGAGCCTTTAAAGGTGCTGGTAGGTGTGCTTTCCTCTATGCTAAACTTGGCTAACCATGTACCAACTCCAGCACTGTGCAACAGTTATCATCTCATTTCACTCTCAGAAAGAAAACTGCATGGCATGACTGAGCAAAAAAAGAGCAATATTTATTATATTTTGAGACTGTGGTGAAGTACTCAAATTCTTTACTGAAATAAAAACAAAAATACCAAACTCTAAAAATACTCCATTCTAAGTGAAAGTAAAATGTTACTATTGTTTAAAGTGGAAGTACTGCAGAAAAAATGTACTCTTTACCATTATACTATATTATTTTTCTTTTGCATTAATATAGGTAATTGTTGAATTCATTTAACTGTAGGACTGGAATGAATGATTACTTTCACTAAGGATAAATCTGCTCACTATTTTCTCCATTAATTGACTAATTGATGCATTTGTAAAAACTGTAACAGTCACCCAGGGCTCAAATGACACCTTCAAATTGCTTGTTTTGTCCAACAAACAGTCCAAACCTTAAAATTATTATTTATTATTAATAATTAAAAGGAAAAGCTGAATTATTTTTGCATTAAAAATATCTTAAATGATTTTCAAAATAGTTGCCAGTTAATTTTAGTCAGTGTATTAGTTGATAAATTGATAATTGAGTCGTTTGTAGTTTCAGGTTTGGTATTTGAATCTAAAAGAACACATATTTTATAAGGTCTTCGTATGTTTTGTGTGTAGACATCTTAATGTTGTAAATTAACGTAAAGTATTGGAGGAGGAAAATAGCATGAAAAGAAATGATTCAAGTAAAGTGTCAAACCAAAGGAACAAATATATGCACCATGTAACAAATAAATACAAATATGTAAAATGAGTGTATTCTCTTTGTTGCATTCAGGAATGCAGTTATAAATAAAACTATGATTGCTACAAGTGTATTCTCAGCCACATAAAAGTATGTCTGTGTGCCTCACCCTGGTTTGACATCCAGCTCTGTGAGGCACAGCAAGGCAACATGAAAGAGCTCCTTCTGTAAGCACTTCATGCACTATATTGGCAAATTCTTCACTATCCACTTATTCCATTGTTCAGTAATAACCCTTAATTGTTATTTATTTATTTATTTTTTTTGTGTAGTTCACAAGACCCATAACACCTTGCTCAGAAAGTTGAACCATTTAATGAATATAATACAGGGTATGAGTTTGGACAAGGCAGAATCCAAAGACTGAAGACTGAAGGCGAATGAAGGTCCAGATTCTTCTCTGAGAGCAGACTGACAAAGCATGTGCAACAGCAGGTGAGGATAAGACACCTAAGCACAGACAGGAAATGCAAGTTAGGAAGGCAGGTAGCAGAGAAGATGAGAATATTCAGACAAAGGTACTTAACACTTTTCTTGAGCTCTGATCGTTTACCACGCAGCAAGGCAAATAATACGACGAATACTGATTGAAAACCTGGTGTTTAACTACTATGCAGGTAGGTGAGTCTTGATTGAACACACCTGTGCTCAGGAGGAGAGGACACTGGGCGAGGAGATTGCAGACCTCCACATTAATAACACCATGTGTAAAATTTATTGATTGGCTTTTGCTTCATTGATTAACCTGTGTGTGAGTAATGATTACCAGCTACATTTATTATTTAGTTGTTCTATACATATCTTCTTAATGCTGGTGTAGCTGTATTGTACTCTCTTTCTCTCGTTACATTGTGTAATTTATCTAACGAAGATCCTCACTGTTGGCAACTCGCCCTTTATTTCGGATCTGGCAGAAAAATTGACATACAGTCAGCCTCGGTCCTCTCTCACACACACACATATACATCAGGAAGACAGCAAGGTCCGACTGCTCATCCAGTATTACAATTAACATGAAATAATCAACAACAAAGTATGTACCTGGCAGAAAAACTGACATACAGTCAGCCTCGGTCCTCTCTCACACACACACATATACGTCTAGAAAATGAAATGAAATGAAAAATGAAAAGAAAGTGCAGGTTAGCTACACGTGTAGCACTAGCCAATTTTGTTAGCACGGAAAAAGAAAAACTGTCAACTTTTAATAAAAAACAAAAGAGACATGTTTAACCTTACGGGAGCTATATGTTTATATAAGACAACGTAAATCACCCCTTAAAATTAAGTAATTAATATGGCACATGCCAGAGCTCATAACTCGTGAACCTACCAGGAAGACAGCAAGGTCTGACTGCTGCTGCCCCCTGGGATGCACGACCGTAATCCACAGGGGTGCTGCATATAATTGCCATGGGACAAATAAGTTCCCGTGTTGTGTGATGAGTTTATATGTGGCAAGTGGAATCTCACCACATAATAACTCCGTTACACTGGCAATTATTTATCCTAGCTCAAGGAAAAGTGTAATCAAGAATAGACTTAACATTGGCATACCGCTGTTTTATTTAGAAGCTATAACATCAAAAGGGCTAGTTAATGGAACTCAGATGTAGAGGACTTGAAGGTTGATACCACACAATAGCTTGTTGTTAATTTAGCCAATTACGGTTTTCAGATGTGCAAACCACTGTACAAATTGGCATACATACATTAGCTCTTGTGTAAATGGACTTCACTTCCAGACATCTTCTTGAAACTCTCTAATAAATTGCATTGGGTAAAATCCATCCAACAGCAATGAAAGCATACTGTCTGCATAAAGTTCCGCTTTGTGTTCAGAAGATTCTCACTGTATGTCCTTTATACCAGTGATATGACCTGTTTTCAATGGCTTGCAGGCTTTTGCCTGGGAAAAAAAAATGTGAAGAAAAAAATCCTGTTCTTTTATTTTGAAGGGGATTTTTTTACGTAGTGGAGTGCCTTCTTTTTTCCTCGATTTGGGTCGCGGCTTGCCATTAAAGGTCCCATATTATGAAGCTTTTTCAATAAGTTACATAGGTCTATGAGTTCCATTAAACATGTTTTTGATTCTTGCCTCTCTCTATTTCCCTCTGTTTCAGTCCCTTTCAGAAAGCGCTGTTTCTGGTGTCTGTAGCTTTAAATGCAAATGAGCAGTTGCTCATGCATACGCCCCACCCATAAACTGTTACCGTGATATGGTGAACTTGGGTCCTACCCCTTGATTCTCTTGACTGGTCGATAGATTTGTTGAACATCAAATTCGACCACTGGGTTGCTGAGACATTGACCGGTCTAACTGTTCTGTGCTACTACTGGTTGCAAATACTGGTATGCAAGGTTTCTTATTTCTTTAGCTTTATACATGCATGAATTGTCATTTTTTTTATTTGTTTGTATCAGTGCATATGATACAAGCCTCCGAGCCATATTAATACTCACATTCCTCGAGGCAGCAGCAGGGGAGGTGGAGTTGCAGCTATTTTTGACTCAAGCCTTTTAATCAACCCTAAACCTAAACTCGACTATAACTCATTTGAAAGCCTTGTTCTCACTCTTTCTCACGAAAAATGGAAAACAGTGCAGCCAGTTTTATTTGTTATAGTATACCGCTCTCCTGGTCCTTACTCCGAATTTATAGCTGAGTTCTCGGAGTTTCTATCAGGTTTAGTCTTTAAAGCAGATAAAGTAATTATTGTAGGTGACTTTAATGTACATGTTGACATTGATAATGACAGCCTTAGCACTGCGTTTACCTCAGTATTAGACTCAGTTGGCTTCCATCAGAATGTGCATGAACCGACTCACTGCTTTAAGCACACCCTCGACCTTGTTCTGACATATGGCATTGAAATTGAAGACCTAATAATCACCTCACAGAATCCTCTTTTATCGGACCATCATTTAACAACTTTTGAATTCATATTACCAGACTACCAGCCAGTAGGCAAAAATTCTTATACCAGACTCCTCGTCTGATAGTACTGTAGCTAAATTTAAGGATATGATCCCATCAGCATTTAATTCAATGCCATGTCTCAATACAACAGAGGACTCCTATGCTAACCTTTGTCCCTCCCAAATTGACTACCTGGTTGATAGTGCCACAGGTTCATTGCGTATGACACTTGACTCTGTTGCTCCCCTAAAAAAGAAGATAATTAAACAGAGGAGGTTAGCTCCATGGTATACCCCTCAAACCCGCAAATTAAAGCAAACTTCACGGAAAATAGAAAGGAAATGGCGTTCTACCAGTTTGGAAGAATTTCGGTTCGCCTGGCAAGATAGTCTTAAAATATACAGGAAAGCCCTCCGCAGTGCCAGGGCAGCCTACTACTCTGCACTAATAGAGGAAAATAAGAACAATCCCAGGTTTCTCTTCAGCACTGTAGCCAGGCTGACAGAGAGCCAAAATTCTGTTGAACCATGTATTCCTTTAGCTCTGAACAGTAATGACTTCATGAGCTTCTTTAATGATAAAATTCTTAGTATTAGAGACAGAATTCATCGGCTCCTGCCGTCAACAGGTGCTGTTTTGTCTTCAAACACAGAAACCGTAGAAACTGTTACTCAGCCTCAGTTTTAGATTGTTTTACACCTGTCGACCTTCACCAACTAATTTCAATAATTTCATCATCAAAATCATCAACCTGTATTATAGACCCCATCCCGACTAAGCTGTTTAAAGAAGTATTACCTTTAATTGACTCTTCCGTATTAGACATGATCAATCTGTCTTTATCAACAGGCTACGTACCACAGTCCTTTAAAGTAGCTATGATAAAACCTCTACTTAAAAAGCCTACTCTTGATCCAGGGGTTTTAGCCAACTATAGACCGATATCCAACCTTCCCTTTTTCTCAAAAACTCTTGAGAAAGCAGTTGCTAATCAGCTGTGTGACTTTCTACACAAAAATAGTTTATTTGAGGATTTCCAGTCAGGATTTAGAGTGCATCATAGCACAGAGACAGCACTGGTTGAAGTTATAAATGACCTTCTAATTGCATCTGATAAAGGATTTGTCTCTGTACTAGTCTTATTAGATCTTAGTGCTGCATTTGACACCATTGACCATGGTATCCTATTGCAGAGACTTGAACACTTCATTGGCATTAAGGGAACTGCGCTAAGCTGGTTTAAATCCTACTTGTCAGATCGCTCTCAGTTTGTACACGTTAATGATGACTCCTATGTGCTCACTAAAGTCAACTACGGAGTTCCGCAGGGTTCTGTGCTTGGACCAATTCTTTCACCTTATATATGCTTCCTTTAGGTAAGATTATCAGGAAGCACTCAATAAATTTTCATTGCTACGCAGATGATACCCAGCTATATTTATCAATGAAGCCAGAAGAAACCAGTCAGTTAACTAGACTACAAGCGTGTCTTCAGGACATAAAGACCTGGATAACCTGCAATTTTCTGATGCTAAACTCGGACAAAACTGAAGTTATAGTAGTAGGCCCTAAACACCTTAGAAACTCACTTTCTGATGACATAGCAGTTATGGATGGCATTGCGCTGGCCTCAAGCACCACTGTAAGAATCTGGGCATTGTCTTTGATCAGGACATGTCCTTTCACTCCCATGTAAAACAAATTTCAAGGACTGCCTTCTTTCACCTGCGTAATATTGCAAAAATCAGGCATATTTTGTCTCAA
This sequence comes from Chaetodon trifasciatus, assembly GCA_037975065.1. Classification (NCBI taxonomy): domain Eukaryota; kingdom Metazoa; phylum Chordata; class Actinopteri; order Chaetodontiformes; family Chaetodontidae; genus Chaetodon; species Chaetodon trifasciatus. Next base: position 13,104,433 of record JBBMOE010000010.1, read on the forward strand.
AATGATGAAGAAAAACTAGTCCATGCATTCGTAACTTCCAGGCTGGATTGTTGCAATTCCTTACTATCAGGCTGCCCAAATTCGTTGCTGAATATTCTCCAGTTGCTCCAGAACGCTGCAGCACGTGTTCTAACAAAAACGAGGAAGAGAGATCATATATGTCCAATATTAGCAACTCTGCACTGGCTCCCTGTAAAGTTTAGAATAGAATTTAAAATTCTCCTCCTTAGTTACAAAGCCATAAATGGCCAGGCACCTCCTTATCTTAAAGAGCTCATAGTATCTTATTACCCCACTCGAACACTGCGTTCCCAGAATGCAGGCTTACTCATGGTTCCTAAAGTCTCCAAAAGCAGAACAGGAGCCAGAGCATTTAGCTATCAAGCTCCTCTCCTCTGGAACCATCTTCCAGTCTTTGTCCGGGAGGCAGACACTGTCTCTACATTTAAGAGTAGGCTTAAAACTTTCCTTTTTGATAAAGCTTATAGTTAGGGTTGGCTCAGGCTTGTCCTGGACCAGCCCCTAGTTATGCTGCTATAGCATTAGACTGTCGGGGGACCTCCAAAGATACACCGAGCTCCTCTGTCCCTCTCTCCCTCTCCATCTGCATGCTTTCATGACCTACCACGGCATGGTACTAATTTAGCTCCTTCCCCGGAGTCTCTGTGCTTTGTCGTCTCGCAGGTTCCCATGGACAGTGGCTGAATCTGGATTGTGGATTACAGCTACATCTCCTGCCATGGCCCTGCCTGACATCCACTGGAAATGCAACTACTGTTATTACATCCACTGTCACTGTTACTGTGACTGCATGTCTGTCTGTCTCTCTCTGTCTGTCTGTCTCTCTCTCTCTCTGACTGCATTTCTGTCTGTCCCTCTCTTTCTGTCTCTCTCTCTCTCTCTCTCTCTGACAGCATTTCTGTCTCTCTCTCTCTCTGTCTGTCTCACTCTCTCTCTCGCTCTCCCTCTCTCACCCAACCGGTCGAGGCAGATGGCCGCCCACCCAGAGCCTGGTTCTGCGAAAGTTTTTCCTCACCGCTGTTGCCAGTGCTTGCTCATGAGGGAATTGTTGGGTCTCTGTAGATAAAAGAGCACGGCCTGTACCAGCTCTATATGTAAAGTGTCCTGAGACAACTTTTGTTGTGATTTGGCGCTATACAAATAAAATTGAATTGAAAATTGAATTGAATTGAATATGTGGAAATTTTGCAACAATGCAGTCAGAGCCTGAGAACATATGCTGCCAGGAGGTGCCACAGGTCACATTATCTTTACCTACACTTACGATCACAGTGTATGATTGCAGATAACATGCCATTGCAGTCACCTTATGTTATGGATAATAGGTTACAAGATGGCTGCAGCAGCTGGATGAAGGGCCTCCATGCATGATTGACCATCCAGGTTTAGAACCTGTTTGCCTAAATGTGTTCTCATGGCAGAATGCATGCAACATTTACAGTGCTGACTACAGCTATGGGGGATAGAGCAGTGAGTTTAATCTATAATAACTTACTTAACTTCACTGTTCATACAGCATAATAAACTAAATATAGCCATATAGTCAGCCAACACATAGCCAAGCCTTTTGTCCCTGACCATGAGTCTTGCTTTTTGTTTGCTGGACATTGTTTGCCTGAGTATTTGGTGTTTGCCACACCAAACACTTACAGAGACTCGAAGACTTTGTATTTGGCACGTCCCAAGTCTTTGCCTGCCTGTGGTTGCTGGAGGTTTTATTCCCTGCACAATACCTGAGACTATAGTTGTTGCTGCTGATCTGGTCCTGCCGATTCAGGATTAAAAAGTTGATAAAAGCTTTACCTGTGTTGTGGTGGTTCTGCACTTGGGCCCGAAGCCCACTTTATGACACAGTCTTGAAGTGGTTAGCACACACCAACAGGTTTTTGCCAACTGTAGCTGGGATGTTGCCTTCAAAAACGAATTCAATCCATGCTGCTCTTCTGTCCTCTGCGGCTGGGACCCGATGGAGTGATTTGTGCTCGTCTTGACAGCTAACACCAGAACACTGCGTGTGGCGCCTGGACATCATGACTATCACCTAACAAAGTGCTTTCGATAACGAAATGGTGGATCTCTGAGGAGGTAGCGCTGTACCTGGTGGTTGGAGAGACACTGTACTTATGCCTCGATGGGGAGGGGGTTGATGGCTGGTGGACGAGAATATGCAAATGTGCCGGCTTTTTACGTAGTGGTTGGCGCCGAATTTGATCTGCTCATTTGGAAGCTGCAGGCAGGGTGCTTTCAGAAATCCGTGTCTCACTCAAAAAAGCGTAGATGGTCTTATTTCACACTTTGTATGAGTATGGCCACACCAGACACCCAAAATTACACCCCAAATCCCAGAAAAGGGAGTTTTTCATAATATGGGACCTTTAATAGTGACGGTTGGTCCTGAAGCCAAACCAGTTAAAAATTACTGCTTTATACTGTAGTTTTGTCATAGTAGATTCTAACTCAAAGTTCTAGTACCGCCATTAAAGGGGATAAGGGGCATCCTTTTGCATGCCATATTGCAATGGAAAAACACGGTAATGTGTTATTTCCACAGACACTCAAAAAATGTGCGGAATGCCTATTTTTGATGGACGACGCGTCAATCTGCACAGAGCACATCAAGCCAGGTAGGAAATCAGAAACAAGAATAGTGTGGAGAATCTCATAAATTTTCAAAATAAAATGCCCATTGCAGATTCCCAATACACAACAATAAACACAATTTAAACATTCAAAAAAATAAACCATGTAACCTCAAAGCCTCCTTAGCTATGGTAGGAGCACAAATATCAGGGAAATGACAGCAAAATCAGGCAAGCAAAACACTCCACTTCTGAAACTTGTCTGGTTGGGTTTGCATGGAGGATGGAACAAAACCATGTTGCAAAGAGATGCGCCCAGTGGAATTCCGAGGTTAGTCTTTGGGCACATGGGGTATTGAACTTTAATAGTTGTAACCCACATAGGATTCACAATTGTGGACCATGATCGGCAAAGATTTCACTACCTACAAACCTTCATTTGTGCTATATCCACAAAAATACTGAGTAATTTGAAAATATGCATAACTTACTCTGGAAACATGTGATCTAATTTCATATGAAAATGATATAGGTTTTACAAATGTATATAGTGTGACCACAAAAATACATGTAAAGTGACGCTACCTAAAAATACATATATAACCAGACTACAAGCGTGTCTTCAGGACATAAAGACCTGGATGACTGTGTTTTAGCTTTCAGTCCGTGTTTTAGCTCTCAGTCTTAACACATGGTCTTTTAGCCTTTTATCTTAGTTCTGAGAGTTGAATTTTTAGCATTTCTTAGCTCTTCAATTTTTAAGTCTTGGGCACTTTAACTGTTTTTAGTGTTAGGCTGGTCAAGAGAACTTTTTATGGCATGCGAGCCGCCATGCCTTCACCGGGCGCTGCCAAGTCACCTGGAGAGCCTTATCTGTGAGTGAAAAGCCAGTGGCCCGGGACCAGCACCAGGAAACTGCACCTGTTTCTGCAGCCTCTGACATCATGCCCCCATTGACGGACACCACGGCCTACCCTCCACTCATGGCTAGCTGCCCTCCAGTAGAGGAGTGCCCTGCATCAGGTGGGTGTCCAACAGTGGGCCATTCGCCTCCACCGTCCCGCTCCTCATCCTCATCCCGGCGCAGGTGGCTGGTTGAGGACGCGGTGCGCTGGCACTCCTTACGTTCCCCCCACCAGGTGAGGGATCACACCTGGGGTCCTGGTGTTGGTGGTGGGGTGGCTGAGCTGGCTTGCCCCCCTGAAGATCGAGCAGAAACTCCCACAACCCCCGTCATCGGGGACTCCATCATGAGGCACGTCCGCATGAGGGGGGTGTCCACCCTGTCCTTCCCTGGCGCCACCGTTATGGACATAACAGGGAAAATCCCGGACATCCTCAGCTCGCATCCGCGGGCAAAAAGGATTATTATCCACGCAGAAGCGAATGACATTGCCAGGCAGCAGTCCAAACTTTTAAAGTGGGTCTTCGCCCACTTTTTCAACACAGTGTCACAGTCCCAGGTGAGTGTTTTCATCTCCGGCCCTACCCCCACCTGTGGCAGAGGGATAGGCAGCTTCAGCAGCTGCTCAGCCTCAACACCTGGGTCTCCTCTGCCTGCAACTCTCACCATGTCGGCTTCATTGACAATTTTGATGTCTTTTGGGAGAGGCGGCATTCCTTCGGTCCAGACAGCCTCCACCTGAACACAGCAGGTGCCCGCATGCTGTCCGCCAACCTGGCATATGGTGTGCAGCATGCCCCAATCTCCTATCTCCCCAAACCAGCACCAGCTGATCTGTCCACGGTACAATCACACCCACATGATTGACTGTCTGCACATCACACACACACACCTCACACCCCCCATCTGCCCACAGAAGTACCGGACAGCACCGTCCACACCATTACAACCATCATCTCCCACAGAACGCACAAACCAAGGAATGTTTTCAGACCACGCACACAGACTATCATTCAACTGATTCACTACGATGAGCGCACGTTCAGCATGAACATTAACGTGGCAGTGCTGAACGCGCACTCTCTTTTGAACAAGACTTTTTTAATGAATGATGTAATTTTAGATTGTAAGTTAGACTGTCTTCTTTTAACCGAGACATGGCTTGGCGCTGACGCACCTATTGCCCTCGCCGAGGCTTCCCCACCGAATTTGAACTTTTTATTTTCTACTAGAGGGGGTAGAAAAGGAGGTGGAACTGCGTCAATCGCAAAGAACGCACTGACTTCTACTGGAGTGTCTTTTAACAGTTTCACATCATTTGAGCACCATGCCTTTGCTTTTAGCAGCCCTCCAATTCTCTGCATAACTGTATATAGACCACCCCATCACTCTAGTTCTTTTATCAGTGAATTTTCAGATCTTTTATCAATCATTCACACCTCTTACAACAGGATTTTAATAACTGGTTATTTTAATCTACATGTTGATGACACCTCGGATCCAATGTCCAGACGATTTTTAAATCTTTTAAACTGTCTAGATTTTAAGTAGCATATCACGCAGCCAACTCACAACAGGGGACACACCCTGGACTTGGTCATAACCCATGGCCTGTCCAATGGTGTGTCCTCTGTTGTTGACCTGGCTGTGTCTGACCACTCCTGTTTTTTAAAATCACCAGTTTTAACCAGCAGGAGGCCTCGGTGAGAACAGTGAGGAGGCGCTACCTAACTTCTGAAGTGGCTGCAAATTTTATTGAGATTTTACAGAGTACTCCTGCTGAAATTTTACCTGCACCCTGTGATTTTATTGATAATTTTAACAGCAAACTGAAGTCCACTCTTGACTCAGTAGCTCCACTTTTAACCAAAACAATCACAAGAAAACCTACACCCCCGTGGAGAAGCAACGATGAAATACATAAACTGAAAAGACATTGCAGGAGTACCGAGAGGAGATGGAGGAAGTCTAAACTAACAGTCCACCTCCCTCGAGACTCTACAGCTACAACTCAAAACCTACAATAATGCAGTTAAACAGGCAAGAATTTCTCATTTTTCACAACTTATCATGGACGACAAAAACAACCACCAGTTCCTCTTCTCCACCTTTGATACTTTAACTAGTACAAATTTTAATAACGTTGTTAACATGCCATCTTACGCTCTTTGTGAGAATTTTGCAGCTCACTTCAGATCCAGCCTTTTATCCCAACAAGTTTTATCTCTTAACACACTGGAATTCTTGTCCTTGCCTGAGGAAACACTGGAGAGTTTTGCCCTGGTTGATGCGAGGACACTTGGTCGAGTTTTCACCCAAGTAAACCCAACAACCTGCCTTTTAGATCCAACTCCCAACATCGCTTTTAAAATCATTTTATGGATTCTTCGAGGAACAGTTTTCAAACATTATGAGTTGCTCCCTTCAGACAGGTGTCTTCCCCACCACTTTTAAAACAGCGCTGTGGTAAAGCCCCTTCTGAAGAAGAGAACTTTAGACCCCAACGTTCTTAATAAATACCGACCTGTATCCAACTTACCCTTTTTAAGTAAAATTCTAGAAAAAATGGTTGGCCTCTCTGGTATTGTTTTAAATGGTTCCACTCTTATCTCACAGACTGATATTTTTATGTAAGTATGGATACTTGTTCCTCAGGAACCCATGAAATTAAGTGTGGGGTTCCCCAAGGCTCAATTTTAGCTCCAATTCTTTTTAATCTTTTCATGCTTCCTCTTGGAGACGTCATCAGGAGACACGGCATCAGTTTCCATAGCTGCGCTGATGATACACAGCTGTACATTGCCGTGTCTCCTGATGACACAGGGCCAATAGATACCCTTTTTAACTGCATTGTAGATATCAAGTCATGGATGGCAGGGAATTTCCTACAGCTCAACCAGGACAAAACAGAGGTTTTAGTTATAGGTTCTGAAGGCCAGACTGAGAAACTTTTACCAAAACTACAAGAATCTGTAAAAAACCTGGGCATGATTTTTGACTCTGAGCTGACTTTTATCCCACATATCAAAAATATAACAAAAATAGACTTTTATCATCTTAAGAACATAGCCAGAGTCCGCCCATTTCTCTCTCACGCCAGAACAGAGGTGCTAATGCATGGCTTTTATTTCCTGTCGTTTAGATTACTGTAATGCCCTGCTCTCTGGTCTTCCCAAAAAGACTATTATGTAGGGGAATTAATTTAATGTTGTATTCGTTAATAAAACACCAGGGCACCAACCTTCCTCAGCTAAGAAGGATTTTATTAATTAAACCTTGTAATGCTGATGTAATGATAACAAATGAACCAACAGTAAACCAGTCTGATAATCTGAAGTGTAAACTCTAGATATAGGGATCATCTACATTTTGCTCAAAAGGACACCGTCCGACTACAAATTGAATTAAGAAAAATCGTTTATTAAACAAAATCATGGATAATGAATAATGTATCATGAATAGTCCGACAGGTGATATAGGTGATGTGAAATAACACAAGCAATGGCAGAGAGAAACTTCTGGCAAACAATGGCAAAATCAGTTTGGCAATAGTGAGAAGTAGTTAAAAGGGGAAAAATGGGGACGCAAATGTGAAGTTAATTTGCGGAACGAATGGTTGAGAGAATTTAGACAATTTAACAGTATCATAACCTCACGGACCAACTCTTATTCAAACCTGCTTATTATGCCTACTTGGTCAGCAGCATTCCGATCAAGGCCGGCTCCGAACTGGCCCGAAGATGCTTACAGTGGTTGTCCGTGGCTCGATCTGCTCGGCGGCCCGGTGAGAGGACCAGGCACACCAAGGTTGAGAGCTGATATTGGACGGTGATGTTTCAGGGACTGGACCTCTCCGGTGTCGGTGACAGGCAAGGAACGGCTTCAGGTGGTTGTTTACCCTGATTCAAGGGTTCAGCAGCTGGCTGCAGGTTGTCGTCTTAGTTGGTAACCGTGAAGTACGATTTTAAACCGATAATAATAAGATTGATAGCCTCTTCGATGGCCGGTCGAAAAGTGTCTCCAAAATTATTATTACTTGATTAGTATTTCTCAAAAACCAATCGTGTGACTTGCCGTGGCTAGGAGTTTTGCAAAGGACAAAAAAGAAAAAAACGATGGAACAAAACAATTGTTCGAGGTAAAGAAAAATTAAGGCTGCGCAGGAAAAGTGTAGCAGCGACAAAGTGAAATTTAAGACTCGAAAAAAATGAAAGAAGTAAAAGAAGTGTAAGAAGTCAAAGAAGTGGTCAGGAAAAAGTAAGAGTAAGTAAAGTGGGTGAAGAAAAAGTCCCTCTGCCACGCTCTACGGCCGGTTTTTAAATCTCGCTCCGGGGCGTGTCTAATCGATAGGCCGTCTCTCATGTGGGGTGGTTCGTAGGCGCGCGACGTCATTTCATTTTATGAGGCGAAGATTAATTCATGCTTCGTACGAGGGCTCATCTGCTTCTCACTATGGTCAATCATACATATATTTTGAATAGGCAATTTTCAATGGCATTTTAACATTGTTCAAAAACATGCGTTAGGCAGTTCTTATGAGTGGATGAGAACATTCAACAATAATCAAGATAATCATTCCTAATACTCATTCTAATATATATGATGATTCAAACACAATTACCACAACATATCAACGAAATAAGAGAAAAGCAGACTACATTTGCTGAAATGATTGTCACTATTATGACGATTCATTAATAAATGTCTCATAAAGTATATTCAACCTCACCACTATGAACTCCTAGATGGCAGTCTGGTTCCATAGAAAAAACTCGAACAAACTTTGTAATCAAGGTTAAAATCACAACTTTGTCATTTTATGATCTAAAATCACTGGGAAAGCATTAAGATTATACAGATTATGACGTTAATACTGTGAAAACATACAAAGTTAAATCAAATATAAAGATTCAGTTATCCTAGTATACCAGAAAACAAGGCACAGAGACTTACAAAACAGTTTGTTTCAGGACTGTCTAATTTACAACCCATCAGCATTAACTGGTTTGTGGATTCGTCTGAGACCTGGCCTTTGTTCTCCCAGCCAGTTTTATTGTCCGTGTCTCCTATGGGGCTAACAAGAGAACCTTAGCCTCTCTGTGACAAACATTCTGGGCAAGGTAATCTTTGATGTGAAGGTGTTGGTAATCCCGCTTCCTTGAAAGAGTGTGAGGAAATATCTCTGAGCCAGACATCCTGTCTCTCTCCGAGATAACCTCTACTTGTGCACATTCCAGGTGGTAAATAATTCCTAAAAGTTAGACTGTTTTACATTTCTCATTTCCTCTGAGAAATGCCGAGAGGGTGAGGGAAGGTCAGTTAGAGGTCAGTTCTGCTGCAATTACATACCTCCAGTTACTGCAAAACTCAGCTGCACACGTGCTGATGAAGACCAGAGGGCGGGCCCACATTACACCAGTTTTACAGTCGCTGCATTGGCTCCCTGTCCGCTTCAGGATCGATTTAAAGGTTCTTTTACTAGTTTTAAATGTCTAAACGGCCGTGCGCCTTTTGACTTATCTGACCTGCTTTTACCATATCAACCCTCGCGGACCCTGAGGTCCTCCGGCACCGGCCTTTTATCCATACCAGAAGCCAGAACAAAAAGCCACGGTGAGGCGGCATTTAGCCACTATACTCCACACCTGTGGAACAGCCTGCTAGAGGGCCTCAGGTCTTCAGAGACTGTTGATATTATTAAATGAAGGTTAAAGACACAACTTTTTAATGAGGCTTTTAACCTTTGAATTCTTCTTACTGTCAGGCCCTAGTCTATGTCACTTCCTGTTTTATTTTGTAAGGGTTTTCAGTTTCTGTTTTGTGTTGTCTTGTTTGGTGTCTTGACTTCCCCGTGTGTGATTGTTCATTGTCTTCACCTGTGTCTAATTGTTCCACCCCTCGTGAGTATATATACCTGCCCTTCCCACTGTATCTTTGTCAGATTGTCTGCGTCCTTGTGTCAGTAGCTTTCTGGCGTTTCCTCGTGTTTTGACCTCCTCGTGTTTTGACCTGTTTTGTCTCTTGTTGCCTTTTTTCCCCAGCATCTTTGTACCTTTGTCTTCCATACAGTTTATGTGGTTTTGAACTCTAGCTTGGTTTTGTGACTCCCTACCTGCCTAGTGATTTTGTACTGCTGCTTTTCCTGACTGATTCCCGTGTACTGACCTCGAACTGCCAATAAACCGTCTGTCATCACCTGTCAGTCTCTGGTCTGCTCTGTGGGTCCTCAGTTTGTCTGTCTGAGTTCTGACAGTACAATCTGACCACACCATGGACCCCGCGGCGCTCAAAACGCAGGGCCAGTGGCTTTCTAGACATGACCAACAGATGGCTGCACTAAAGCAGGAGTTAGTGGAGTCTAACCAGTGTCAGGAGACAGCATTTTCTCTGCTCTCCTCCCAGCTCAACCAGCTGACGGTCGGCCTGCAGCACTGTGATCTCCCTTCATCTCCTGGTGGTGGTACAGCCACCTCTTCTCAGCCACAGTTCCAGGTCGATGCACATCCCCCCATCTCTCCGGAACTGGCGCACGTGCAGCTGTCCAGCCCGGAGTGTTTTTCTGGTGAGTCTGGTGACTGTTGCCCTTTTTTGACTCAATGCGAATTTCATTTTGAATTTCAAGCATCAGGTTTCCTTTCAGAGCGCAGCAAGATAGCTTACATGATTTCTTTCATGTCCGGACAAGCCAAGGCTTGGGCCACAGCTGAGTGGAACCGCCCCTCGGCCATTTGTGATTCACTCTCGCTTTTTGAAAGGACTTCAATTCAATTCAATTCAATTTTATTTGTATAGCGCCAAATCACAACAAAAATTGTCTCAGGACACTTTCCATATAGAGCTGGTACAGGCCGAGCCCTTTTATCTACAGAGACCCAACAATTCCCTCATGAACAAGCACTTGGCAACAGCGGTGAGGAAAAACTTCCTTTTAACAGGCAGAAACATCAGGCAGAACCAGGCTCTGGGTGGGCGATCATCTGCCTCCACCGGTTGGGTGAGAGAGGGAGAGCAAGAGAGAGAGAGTGAGACAGACAGAGAGAGACAGACAGACATGCAGTCAGAGAGAGAGAGAGAGACAGACAGACAGAGAGAGACAGACAGACATGCAGTCACAGTAACAGTGACAGTGGATGTAATAACAGTAGTAGCACTTGCAGTGGATGTCAGGCAGGGCCATGGCAGGAGACGTAGCTGTAATCCACAATCCAGATTCAGCCACTGTCCATGGGAACCTGCAAGACAACAAAGCACAGAGACTCCGGGGAAGGAGCTAAATTAGTAACACGCCATGGTAGGTCATGAAAGTGTGCAGATGGAGAGGGAGAGAGGGACAGAGGAGCTCAGTGTGTCTTTGGAGGTCCCCCGACAGTCTAATGCTACTTCATACTTTCACCCAGATTTTTCAGTCTGTCACTCTGGGTCGGGAGGCTGCCAAGGCTCTAGTCGCAATGCGCCAGGGGAGGCACAGCGTGGCAGATTATGCCATTGATTTCCGCTCACTAGTGGCAGAGAGCGGTTGGAATCAACCCGCTCTAGTAGATGCCTTTTTCAACAGGCTGTCTGAACGTGTCAAAGACTTGCTGACTCCCCTAGACTTACCTGCTGAACTCGATGCCCTTGTCTCCCTCGCCTTCAAAATCGACAAGCGGCTGCAGGAGCGTGAGCGGGCAAGATCGACTCTTTTCTGCTCCGCCACAGGGACCCTACTCGGCTCGGCAGTCATCGCCTAGGCAGTTTCCAGTTCCAGTTCCAGTTTCAGCTCCATCACTCCTGGCCATGACCATCTCCAGGAATCTACTCGAGGAACCCATGCAGATCGGACGCACCCGACTTTCTCCAGAGGAGCATTTCCGTCGACGTCAGGAGGGCCGATGCATCTAATGCAGACAACCGGGCCATTTCCTGGAGAACTGTCCGTGCGTCGCAGCGGCTCAGCCCGCTGGTTGCCTGTGCTGGTGAGTACCTCCCTCAGTAAGCACAGGTCTTGCCGGCAGTTAAATCAAGTGACACTTTCTTTTGACTCTCTGTCTGTTCCTCTCGCTGCTCTCATCGACTCGGGTGCTGATGCTAGTCTGTTGGATAAACAACTTGCCATGAAACTTAATCTCCCTTCTGTTCACCTAGACTCCCCCGTACCAGCCACCGCCCTGGACGGTCATGTGAAGCATCTGGTCACCTACCGCACACCTCCAGTGACACTGAATTTTCCTGATTCACACACTGAATTAATAACTTTCCATCTGTTTGACTCTCCCCAACATCCTCTCATCTTGGGTTATCCCTGGTTAACCAAGCATAACCCTCACATTGATTGGCTGTCCGGCAAGATACTGTCATGGGGGGGGACTGTAACATGCGGTGCTTCCTGGCCTCACCATCTTCCAGTGCCAGGGGGTGCCGACTTCGCAGGAGAAGATTGATGAGGGGAAGTTTTCTGATTTGTCGTCCGTGCCATCCTGCTACATGGACCTCAAGCAGGTATTTAACAAGGCGAGAGCTACCTTTTGATTGTGCTACAGACTTGCTTCCTGGAACCTCACCTCCCCACGGACGTCTGTACTCTCTGTCGGGCCCCGAGCAACAAGCCATGGAGGACTACATCGGTGCCGCGCTCAAGGCTGGGATCATTCGGTATTCCTCTTCACCGGCTGGAGCTGGTTTCTTCTTTGCGGGGAAGAAGGACAAGTCTCTTCGCCCCTGTATAGACTTCCGTGGACTAAACGAGATCACCATTAAAAACAGGTATTCTCTTCCACTCATCTCCTCTGGTTTTGAGCTCCTCCAAGGGGCCAAGATCTTTACTCAACTTGACCTACGCTATGCTTATCATTTGGTCCACATCAGGGAGGGGGATGAGTGGAAGACGGTGTTCAACACGCCCACAGGTCACTATGAATATTTAGTAATGCCTTTCGGACTAACTAATGCTCCTGCTGTGTTTCAGTCTCTTGTCAATGAGGTCCTCCGCGAATGCCTGAATAAGTTTGTCATTGTATATCTGGATTACATTTTGATTTTTTCGCCTGATCCCGCAACTCATGAGAGACATGTTAGACAGGTGCTTGAACTGCTTTTGCAAAATCAACTATTTGTGAAAGCTGAAAAATGTAAAATCCATGTTGCCACTGTTTCATTTTTGGGATTTGTGGTGTCCGAGGGGAGGGTTGGCATGGATCCTGAGAAGGTCAGGGCAGTGCGGGAGTGGCTTACTCACACGTCCAGACGAGAAGTCCAATGGTTCCTCGAGTTTGCAAATTTCCACTGGAAGTTTGTACGCAACTTCAGCCACATTGCTTCTCCCTTGCATGCTCTAACCTCTTCTAAGGTGCAGTTCCTTTGGTCTCCTCAGGCAGAATCCGCCTTCAAGAAACTCAAGACTAGCTTTGCCTCCGCTCCCCTGTTGATGCTTCCTGACCCCAAGTGGAGGTGCACACCTCCGACCTGGGCACAGGGGCAGTGCTCTCACAGCGGGCCAAGAGGGACGACAAGCTCCACCCTTGTGCGTTCTTGTCTCGCAGGTTTTACCCCGCTAAAAGGAACTATGATGTAGGGGACCGTGAACTGCTGGCCATTAAGATGGCCTTGGAGGAGTGGAAGCACTGGCTGGAGGGGATGGAACAACCTTTTCTGGTCTGGACCAACCACAAGAACATGGAGTACATCAGGTCAGCAAAGAGACTGAACACTCGGCAGGCTAGGTGGGCTCTTTTTTTTTTCAAGGTTTAATTGCACTATTTCCTATCATCCCGGCTCTAAGAACACAAAGCCTGATGCCCTATCCAGATTGTTCAGAGGGGAATATGCCCCTGTTGCTCCCAAGACTATTCTTCCTGAAAACTGTGTTGTGGGTTGTGTGACTTGGGGAATTGAAGAGCAGGTCAAGAGGGCCAATCAGGATATCCAGATCCCACCTGAGGTACCTGATAACAAGCTGTTTGTCACCCCCGACCTTCAGGGTCCTGTAATTTTGTGGGCTCATGCTTCCTTGATCTTCTGTCATCCTGGTTTCCGCGGAACTCTAGCCCGGGTCCGTGAGAGGTTTTGGTGGCCCGGAATGAGGAATGATGTCAATGACTATGTGGCGGCCTGCCTTACCTGTGAACAGAATGAGAGCAAGAACGCCCCCAGTGTTGGACTTCTTCAGCCTCTGCCTGTGCCACGGCGGCCCTGGTTGGACATCTCACTCAATTTTGTGATCGGCTTACCCCCATCAGAAGGTGACACTGACTCCCTCCGCCAAGGAAACAGCGGAGGTGCTCATGACTAATGTCTGTCGAGTTTTTGGGTTTCCCAGGGATGTCCTGTCTGATCGGGGTCTGCAGTTCGTGGCACAGTTCTGGAGGGCGTTCTGCCAACTGATGGGTGCCACAGTTAGTCTGACCACAGGCCACCATCCTTAATCCAATGGGCAGACAGAGCAGCTTAACCAGGAGCTGGAGAAGGGGCTGCGCTGCCTGGCTTCACAGAATCTCACCTCCTGGAGCATATACGTTATGTGGGTGGAGTATGCTCACAATACCCTGCCCTGCACCTCCCTGGGCATGTCTCCATTTCAGTGTGTGTTCGGCTACCAACCACCGCTGTTTCCTGAGCAGGAGAGAGAGGTCAGTGTCCCGTCTGCAGTCGCAGAATCATTGACGGGGGTCTGGTCTACACAGTCTGCAAGCTGTTGGCTGTCCGCCGCCGTGAAAGGGGATTCCAATACCTTGTGGACTGGGAGGGGTACGGCCCGGAGGAGAGGTCTTGGATCTCCTCCCGGAGCATCGTGGACCCAGAATTGATTAGAGAATTCCACCGCAAGCACCCCGACAATCCTAGGCTGTAAGGAGCCGTCCATGGGGGTACTGTCAGGCCCCAGTCACAGTGTCAACAGTTCCTGTTTTGTGTTGTCTTGTTTGGTGTCTTGACTTCCCCGTGTGTGATTGTTCATTGTCTTCACCTGTGTCTAATTGTTCCACTCCTCGTGTGTATATATACAAGCCCTTCCCAGTGTGTCTTTGTCAGATTGTCTGCGTCCTTGTGTCAGTAGCTTTCTGGCGTTTCCTCGTGTTTTGACCTGTTTGGTCTCTTGTTGCCTTTGTGCCCAGCGTCTTCGCACCTTTGCCTTCCATATGGTTTATCCGGTTTTGAACTCTAGCTTGGTTTTGTGACTCCCGACCTGCCTAGTGATTTCGTACTGCTGCTTTTCCGGACTGATTCCCGTGTACCAACCTCGAACTGCCAATAAACCGCCTGTCATCACCTGTCAGTCTCTGGTCTGCTCTGTGGGTCCCCAGTTGGTCTGTCTGAGTTCTGACACTTACGTTTTTATCATTTATCTTATGTTGATGCCTTTTATTTTGCTGTTTTATATTTTGTATTATTTCACTCTACCTTATGTACTTTACTTATTATCTTATGTTCTGTTTAATTTATTTTCTAATTCCATTGTTTCCTCAAGGGGGTCCTCCACACTGAGAGCTGTGTCTGGTCTGCTGCTGGGGGTTCTGTCCTCTGTCCTCCAGGCCCGGCTGGTGGGGGGGCTCCCCACCTTGGTGTGGGGGTCCGCCGGTCTGTCAGGGTTGGGGGGGCCCAGGTGCAGGCGCCCCTGTGCTCCATGATGACTCCTCTCGGTGTGAATGGCCCCAAAGGTGACATTCTCCTCAATCCTCAGTGCCTTGCCATGTCTCGTTACACCACTGTCTGTGGTGAGAATGTGTGTGTGTGTGTGTGTGCGTAGTTGAGGGTGTGTGTTAGTACATACAGAGGGTGGGAGGGATGGGTTTTTACTGTTGTTCTATTTTCATTTATATTGTTTTTAACTCTTGTAGAGCACTTTGTGTTGCATTTTATTATGTATGAAAGGTGCTATATGAATAAAGTTTGATTGATTGAGTGATTGACTGATTGATTTACTGATTGATGACCTGCAACGTTTTGTTGTTAAACTTGGACAAAACTGAAGTTACAGTACCAGGCCCTAAACACCTAAACACCCTTTCTGATCATATAGCAATTATGGATGAAATCGCGCTGGCCTACAGCACCGCTGTAAAGAACCTGTCACTCCCATGTAAAACAAATTTCAAGGATTGGACCTTTTTTCAACTACATAACATTGCAAAAATCAGGCACATTCTGTCTCAAAATGATGAAGAAAAACTACTCCATGCATTCATATCTTCCAGGTTGGATTACTGCAATTCCTTCATATCAGGCTGACCAAATTTGAAAAAAAAAAGAGATAATATTTTTCCGATATTAGGCACTCTGCACTGGTTCCAAATCAAAAATAAAAATAGAATTTTAAAATCCTTCTCCTAACTTATAAACCTTAAATTGTGAGGCACCATTGTATCTAAAAGAGTTCATAGTACCTTATTACCCCACTAGAACACTGTGTTCCCAAAATGCAGGCTTACTTATGGTTCCTAAAGTTTCCAAAAACAGAATGGGAGCCAGAGCCTTTAGCTATTAATCTCCTCTCCTGTGGAACTATCTTCCAGTCTTTGTCTGGGATGCAGACACCGTCTCTACATTTAAGTGTAGGCTTAAAAATTTCCTTTTTGATAAAGCTTATAGTTAGGGCTGGCTCAGGCTTGCCTTGGACCGGCACTTAGTTATGCTGCTATAGGATTAGACTGTCAGGGGACTTCCAATGATACACCAAGCTGTTCTGTTCTCTCCATCTCCGTTTGCAGGCTTTCATGTCGTGCCAAGGCATGTTAAACTCAGCTTCTTCCCCGGAGTCTTTGTGCTTTGTCACCTCACAGGTTCTTGAGGATAGTGGTTGAACCTGAATTGTGGATTATAGCTATGTCTGCTGCCATGACCTGCCTACCATCCACTGCAACTGCTACTATTGTTAGTCATACTTCCATTATTATTAAATCCATAGTGCCGTATTACATACATATTGTTGCTGTCCAGTATAAACTATGTATCTCCACTTTTGGTGATTGCCGTTTTTTACTATGAATGGCTTGTGCACATTCTCTTCCATGTCAGTCCTGTCAGTTCTAGGCATCTATTTCAATGAAAAGGCATTTTATTATATCATCAAATTAACAAGTATCTCCATTGGCTGTCAGACATGTAAAACAAAACACATATGTCCCACTCAACGCCCCTCCCTCCCTCTTCCTGTTTGATGAAATTTTGGAGCAAGTTCTTCATTGACAGCTTTGTGATGAAGATACCACTGTTCAGGTTATGTATAACCATGAAAAAACGGTTTGACAACTGTATTCTAGTTTGTACTGGTTGACATTAATTCATGTGTGGCAGTATAGAGATCTGTGGTTTCACCTGCCTAATTGGCAATGCCACAGCCAATCACCGGAGGCGCACTGGCCTATAAAAGGGGTGATTCCCCTCTGCTCATTGTTCTCTCTCATCGCTCCCAACGGGTGACGTCACGACGCTGCTGCTTTGTCTCCACTGCTGCTCTGCTGTGATGCCGCTGCGGCTTTGACTTCCCTGCTGCTACAACAACGCTGCTGCTGCTTTGACTTCATTGCTGCTACAACGACGCTGCTGCTTTGACTTCACTGCTGCTACAACGCCGCTGCTGCTTTGACTTCATTGCTGCTACAACGACGCTGCTGCTTTGATTTCACTGCTGCTACAATGCCGTTGCTGCTTTGACTTCATTGCTGCTATAACGACGCTGCTGCTTTGACTTCACTGCCGCTACGACGCCGCTGCTGCTTTGACTTCACTGCCGCTACGACGCCGCTGCTGCTTTGACTTCGTTGCCGCTACAACGCCGCTGCTGCTTTGACTTCGCTGCCGCTACAACGCCGCTGCTGCTTTGACTTCATGGCTGCTGCGACGCCGCTGCTGCTTTGACTCTGCGGCTGCTTGGACTTCACTGCTGCGGTGACTGTGGCTGTTTGACTATGGCCGCTCGTCTGTTGCTGTCATAGCTGCGGCTTTTGGTTTGACGCCCTTTTTTTTGTTCTCCTTCTATTTTAAACGGTTGGACGAGTGAAAAGTGGGGTTAATTCCCCTTATATTTTCAGTTTCTTCATTTAGTTACAGTGCGTATTGATTTAATTTATTTGCTTATTTTCTTTGTTTTGTTTATTCAGTTTCCTCTATTTAGTTACGGTGCGTATTGATTTAAGTTGTTATTTGATCTCTCTGATTTTGATATTCCTGTTGGGTAGAAGATTGTTTGTTTTCTTTTCAGTAATTATCCTTATTTCTTTCTTTTGTGGTTGGCAGTTTGTATTCTTGTCTAGTTCACGATTTATGTTGTCTGCCAACCACTCATACTTTACTCCTTCATATTGTTTTGAGTTTGGGTATTTCATTTATTTATATTTGTGTTGGTATGACCCCACTAATTTCCCTTTTTTTCTTTTTTAGTTGCTGAGGTCCGGCGGTGGTGGTGGTGACCTGGTGGTGGGGTTCCCCCCCCCCCCCTTCTGTGTGCTGTGCTTCCCTGGGTTCTGGGTTTCCTCACAGTGTGTGTGTGGGTGATTTGTCACACGTGTCTGGGTGCTTACATTTTTGGTTGGGGTTTCCCTGCACCAGTCACTAGCTCCTCTACACCCCGGTAAGCCTCAGCCCTATGTTAGTTCCCCTTCTTTATTTGGCCCTGTGTGAATGGTATTTTAGTAATTGTTTTAACTCGTTGTTTTTGTAATAAAGCATATGCTCCTTTTTTTTGTTTAACGTGGAACTGTGTCTCGTCTGCCTTTGAGTGAACAGACTTGTGTGCCTTAAAAGTGGGCTTAGTTTAAAAATATTTCCTGGGGCGAAATTCCCCAGGTGGCGTTGTTGGCAACATTCCAGTCAAGTGTACAATCTATCTAGGTTGATGACAAATTTAAAAGAAAACCTTCCCTTATTGCTATCGCTGCCCCCCTCTATCGCCACACATGTTTGTTATGTATGGTTTACCGACGTTATTGCAACTTTACTACTTGGTGCTAACACGTCGCTCTAGTACCTTGCTCGTTAGCGGGGGTTAATAAACACGGTTGTACTGTGGTTAAGTTGACACTGAAATATTAGCTTCAAATAAATATCGAGTTTGCTGTTGTTTGATTCAGCTAACGTTTCTATTTGTTTGTGCCTGTCAAATGTAGCCACACCTTTTGAAACACAAAAAAGATTTTTCCACAAATATTTCATGATAATATTTGAGATTTAGTAAAATTTTAAGGGTGTCCAAAAACTTTTTTTCCACCACTGTATATCAGATTATTTTCCATGAGCTTAGTATCGCACTTTTAACTGGCAACTGTCTTCAAAATTACTACAGTTTGTTTCACCAATCGACGAATTTGTATCCACGAAGTTGCATTGACTGTCAAGAGCAAGCAACAATTCATTATGTCAGCATTTCATTCAGTGTGTTCCGGTGCGAGAGCTGACACAATATTATGGTAAAGATCTAATACAAAGAAGGCTAGCATTGCACTTGATGAAAGCGTGGACGTGAATGGCATCCCGCGTTTGGCAGTCATGGCAAGGTACTGTGATTCAACTGTCAGAGAGGAAATTTGCTGCTTGAAACCAATGCCTGACACAACAAAAGGTGAAGACATAGCCAAGGCATTCATTGAACATTTTGAGGAACGAGGGATTAACATCGGGAAAGTGTTTGCAGTGACCACAGACGGCACCCCCGCCATGGTTGGGAGACAAAAGGGAGATGTCAAACTGATTGAAGAAAAAGGTGGCCACCCCATCATGAAACCCCACTGCATAATACATGAAGAAAATCTGTGTGCAAAATGTCAAATTTGGATCTCAATGAAGTTATGGCCACAGTTGCAAAGATTATTAACTTCATAGTGAAGCAATCTGCGCTGACACACCGGCAGTTTCAGTCCCTGCTGGAGGAGCTGGACAGCGCATACACAGATCTCCCTCTCCACTCAGCAGTGAGATGGCTGAGCTGCGGAAAAGTTCTGGAGCAATTTGTCAGCTGCTTTGATGCTATCAAGGCCTTTCTGGCTGAAAAGGGCCAAAAGTATCCAGGACTGGAGGACAAGAAGTGGATTGTGAAACTTATGTTTCTTGCAGACATTACAGGACACCTGAACGGGCTCAATCTGAGACTGTAAGGTGCAGGACAAACTGTTTTGGACATGTTTGAGACATGGACGGCTTTTATCGGTAAGCTGGCAGTATTCTCAGATGACATTTCCAACTCCAGTTTCCGCTACTTCTGACACCTGAGGGAGCTGTGCTCCCACCGCATCAGCACCACTGAAATAAATATGTACATGCGTGAGCTGGAGGCTGAGATCACAATGCGATTTGTGGATTTTAACAGGTATGGACCAATGTTTTCTTTCTTGATCAAGCCCGACAGCTTTGATGGACATGTTTTGGATGCTACTCTGATCGACTGGATACAGAAGACATGGAAATGCAGCTGATTGAGCAGAAGAGCTCACCGCTGTGGGTGACGAAGTTTGCAGAGCTCAGAAAACAGTTAGAAGCCACACCAGTGTCAGATCACGGAGCCCGTATCCTCACCTGCTGGGCATCTGCACCTGAGAAGTTCAGCTGTCTCTGGGACATTTCACTGGCACTGCTGTCAGTCTTCGGGTCAACATATCTCTGTGAGCAGGTATTCTCACACATGAAATATGTGGTCAGCCCCACCCACAGTCGGTTAACAATAGAGCACTCTGAGGCATGTTTGCAACTTAAAGAAACTAACTACAAGCCCCAGATCACAGAGCCCAGCCAAGCAAAGCAGGGCCAGGGATCACACTGACTATTTAGTAGGCATCTGTTAATTTGATGTTGCCTACACTTGGTTTTAGTTTAAACCTGTAGCTGTTTGTCCATGTCCTTTAATGTTGATGTGGCTATTTTGTTATGATATAATACAGATATAGCACTGTTAAGGCTGTTTTGTTATGATATAATACAGATATAGTACTGTTACAGCTGTTTAGTTATGATATAATACAGATATAGCACTGTTATGGCTGTTTTGTTATGATATACAGACATAGTACAGTTGCACTGTACTCTCGGTTTTGGCTTCTCTCCCTTGGTTATTTATGGAGGCAGTGTTTTGAGTTAATAACAGAAACATATCTTTAAAAATATGATTGGATGTGCTCTATATGGATGGAATAAAATTCCAGGTGTGTTGGAAATGTTTTTGTATTTTGTGTCATAATTTAACTTTGCAATATTGTTGATAACGGCACACTCGTTGAGAAGAAAATTTCAAACTATCACTCCATGTCACAAAGGTTGCCAACCCCTGGTCTACAGTTTACATTTATTTATCATCTGAAACTGCACAAGTTTTTTTTTTTTTTTTTTTTGCTGTAAATATGCCCCCATTAATCCTTGTCCCTAATAAAATGTACTTTATAAAAACCTGCGGGAAGTTGGTGTCATTATTATTATTATTATTATCACTTTTTAGCAACAACAAGTTCTTTTACTTTGGAATTGGATTTTTACAAATGTAAGATTTTAGACAAAAAAAACAACAGAGCCAGGACTCGTTTGAAAGCACTTTTTTATTTATATGCTTTTAGCACTTATGTTTTACTAATCCCTCTTGTTTTATGTCTAACCTCTTAAATTCAAATTTTAGCACTATTTATTCTCTTATTATATGGTATAAAGCTTGCTCTTTTTAAGTAATGACAGCCCTAAATTTTACAGCAGAGACCCTGGAAAGAGGGGGTACTGATAAATATACAAGTTCCTGCAACTGTCCTGAACCATTGCCCAATCCACCTTGTATTTTTTATATGTTCTTAACCAGGTTTTTATTAAGAAGTATATTTTTGAAGACTTGGATAAGGATCCTTGACCATAAAATAAGAAAGGTTTTTAAGATCCATTGGACCCCCGCAGCCCCCGAGAGCCCATGCTCTTCAACAACTCCAACAACTGCTGTTACACAGTCAGGAGCACAAACGACTGAAACGACTGAAGTGGTATCAATGCCCTTGATAGCAAACCCACAAAGGTTAAATACCTAGGACACCACCCCACCAGTCAGTCAGAACTGAAGAAGCCCCTTGGATGAGAAGCAAAAACATTTTCAAGGTTCTACAACCATGGACTGACTCTTTTCTTTTTACTCTGTCAAATAAGGGGGATATTCCCAATCACATAGTACTGCTGGTCTCTGTTCTCCCCACAGCTCCTCCTCTTCCATTCACTGTGGATAAGGAGAGAAAGCTCTGTGACATAAGCAAGGAAGAATATAATGCATGAAACAGCCAGCTAGTGTGTGTGTATGAGAGTGAGTGTGTATTTCATAGATATATTGTGTGCAAGATCTTCTGCACTGTACAATACAGGGTTTGCACTGAGCCCTCCTGTGATGGATAAAGAGGGAGATGGGGAAAGAGAGAGGAAAAATGAAAGAAGAAAAAGAAGAAAGAAGAAAAGAAGTATGGTGAGAGAATATCAGATAATAACTGAAAGAAGGAACAGAGGAGCATAAAAATGACTCTCCTCAGAGTTGAAAGAGTTCTGTGCTTTAGACCTTGCCTCAGTCTTTAATTGATTGTCTCACTGTCAACATTTCAGTTAGAGCTTTCTTGTTTCTTGTTCTCAGCTAGTCAGTAAAAATGATGTTCCTGTTTGTGGTGGTACAAGGGCTGATACAACATTATGGTAAAGTATATGAATGTGACAGGAAAACCGACAATGCCACCCTGGGAATTTCACCCAGGAAATTTTGGATAGATATAAATTGTAGTAAAGAGGCACGCAGGTAAGTAATACAAAGAAGGGCAGGAGTTGTGGTTCAATGTTAACAAAAAACTTAAGTTTATTAAACTGGTCACACTCAAGATTTTAAAAGACTTAAAAGAAAACTAAAGTGCTAACACCCTGCTCCAATGGTGAGGCTTACCTACAGTGCAGGGCAGACTTGGGGGAGGAAGTCCAACTTGAAGGAGAAGCACCCCACTCACATGTGACACCCAGCAAAAGTGAAATACACAGCAAACTAAACTCCAGCATCACACAACACACGACGGACACCACCACCTGGGTCACCACCACCACCGTTGGCTCCCAACAACTATAAGGAGAGGGGAGAAGGCAATTAGTTCACATTATTGTTTTCTGTTTTTAAAAGCCACAAAAGAAATATACTAATTAACAAACCAACAAAAACCAACAAACAGAATTCACATTCACACACACACATTCAGCCACAGCAGCACATCATACTGCTACATGTTGTTGGTTGAAAATATTTCCAACCCAACCTTTAAAGAACTGAAAATATAGGCTTGCTTAAAAGTTAAAAGTCCCTGAATCTTTGATACTATTTGTCTTCTATGAAACCTAGCAGCTAGCTGTCACTCAAAGTTGCCATGTCCATAATTATGCATAACTTACTAACCTTAATGTGATTTAAGTGAATGTGTTAAATAAAAGTCACTCCCTGGACATTTGTCACGAACAGGGAAATTGGCCATCAAGACAAAAACTGTGTTTTGGAGCAGGTTGTAAACACTTTTATTCCTGCTGTGAAGTTGGACATTTTTCAGCTCCAAGGGCAAAAACTGAACATGTTTTTCCACCAGTTTGGTAATAATTGCAGTATATTACAAGTAACTACTATAGTGCCCATAAGCTTGAGCATCTCTTAATATCATACATTCTACACTTCCATTGAGACACAATTTTTTCTGGGATTATCCTCACTAATTTCTTCTACAAGGGCACCGCTCACTGACAGATGAATGATGCCTAAGGAGTCCTTATGTACCTCTAACTTGCCTTACTATTTGGTAATTATATTCCCTGGTTCAAGGCCCACATCTGTAAACAATCTGCCCCTGTGCAGCTGTCTTCACATATACAAAGACCAAGACCACACAGTCTGTCCTGTGACATGGAGTTGCACAAATAGTTTTTAATTAGTTTCAACTTTGAAAAGCTTTGCTCGCCCAATGCCACCATTACTGAAAAAGTCAATAGGATCCTGAGTGCAGTCTCACAGTTTGGGAAAGTTCCTTCAATCCCTTTGAGGTAACAAAGTGTTTTAAGTGCTGTAATTATTCCCTTTGGGATTATGTCTCAAAGTATCCTCAACTCCGCAAAGACGGCTCTGATCTGTGCACTCTAAAAACTAATTCAGGGGACCTTTATTTATTACTTAAATATATACATTGTTGTGAAAGAAAAAATCAAGTTCTAGATACTGTTACACTTTTTACTTGTAATTGTTATTTTATTGATCTTGGACACACAAATTGTGCCTATTGATTCAATATACTATCATGACTTGTCAGAGTTTAAAATTTTCAATTAATGAAAAAATAATTAAATTTTAAGTTCTGTTAATGGAAAATACAATTTGAGGATGTGTAAATGGCCCACAGATTCCCTCTCCTGGATGCACGGGCATGTTCAAGGCCAGAGGAGTGACCACAGGGCCACAGCTAAAACTCATTGAAGCGTTGTAGTGAATGATAAGTAATTTTATGCTTAATTACACATATTTGCATTCGCTCAGGATTCTGTTGGTGATAGTCTACTGTAACTGAATACTGAAATCTGGAAGTCCTTACTCTGAAATTTGAGCAGTGTTGATAGTATAGTCTGTGTGCTGAGGTAAAGTTAGCTAGTAGCTGTCACTGATTGAGTAGGCTTAAATGCGGGAGTAATAGCTAGCAGGTAGCCAGAGAAAATGTCTTGGATTACCCATTAGCCACTGCTCCGGTTAGCATGTAGGCTAGCTACGTTGATAAACTACAAGTAGCTACCTCATTTACTTTCACTGGCTGACTAACAAACTAGTGCACAAATAGGTTGTGTGTTTGTGAGTTATCATTAGTATTTTTTCTTATTTGAATCATAGTCTAATCATGTCTAGCTAACGTTAGCCAGTTAGCATAATGCTAACTCACTCCAGTAATGCTTGCTAAGAGGCTAGGCCTCCATTTTGGCTTGTTGATTTGTCCTGTTGCTGACTACTACACTATTTGTTCAGATACTTCACTCACTCGGAGTTATGTAGGGTCCTATGAATTCTGTTTTTTTTTTTTGTTTGTTTGTTTTAATTTTTTGGAATTCAATTTTTTACCTTTTACTCATATTTTACCACAAAATAGTGTTTTTAATGTTTATGAATAAAATGTAACATTACACAAATTAAATAAAAATGACCAGCGTCTGTCTCCTGTTCTCTGATGTTAGTGAGCAGCTGCTCTCTCCCTGGGTCCCAGTGCTTGTTTTCAACAGAAACACTCTGACCAGCCTGCTCTCATTGTCTGTTGAGAATTTATTTTGAAGAACCATATTTCATTTATAAGGGTTAATAAGTTAATATTCATGTTAAGACAGCTAATGTGATAAATAATTAGTGAAAAATTCAAGTTCTCCGTCGCTATGACGGATTTCTGTCATTCAAACTTCACAGAGGCGATCAGTGTTGATCGGAGGTGAACAAGGGTTAGCTGATTTTTATTGACAGATTGTCACACTCTACAGCCAATGGTATCGTTAACAGCGTGTGCGCACCTGACCAATGACAGTGTAGTGACCCACACAGGGCGGGATCTAAATACGGAGCAGTGCTGAAGTTTAGCTGCTCAGCTAGCAAGGACTTGTCGCGCTGCTACGATATCAGTTAGTTTTCGAGTTTAGTCAACACGTGAGAACTTGTCTGACACGGAGAGTCTCCTGTTGTGTGCTACATGTGTGAAATGACAACTATAGTCTGGACTTTGTCTGGAGTGTATCTGTGTAAACGGCTTCAGTCAGCGTCTCTCCCTCCCCTCTGGGACCGTGAGTTACCATGGTTACCGGAATGCCCTGAAACTTTATAATGATGATCAATAAGAAGTTTTTGGTTAGTTTGTACAAAATCATGAATGTAGCCTGATTGTAGCTCAATGCTGCAATCTTGTATTATAACATATGGAACAAATGTAAAGCCTCAGAGCTTCTTTGATTATTAACAGTATGACAGAAAGGTGATAACTCGCCATCAGACTGACAAGGCTGCAAAGGTTGCTGGTTGTATGATGTATTTTAGTTAAACGATAATAGGCTCACTTTAAACAATATTATTAATAATAATAATAATTAATGATAATGATGATGAAAAGAGGAAGTAGTAGAAAAATAGCGTACTGAAAAGTTCTGTTGCGGCATCAAACTTCAAATCTTCCGCTCCTGAGCGGGTGAACTTGTGATTGAAATCCAAAACAAAGGACAGCCGCGAACCAAAAGTCACTTCAACTATTTATTAACATAATTACAAACAAAAGAATAGGCGATCTGCCCTTTGCAGTCAAAAAACTGTGTTACTTCCAGCACTCTCACCCTTATTTCCCTCAGGTAATATTAATCACTTCTTAAATTACCTCTGCTCTGACCCCCAGTGGGACCGGCAAAGCACAAAAGAAATAATTCCCCAAATTAATCTAAACAAGTAAACAAAGGGTTTTTACATAATAATTGGTAACAATAAATATCAATTATAATATGAATTAAAGTATATTTTGGCCCCAACATACTGGCCCCTAATTGTTGATGCAAATGCAGCACAATTAATAATTATTCAAAAAGGGCCAAAAAAACAAAAAAAACAAAAAAAAACAATAACTCAGGTCATGGCTCAGTACATTTTGAATACACAAATATTCCATAATAATTGCCATAATTGTCCTTTGATTGGGGATATAAGTTCAAGAGACAGGGGAGTGTGTGTATGTATTATTGTGAGGGCCAGTCTTTATCAGCACATAGCCCTTCCAATCAGTCTGCTGCTTTCAAGAGCAGGCAGAGTTTGTCAACAGGTCTTAGTAGGGTGCTGTTGTTGGTTCTCACCAAGACGGTCTGGATGAGCCCTTTGGACCCTGGGAGTGTCTTCACAACACGTCCCAGGAGCCATGAATTTCTTGGTGCTGTGTCGTCCACTGTAAGGACAAGGCCGTTAGGGCAAAGGTTTTGTTTGGGGCTGAGCCATTTGCTGCATTGATGAAGGATGGGAAGGTATTCTCTTATCTATCTTCGCCAAAAGAGATCAGCAAGGTACTGTACCTGTCTCCATCTTCTTCTAGAGTATGAGTCGCTCCTTTGGAAGAGTCCTGGTGGCATAATAGGTTTGGTTTTCAACAGAATGAGATGGTTTGGGGTAAGGGGTTTGAGGTCATTAGGATCACTTGACACTATGGTTATCAGCCTATCATTCATTATAGCCTCTACTTCACATAGTGCTTTGTGTAAGGTCTCGTCATCCAATGTTTGTTCCTTTAAGACAGAAAAGAGAATCTTTTTCAGAGGTCTGATCAACCTTTCCCTTACTCCTCCGTAATGCGCTCCAGATGGTGGTTTGAATAACCATTTTACTCAATCTTTTATTAATGCATTCTGCACTTTGTGATGATCCAAGCTTTTAAGAGTCTCCTTTAACTCTTTCTGTGCCCCCACAAAATTTGTTCCTTTGTCTGTGCGGATAATTGCTACTGTTCCTCTGCGACAAATGAATCTGCATATAGCATTGATGCAGGAGTTGGTGTCCAAAGAGTTTGCCATTTCTAGGTGTACAGCTCGACTCACCAAGCAAATGAAGATCATTTAATGCTCATCATATCATTTCCGGCATTCCATAAATGACGCCATATGTCAGTTCATTCATCCACGTGTTTGTTTGTTTGTTTTACTCACGACCGGTCCCGTTTCTCCTTCCCGGCATGTGTCCTGTGCCCCAGTGTGTCCGTGTTGCGATGAATTTGTGTTTTCTCTTTTCCTCTTGATCGTAGCGGAGTTTTTTGACTTATTGTTGCGGCATCAAACTTCAAATCTTCCACTCCTGAGCGGGCGAACTGTCCAAAACAAAGAACAGCCGCGAGCCAAAAGTCACTTCAACTATTTATTAATATAATTACAAACAAAAGAATAGGCGATCTGCCCTTTGCAGTCAAAAAACTGTGTCGCTTCCAGCACTCTCACCCTTGTCTCCCTCAGGTATATTGGGTGATATTAATCACTTCTTAAATTACCTCTGCTCCAACCCCCAGTGGGACCGGCAAAGGACAAAAGAAATAATTCCCCAAATCAATCTAAACAAGCAAATAAAGGGTTTCTACATAATAATTGGTAACAATAAATATCAATAATAATATGAATTAATATATATTTTGGTCCCAACAAGTTCTGTAGATGGTTGATTATTAAAAGGCACAGTTTGATTTCATAGATTGAAAATCACATTGAAAAGACAAAAAACATTTTAAGTGTGAATAGAACCGCTGTTCAGATCATCCTCCTGTAAAACACTTGGTCAAATATTTAAACTTGATGTCTGCATTAGAGAACATGATGTGGGGTGAGGCTTTAAATCTTATCTTTTTTTTTTGTCAAGTAACGTGCCCTGTAACATGTTTCACAAATTACAAATTGGGAATATGACTTGGCTACAGCTCGAAAAAACATTCAGTCAAAAGATTTTTTTTTTTTTGCTTTAATACATGTAAAAAGAAGACTGTACATTTCATTTGAATGATAAGTGATAAGTACACAGTTTAATTTCTAAGAAAAATTAAGCTTTACATTGTATTAGAAAGGACAGTAATGGTAAAACAGTTCATTTAAATGTTTTGTATATTAAAAGATGAATGTTACATGTATGTTTAAAAGAGAAATATATTACAATTAAAAATTGGTGCTGAAAAGATAAATACTGATTGGAAAGCTGTTTAAAAATATACATATACCCTAACCCTTACAAAAGTCAGTAATTTCATTTGTGTTATTTAAAATACAGACTGTGAATTCATGATGAATAATTGTTTTGTTTGCACTAAAATATCCATCCTCCATGAGCAACCCTTAAAATTTCCTTGAAATGTTCTTGTTATAATTTATCTTACTTACCAACATTACAAGGCTTGCTTTAAGATTGGCCCCCATCCCAAAAAACACACTTGGCCACTGTTGGGCCACCCTGCCACCGGGCATTACAAGTTTCAAATCATTTACTTAATTGATCTCCCTACTCAGGTCTTCAGTCACTTTGCTGTGTCCCTTGCAAGGCAAAAATCTCTAGCCTTCATCTTCTCCCGGTATCCTGGTGTCGTGGATCAAGGGGTTCAAGTTGAGACGTGAATTATTAAGTTCGTATTACTTAGAAATGTGTTTTATTGTGGCCAAAAAACTTCTTCACCTTACTTAAAACATTATGTTGGATCAACTTAAATACTTGCATTCATGTTGACAATTATTAAGTTCGTGTTACTTAGAAATGTGTTTTATTGTGGCCAAAAAGCTTCTTCACCTTACTTAAAACATTATGTTAGATCAACTTAAATATGTGCATTTGTGTTGACGATTATTAAGTTCATGTTGCTTAGAAATGTGTTTTATTGTGGCCTAAAAGGTAATTCACCATACTCAAAACATTGCTTTGAATTAATGTAATTCTGCCAGCAGTTGACTTAACTTAAAAATTCCTGTGGAAAACATTAACATATTTTTTTTTGTTGACCCAATGTTTTATTTTTTAGAGTGTGAAGAAAGACAGAAAAAACAACAAATTTCGCAGTGGATTTCCCCTTTGAGTTCCATTTGAACTGGTTTGGTGCGTCATTATAGAATCCTAATTTGGCTTCACCTTTTTTTCCCCATTGCTAATAGTCACATTGAGGTATGGAAGGCTTACTTTGATATCATGTGCTTTCATTTTTCTTCCTCCAGACATACTGCTGTTCCATAGTTCCAGGTTTGTTTCATTGCTCCACAGAATAGAATTCCAAAACATCTGTGGCTTATTTATATGGTGTTGAGCATATTGGAGCTGACTTTTCTTGTGCTTTTGGGTCAGTAGTGGTGAACATCTTGGAGTACGGGCATGGAGCCCTTCAATGTTTAGTATGCGCTTTACTGTACAAACTGAAACCTCAGTTTCTGCTCCCACCAAGTCTTGCTGCTGGTGTTTTGCAGTCACTCAAGGGTTTTTGACCACTTGCCTCCTCAGGCATCTGGTGGCAGCCCCTGATAGTTTCCTCTTTCTGCCATGTCCAGGTAGTGTAGCCACTGTTCCTTTAACTTTGAACTTGCAAACTATGCTTCCAACTGAATCCCTAGGAACATTCAGAGCTTTTGCTATCTTTTTGTTTCCTTTTCCTGGTTTGTGCAAGGCAATGATCTCTTCTCTGAACCTTTTGGACAATTCTTTTGACTTAGCTATAGTTCTAACATGCAATCAAACGTCAATCTCAACAAACTCCTAGCCAGTCCAGGTATTTTATGTGTTCTATCTCAAGCACAACTGAACTAGTTGCACTAGGTGTGCTTGATACAGGGGTTGAATAAGTTTGAGACTGCAGTAGTGATTTAAAGTAGCATTTTGTGTTGAATTTGGATAAAAACCATTGTAATATTAGTTTTATTAAACTATTTCAACTGTTCTTGTCTACTTTATTCATTGCAAACAGCTGATACATTTTACCAATAAGCCTATTATGCAATGGGGATTTGTTTGGTCTTGCATTATATCTGTCCCTGATTCCTGGAGGTTATACTGGTATTTTTTTTTTTTTTTTTGTAAATTTATATTTGTATATTTGGCCCTATTAAAGAATATTAACACTGATCTGTGAGTGGTAAGAAATGGAAATGTGGCCACTTAACGTTTATGTTAGTTAAATGCTTTTTAAGTTGTATTTGCAAAGCTAGGAAGGCCCAGGTGATTCCATCAATCGACCACAACATTAAGAAACTGGGTCCACTAGGAGAACCAGACTTGCAGACATGGCCCTGCTCTTAGGGGGGCATGAATGTAATCTGTTGACATTAACTATTATATGCTACTGGCTTCCCCAGTGTGAGGAGTCCCTCACCTTTTCACACTTCATATCACTTTTAATTGTGTACCTTTGAGTTGTTAAACTATTGGTTTGATTAAATATGCAATCTGAAAACATCACTTTGCGCTCAGGGAACTCATGAACATGAGACACACAGAATTAAACCGCTTAGTTATCATATGAAGTGTATCTGGATACCTTTTCTAGATAAGGGGGAAAAAAAAACATGACAGAGTAGATGTAAATGCACACAGAAGTCATTGCAACCAGACCACACCTTATTAGGCGGTGTGCCTTACATAGTTTTTGGATCTCAGCCAGGTGAAAATGGGGTATTTAATGGCTTTATTAGGGAGTCGAGAGAAAGGAACTGACTTTGAATTAGGGGTGATAAAGATGGGAGATTTCATGCCAAGGTCCCATCTTGAGACATCACGTCCTGCAATTGAGACAATTGGGAGGAGGAAATGGTTATGAAAATGCATGGAAGAGATAATATGAATACAGTCATTGACAGAGCATGTTTCTATGTCTCTGGAGTGTGTTTATGCTTGGTGGATTTGTGGTGCTGGCTCACAAACGTGACTTTGACCATCATTGCTCTTCATTAAGTACAAGTAAGCCTCCACCCAATTGGAGAGATTTTAGCTTTTTGGCATGTGGTTTATCCCTGTCAAGTTCATCCATCTTTTCCTTCTTCTTCTCTTTGGTGGTTGCGTTTTGAGTGAATGACTTCTCGTTAATTGATGTTACAGCTAATATGCTACATATTGCTGTACTGTACTCCTGTGAACATTATAGTCAAGTAAAAGTTAAAAGGTTAAAATATGGGAGATTTAGTGGAAAATATTTAAACAGGAAGAGTGCAGGAGAGAAGGGTAAAATATGGGAGATTCCCTGGAAAAAATTTAGGGTTGACAGGTCTGCATTGCATCTTACGACAATAGAAGTCTTCAGTGAAGCTCAGAGTAAAACTGACAAATATTACATTCAGCTTCTGAAAGTAAAATGTATTTCAACAAGATATCTTCACATTGTTGACAGGATTTATTTTTGCGTGTTTTAAGAAGACAAAACAATTTATTTCATTTATTTATCTATTATTCTACAGTGATGTGAAAGAGCTGAGGGTTAAAGCTTCATTGAGGCTGCAGAACAATGTAAGTGAAAGAAAGAAAGAAAGAAAGAAAGAAAGAAAGAAAGAAAGAAAGAAAGAAAGAAAGAAAGAAAGAAAGAGAAAGAAAGAGGATACAAATAGAGAAGTAGAGGAGCAGGGGAATAAGTGCAGAACATATCAGGGAACCCCAACAGTGAATAAATGCCTATCACTTTGATTTCTGCCTTCCCTTTCTTTCTCAATAATGAGCATTTTTAATGGTTTTGCTGAATGTCAACTCCCAGTCTGCAACCAGCTGAGCTTGGCTATGTGTAGGTGGCAGTGAGACCGGCGGGATAGAGGAAGGGAAAGGGGCTGGTAAAGGAGAGACAGGCACGGACCGAGAAAAAGCAAAGGAGAGGACTCTATGCATTGGCCCAGCATAGTTTTCTAATGGAAGTAATTATGTTTAATGCTGATTTTCACTAACTAATCATCTTTAGCCAGACTGAGCCAAGGGGATCAGTGTACATTTTTGAGGTGTCTAAAATGCCCTGAAAGCTAAATAAGCAGCAATAAAAGTTGAAATTCAGTAATATAATTCATAAGTATTATTTTTATGAAAATGAGACTTGAAAGCTCAGCAAATGCTCAATGTGTGCGTTTTGTTCAAATCTGAATGACAGCGCTGGCTACATAAGGTAACAAGTCCAGATTTGATGAAAATGTTCACTCCTGATTGGTGCAAGAAGGGCAGTCCAGTTTAAACCAATGAGAAGGTACATGACAAACAGAAAATCCTAAATTTAACATAACTAAACCAGTTTTAATTCTGACAGGAAATTGTGAATATTATGTAGGACTGCATCAATCACAGTGCGTTCACTGGGCCTTCATCCTGTATGTGTTAAAAATTTGTATGACCGTAACCAATTCAAACCAAATGAGCCCATGCATTTGTTACTTCCAGGCTGGATCATTGTAATTCCTTATCATCAGGTTGTCCGGATAAGTTGCTAAAGACTTGCTGAGAGTGCTGAGGTAGATGTTCTATCAAAAAAACTGGCACAATAGACAATGGCTTTGCAAGGGTCTCTTGGGGTCCCAAGCAAGAAATCCCTGGGGCCCCCACCCCACCCGTGCATGCCACAAAAATTTGGTTTTTGCACACATAAATGCACAGATTCTGGGATATATGAGATGAATACTGAAAAAATAGATTAGCCCTAAATGGTCAGACACCATCATATCATAATCACCCCACTAGAACACTGCATTCCCAAAATGCAGGCTTGCTCATGGTTCCAAAAGTCTCCAAAAGTAGAATTGGAATAAGAGCCTTCAGCTATCAAGCTCCTGTCCTGTCAAAGTGAAGCAGAGGAGATCCTAAATAATTGATTCTTTATCATACAGAAGCTCAACTGTGGCTCTGGTCTTTTAACTGATAAAGTGCAGAAAGTGGCAGAAAACTTTTGAAAATCAAAATTATGTGAATTTCATTCACCTTATTTGGTATGACACTCTTGGCTGGGTTGAAGTCGATATACTGACCCCCTGAATGTTTGGAAATACATCAATCAGAATAACAAAGAGCCTTTCAAAAATACATTGTGTACTGTTCCCTAGTGTCAGCTAATGTGAGCTATGTATCACTCCTTTATCTTCAGATGAAAACAAAGAATTGTTTAAAGCTTAATAAATATTACAAATGAGACATGATATTGAGCAGATATAAGCCTGTGATCATGCATTCTCACACATAAAAGGAGGGAGAGTGGAGCAGTGGTTAGAACCTAGTTCAGTAGTGGTTGTCAGTGTTTGGCAAGTTACTTTCAAAATGTAATACGTTATATATTACTAGTTTCTTTAATTGGAAAGTAATATGTTACTTTACAGCATTGCTCGCTATGTGGAATAATGTGTTACTACACTACTTTTGCGTTACTTTCACGAAACTACCCATGTATGTATGTATGTATGTATGACCTAAAATGTTATAGTTTTGTTACGGATTGTAATAACGTTATCGTTACTATAGCCTCAGCATAACCTGGTCTCTAGTGCAACATTAAGATAAGAGAGTTAAGATATAACTTTATCGATCCCACATTTGGGAAATTACAGTGTTACAGATAACAATTATACCAAGAATAAAAAAACAGATCTAGAAAAAGAACAATAGACAACATAAAGGAATACGTGTATATATCTATATATAGATGATCTATATAAGTACCTCCTCACTGGCAGTTCCTTCCAGTCCACCGAAGAATGACATCCAGCACATCGGCACTGGACTCTAGAGCAGTGGAGACGTGTTCTCTGGAGTGACACATTGCGCTTTACCATCTGGCGATCTGATGGATGAGTCTGGGTTTGGCAGCTGCCAGGAGAACATTACTTGTCTGACTGCATTGTGCAAGTGTAAAGTTTGGTGGAGGGGGATATTACGGTGTGGGGTTGTTTTTTAGGAGCTGGGCTTGGTCCCTTAGTTCCAGTGAAAGGAACTCTGATTGCCTCCATGCTCCCAACTTTGTGAGAACAGTTTGGGGATGGCCCCTTCCTGTTCCAACATGACTGTGCACCAGCGCACAAAGCAAGGTCCATAAAGACATGGATGAGAGAGTTTGGTGTGGGTGAACTTGACTGGCCTGCACAGAGTCCTGACCCCAACTCAATAGAACACCTTTGGGATGAATTACAGCGGAGACTGAGAGCTAGGCCTTCTTGTCCAACATCAGTGTGTGGCCTCACAAATGCGCCTCTGGAAGAATGATCAAAAGTTCCCCTAAACACACTCCTAAACCTTGTGAAAAGCCTTCCCAGAAGAGTTGAAGCTGTTATAGCTGCAAAGGGTTGACCGACGTCATTTTAAACCCTATGCATTAATAATGGGATGTCACAAAAGTTCATATGTGAGTCAAGGCAGGTGAGTCAATACTTTTGGCAATATAGTGTGCCTACACTAAGAAGATTGTTATCCATGTTGGTACAAATGGCATCTCCTGGCAACAGTCAGAGCTCTTAAAATGTGATTTTCAGCAACCTTTTAAACCTACTGATGCTCACTGAGATGGTTATTTTTATCTCCGGTCCTCTCCCAACTCTCAACCATGGGGCTGAATGCTTCAGTAGGCTGTTGCAGTTGAACAACTGGCGTCAGTCTCAGTGCTGCCGCTTACAATTTGGTTTTATTGACAATTTTAATTTGTTCTGGCGATGCTCCACAACTTTTAAACATGATGGACTCCATCAAAATGCATCAATGTCTTCCTCTCACATGATAGACTTACATTCCTTTAAGTTAAGGAAAGGTTCGGATTTAATGCATTTAAATATAAGAATCATCTTGATATCTCAGATGGAACCATTGTCCTTTCTGAATCCTAGCTAAAGAGAAGTAATAGTGAAGTTGAGGGGGCTATGATTAACTGCAATGTATTTAGAGCTGACAGGGTGGCCATGGGTCGTGGTGTGGCTGTTTATGTTAAATCGACTCTCAGTTGCAATTTTAAAGAGTATCCCAATACTTTTTTATTTTATTGCCCTAAAGGTGGATCTTGGTCACAACAATCCCGTAACAGTTGTAGGTGTTTATTGTTTATTTTAAGTTAGCTGAGCTCCTGTCACCTCTGGCAACCTCAGAGCTAGTTATTTTGATCTCAATCTTGACTGGTTATCATCTGCATCAAGAGTTGTTTAATCACTTTCTAATGCTAACAGTTAATTTCTAACTCACATTGGTAGTGGGCACAATCAACAGACAGATCTTAAAGAAATTTGCACTGCCTTTAAGAGGCAACAAAATGATTATGTTATCTCTGGTCATCTTTTTGATAACATTTTTAGCACTCTGAAACATAACATTGAACCACAGCCTAAATCACAGGGTACCATCTTTTCAAGCTTCAGTGCACCTGCCTTTAGTCTGAGGGATGTTACTGATGCTCTTCGTACAATAGATACAAGGAAATCAGCTGGTGCTGAAAGCATAACTCATATCTTTAATCTGTCGATCAATACTGGAATAATCCCTACTGCCTGGAAAACAACACATGTCCTTCCTTTGTATTAAGGTGGTGACAAAACTGCTGTTAATAATTATCGCCGAATCTCCAAATTGACTTGTCTGGATAAAATCTGGGAAACCTTGGTGAATGATCAACTCAATTCATATCTCTCATGTTCTTTTCTCACTCCCTATCCCAGTACCATTTCTGCAACATCCTTGGTCTTAAATGACATTGCACCCCTGGATAGCAAAATGTCCTGTGCTGCTCCGTTTATGGACTTGTCAAAAGCTTTTTATACTGTTGATACTGCTCACTACTCCTTAACAAACTCTCCAACACTCTCCATGTTCCAGAAAACAGAGAGGGACACAAGCTGGCCAAACTGCTACATGGGACCACATGAGAGAAAGCCATCTCCTCTTCTCCCTCCAGAGTGACCTCTTCCCCTGACCATCAACACTGTAAAAAAGAAAAAGTTGAGAAAACATAAAATATCAAGGCAATGTGATGCAAGAAATTTTTGAGTTTTCTCAACTTTTGCCTACTGTTGTTGACTTAACTAAGGTTTACAAGTTCTGACAAGAGTTATGCCAACTTGGATCTTCTTGATCACCTAATTTGGATAATCTTGGAAGGCTAACGAAGAAATTCAGATTCAATGCCATGTATTTCTGCCTTCACCAAACACAGATATTCTTGTTGAATAAACATACAATTATTCCTTCAATGCTAAGTATTCCTAAATTCACCAAACGCAGATATTCTTGTTGAATAATCATATAACTCACTCCAGTGAGTTGAAAATTTACCTGTATAAAGAAAGGAAAATGTATGTTGTAATTATATTTGAAAAATACATCTTATTTGGAGGTAAGCGTACTGTCTCACTTCCTGTTTCCGGTTGATGCGTTAGTAGTAGCGGGCGTGTGTCGCTCTTGCTGCTCTGAGTGCAATTTGCTCTGTGTTTTGTTATAGCTGCCTACTATCCGCTCTCTGAAGTAACATTAGTTCTGCTCAAGCACTCATAAGTCTGTGTATTTAGCGATCGTTAATTTTATTTGTCTACGCGCTTGTCTGCTTTGCTAGCTACACCAGCTTAGCCTAGCAGCTAGCGATGGCTTCTCTCTGTCCCTCTCCAGCTCTCTCTTGCTTGGTGTGTCACATGTTTAGCTACTCCTCTGCCTCCTTTAGTGACACTGGTACGTGTAATAAATGTAGTTTATTTGGTGAGTTGGAGGCGAGGCTTAGTGATTTGGAAGCTCAGCTCCGCACCACGGAAACCAAACCATTAGCTGTAGTTAGCCAGGCCCCCGTAGCCGGTGCGGACCAACCAAGTGCAGCTCCGGCTAGCCGTCCCTCGACAGCTCCCGAGCACACACCCGCTGAGAAACCAACTCTGATTATTGGCAGCTCCATTGTGAGAAACGTGAAGTTAGCTACACCAGCGACCATAGTCAAATGCCTGCCGGGGGCCAGAGCGGGTGATGTCGAATCAAATTTGAAACTGCTGGGTAAGGATAAGCGTAAATACAGTAAGATTGTTATTCACGTCGGCATTAATGACACCCAGTTACGCCAATTGGAGGTCACTAAAATTAATGTGGAATCGGAGTGTACATATGCAAAGACGATGTCGGACTCCGTAGTTTTCTCTGGACCCCTGCCAAATCTGACCAGTGATGATATGTTTAGCCGCATGTCATCATTCAATCGCTGGCTGTCGAGGTGGTGTCCAGCAAACGGTGTGGGCTTCATTGATAATTGGCAGACTTTCTGGGGAAGACCTGGTCTGATTAGAAGAGACGGCATCCATCCCACTTTGAAGGGAGCAGCTCTCATCTCTAGAAATCTGACCGATTTTATTTATGAACCTAACCCCTGACAACTCAGAGTTCCAGAGACCAGGAGAAAGAGCTGCAGTCCTACATGCTTCTCTGCGCTGCGTAAACAAAAAGTAAAGAGAAGAGGAGTTGAACATAAAAATCTAATTAAAATTAAAACAACCACTGCAATAGTACAACAAGATAGGAGAATTAAATGTGGACTCCTTAACATCAGATCTCTGTCCTCTAAAGCTGTTTTAGTAAATGAGTTAATATCAGACCATAAGATTGATTTATTTTGTCCCACTGAAACCTGGCTGTGTCCTGAAGAGTATGTTAGCCTAAATGAAGCTACTCCTCCGAGCCATATCACATTCCTCAAGGCAGCAGCAGGGGAGGTAGAGTTGCAGCCATTTTTGACTCAAGCCTTTTAATCAACCCTAAAACTAAACTCGACTATAACTCATTTGAAAGCCTTGTTCTCACTCTTTCTCATGAAAAATGGAAAACAGTGCAGCCAGTTTTATTTGTTATAGTATACCGCTCTCCTGGTCCTTACTCCGAATTTATAGCTGAGTTCTCGGAGTTTCTATCAGGTTTAGTCCTTAAAGCAGATAAAGTAATTATTGTAGGTGACTTTAATGTACATGTTGACATTGATAATGACAGCCTTAGCACTGCGTTTATCTTAGTATTAGACTCAGTTAGCTTCCATCAGAATGTACATGAACTGACTCACTGTTTTAAGCACACCCTTGACCTTGTTCTGACATATGGTATTGAAATTGAAGACCTAATAGTCTCCTCACAGAATCCTCTTTTATCGGACCATCATTTAATAACTTTTGAATTGATATTACCAGACTACCAGCCAGTGGGCAAAAGTTCTTATACCAGACTCCTGTCTGATAGTGCTGTAGCTAAATTTAAGGATATGATCCCATCAGCATTTAATTCAATCCCATGTCTCAATACAACAGAGGACTCCTATGCTAACCTTTGTCTCTCCCAAATTGACTACCTGGTTGATAGTGCCACAGGTTCATTGCGTATGACACTTGACTCTGTTGCTCCCCTAAAAAAGAAGATAATTAAACAGAGGAGGTTAGCTCCATGGTATACCCCTCAAACCCGCAAATTAAAGCAAACTTCACGGAAAATAGAAAGGAAATGGCGTTCTACCAATTTGGAAGAATTTCGGTTCGCCTGGCAAGATAGTCTTAAAATATACAGGAAAGCCCTCCGCAGTGCCAGGGCAGCCTATTACTCTGTACTAATAGAGGAAAATAAGAACAATCCCAGGTTTCTCTTGAGCACTGTAGCCAGGCTGACAGAGAGCCATAATTCTGTTGAACCATGTATTCCTTTAGCTCTGAACAGTAATGACTTCATGAGCTTCTTCAATGATAAAATTCATAGTATTAGAGACAGAATTCATCGGCTCCTGCTGTCAACACGTGCTGTTTTGTCTTCAAACACAGAAACTGTAGAAACTGTTTTTCAGCCTGTCGCAGTTTTAGATTGTTTTACACCTGTCACCAACTAATTTCAATAATTTCATCATCAAAATCATCAACCTGTATTATAGACCCCATCCCGACTAAACTGTTTAAAGAAGTATTACCTTTAATTGACTCTTCCGTATTAGACATGATCAATCTGTCTTTATCAACAGGCTACGTACCACAGTCCTTTAAAGTAGCTGTGATAAAACCTCTACTTAAAAAGCCTTCTCTTGATCCAGGGGTTTTAGCCAACTATAGACCGATATCCAACCTTCCCTTTTTCTCAAAAACTCTTGAGAAAGCAGTTGCTAATCAGCTGTGTGACTTTCTACACAAAAATAGTTTATTTGAGGATTTCCAGTCAGGATTTAGAGTGCATCATAGCACAGAGACAGCACTGGTTAAAGTTACAAATGACCTTCTAATTGCATCTGATAAAGGATTTGTCTCTGTACTAGTCTTATTAGATCTCAGTGCTGCATTTGACACCATTGACCATGGTATCCTATTGCAGAGACTTGAACACTTCATTGACTTTAAGGGAACTGCGCTAAGCTGGTTTAAATCCTACTTGCCAGATCGCTCTCAGTTTGTACACGTTAATGATGACTCCTCTGTGCTCACTAAAGTCAGCTATGGAGTTCCGCAAGGTTCTGTGCTTGGACCAATTCTTTTCACCTTATATATGCTTCCTTTAGGTAAGATTATTAGGAAGCACTCAATAAATTTTCATTGCTACGCAGATGATACCCAGCTATATTTATCAATGGAGCCAGAAGAAACCAGTCAGTTAACTAGACTACAAGCGTGTCTTCAGGACATAAAGACCTGGATGACCTGCAATTTTCTGATGCTAAACTCGGACAAAACTGAAGTTATAGTAGTAGGCCCTAAACATCTTAGAAACTCACTTTCTGATGACATAGCAGCTATGGATGGCATTGCACTGGCCTCCAGCACCACTGTAAAGAATCTGGGAGTTGATCAGGACATGTCCTTTCACTCCCATGTAAAACAAATTTCAAGGACTGCCTTCTTTCACCTGCGTAATATTGCAAAAATCAGGCATATTTTGTCTCAAAATGATGCAGAAAAACTAGTCCATGCATTCGTAACTTCCAGGCTGGATTATTGCAATTCCTTACTATCAGGCTGCCCAAATTCGTTGCTGAATATTCTCCAGTTGCTCCAGAACGCTGCAGCACGTGTTCTGACAAAAACAAGGAAGAGAGATCATATTTCTCCAATATTAGCCACTCTGCACTGGCTCCCTGTAAAGTTTAGAATAGTATTTAAAATTCTCCTCCTTACTTACAAAGCCATAAATGCTACTACTGTTATTACATCCACTGTCACTGTTACTGTGACTGCATGTCTGTCTCTCTCTCTCTGTCTGTCTGTCTCTCTCTCTCTCTCTCTCTCTCTCTCTCTCTCTCTCTCTCTCTCTCACCCAACCGGTCAAGGCAGATGACCGCCCACCCAGAGCCTGGTTCTGCCTGAGGTTTCTGCCTGTTAAAAGGAAGTTTTTCCTCACCGCTGTTGCCAAGTGCTTGCTCATGAGGGAATTGTTGGGTCTCTGTAGATAAAAGAGCTCGGCCTGTTCCAGCTCTATATGGAAAGTGTCCTGTGACAACTTTTGTTGTGATTTGGCGCTACACAAATAAAATTGAAATTGAAATTGAAATTGAAATTGAAAAATGCTCAATAAATAGATTGAATAAAACAAAGGACAACTGAATGTTATCTGAATGTCATGGGTAGTCAGGTCAATTTCTGTAAAAAAGTATTGCCGGTTTCTTTTTTTGGGTGCTTCAAGCACCGCAGCAGAGACGTTAAAAGAAAAGTCCAGAACCAAAAAAGAAAAACAAAGTATGTGAAAAAAAGGGTCCAGCAACATATAGTCACTCATGCACACACACCCTGACTGTCTTGTAAAAGTTGAACTTAACCATTTACACATTAAGTAGAATAGTGCCACAAATGATTGGCTGTGTACCCAGACACTGAAATTTTACATGGGCATAACAATGATGAGCTAGAGCAGTTAAAAGTCCTTAGAAATTTTACCATCAATGAACAGGGAACTAACAGGTAAAACACCAGTTCAGCGCTTCTTGAGAACTGGACTACACTAAAATACTGCATGATAAAATCTCACCATATATTGTGAACAACATTGATTCCTCTGACTAAAATTGACATTTCTAATAATGATTTATCCACTTAACCTTCATATTGTTCAACCAGGTCAAAATGACCCATTCTGTTTTGACTGTTCCCTCCTTCCTCCCTCCTTTCTTTCTTCCCTCTTTCCTTCCTTCATTCTTCCCTCTTTCTTTCTTCCCCTCCTTCCCTCCCTTCTCCCTCTCCTCCCCCTCCTTCCTCTTTTTTTTCCCTCTCTCCTTCATTTTTCCTCCCCTTCTTTCCTCTTCCCTTCCTCCCTCCCTCCTTTCCTTCCTTCCTTCTTCCTCCCTGTACTTTCTTCTTCTTCGTTCCTTGACCCAAGGACAACAGGAGAGTTAAGGAACAGTTCACCTTAAAATAAAATTTTCCATCACCTACTCAAAGCTCTACTTCCAAAATGTCAGTGTCAGTATTGAGAGGTAAGAAAAACTAAAGACAAAATGCATTTCTACTGATTTGAACTTATTCTTCCATACCATGCTTGTCATTTGACTCATGGAGGTTTTAAAAAGAAAAAGCATCTTTTTCTTTAATTACTGACATAGTAGCTTTCACCCACCAACCTTGTGATGAGTTTTGTACAAAAGTATTTTCTGCAAAAGAACACCTGCCAACAATGCCCAGCTGCTTCTCAGCAGAAAAAAGGGAGCGAGAGTTATAGACAACTGCAATCCTCACCCTAAAATTATCTGGACTGCACTGAGGAGGTGTATATTTCCATTTTGGATGAACTCATCCATTAAAACATCTCATGGGAATTAGGAATTAGTTTTACTTGCATTACTTGTCTTTTTGTACTTACCAAGCACTTGAGGAAAACCTTTGTTGCATCTTCTCAGAGGAAAATGGGCAGGCCTCAGTGCTGCTGTCTTTCAGTAGAACACAATGTCGGATGTCTAAAGAGTATCCAGTAGAAAACAAGTATTTCAATTAGTATAGTCACATGGTGTACTTATACACAGTGCAAAATCAGAACTCTTTTATAGTAATGAAGATAAAGCACAGTAACATGTAAAACTTAAAAAAAAACACACACTGCAACCATGTTCACAATTTTACTTTATTTTTACAAATTAAAATTCTGTTAAATCAAATACCGCCAAGTAAGAACACAAAGCAATGACTGCAGACATTCATTTTTACTGACATATGTCCACTAACATGTTTTTGCTTCAGCCAACATCTTTTTCTGTGTCTCTTATGAGAACAGTATAGAAGAAGAAGACATCCTTTATTCGTCACAATCAACACAACATGCAGAGTTGGGGGGGAAACTGCACACGCCATGCATATGTGAAATTCTCTCTCCGCTTTTGACCCATCCTTGGTCAGTCCTTCCTCCGCGGCAGACCAGGAGCAGTGGGCTGCCAGCCGACTGGTGCCCAGGGACCATTTCCTTTGTCGTCACCATTGGTCAGGTGGTGCATGTTTTTAGTGGGGGTATCTTTTATAGAGGATCCCCCAGGTGAACACGGGGAGAACACCCCAGTGCCCACAGTACGAATCGAACCCGGGACCTTCTAGCTGTGAGGTGACATTGTTGCCACTGTTCCACCAGTATATTCATACTCTTCTAAAAATGCCAGGCAAAGGAGCACTTCACTCACCTGTTCATCAAGTTTATCCAGGAGGTCTTCCATCCTCTCACCAAGAGCTCCCTTCTTAGACCGGTACAGTTTCAGCAGGCCAGGCACAAATTTGTCAAGGGATGCATTGAAAGTCCCCAGGAGGTCTTTGCTCGTGATCCGATGAAATTCTTCAGATATCTAAACAAGACAATCAACAAAATATTGCCATTTTTCAGCACAGAAAATTCCTGGGTAGCTGTCTTGTGCAGTCTGCACCATGTTCAATGCCTGACCATGTTATCAACAGCCATCTCTCCTGGACCTCAGATACCATAGGCTGACACGCCACGACCTCTCTCCACCTAAGGGAAAATGTCAGCGCCATCTTCTACTGTATGACTGTCATGTTCTTTTGTTTCTTTCTCATTTCATCAACCAGAGCAACTCTTTCCTCATCAAGAGTAGAATCATTGTGGTGTTGTGGATGATCTGGGACATGATTGACATCTCCACGTTTGGGCTTTTTAAAGGTGAAAGGACTACCCTCTTCATCTCCCCCTTTTCTTTTCCTGTTTACATTTACCTCATTCCAGCCTGTCTGACGAAGCTTTGATCTGTAGTTTCCAAATTTGTGTTTGATACTTGCTTTCCATCCCTCGTAGCCTGTGATGCTACTTGGCTCCTTCAGACATGGATACTTGAGAACCAGCACAGAAGCAACTGACTCAAGCTCATCTTTCTCGGGGTAGCCTTTAATTTCAGAAACTACCTCTGCAATTTTATCTAAAATCTCCGTCTTCATGTCTCTTGTCACTGCAAGGCCCTTCTTAGATTTTTCATATGTCACATTAGCCTTACACAATTTCAGTTCAACATCATATGAAAACTTGGGGATAGGAAATGGAGAGGGCCACTCTGAGACATGCCTTAAGTTCATCTGGATAGAATTGGTCCAGCTAGGCCTGATATCTTCAGAGTAAATACTTACTGTGTCCTGGGAAGAGACTGAAGCAGAGGACACTGAAGCAGTAGATTGGTTAAGTGAAATCACAGTTCCACATTATATGCAGGACTGCACACTCAGCTGGCAATTCAGATATTGCTGTCAGGTTTCATAGTGCATTTCCAAACTCTGGATCCTCAAACTGTAGTGAGAAATCACCTGGAAGTTTGAGTCTATCTTTAAGTATACCAACCAGTTGCCCCACAGATGCTGGTACTTCAAAAAGCTGGACTCGCTGGGCCTCTCTGGTGTAACAAAGTCTGAAAAGAGGAGAGAGAAAAGGTGGGACAAAATGAATAGTCAAACCTGATAAGAAGACAGTTGACACCTATACAATACGAAATGAGGACCTTTTTCCAGATTACAGTTTTTCTCAATTGCTAAAACACTAAACCCTATTGCCTGAACCAAATGCTCCGTTGCCTGAACCCACTGATTGAATCATTCACTCTTTTGGCAAAACCATAAGCACTTTTCACCTGTTTAGACACAACTCGCCAACACATTTTCATTGTGATGCACCTGTGTTGCATAATGGAGAGCACAGATGGCAAAAGTTAAACACAAGTAAAGCACAGGTGTCACTGGTTGAACACAACTCAAAATTGATCACACTGGTGGCTAACGATGTGAGGGAACATATACAACCCAGTTCAGAGAGCACTGGTTTGTGAGGCACTACAATGGATAGAAATCTGAGAGGAGGAGTTCATGTGAGAGGTGGTCGAGGTGGTCGAGGAGGTTGAGGTGGTCGAGGTGGTCAGTGAAGACAAAGAACAGTAATATCTGATGAAATCAGAACTACTGTGATTGACCATATTCTTGTCCAGAGTATGAGCATAAGGGAGGCTGGACAAAGGGTACAAACAAACATCAGTAGATTCACTGTGTCCACCATAATCTGAAGATTTAGAGAACAGGTAATTACCTTTTTTTTGACATTATAGTATGTAAATGTTGACAGCAATTACTGTATGACAATACTATATACTGTACCACAGTATACTGTAAGTAAATATATGTTTCAGTACATAATTGTGCCAATGTACTGTAGTATTGTAATGGAGGGTTAGGTTAACTGCTTGTAGGCCTAGTATTCTATGTTTATTTTTGTAACTACATGTTCTCTTTTTGTAGAATTGAAAGACTGCCACATGGGGGTGGGAGGACAGGTATGTTCTCCCCACTCCAAGAGACCCTAATTGTCGATATGGTCCGTGAGAACAACACCATTAAACTGCATGAAATTCAGCAGAAGATCATTGAGGACCATGTAAATTTTGAGGGTATCGACAGTGTCGCCTCTC
The DNA here is from genome assembly GCA_037975065.1 of Chaetodon trifasciatus. Lineage (NCBI taxonomy): Eukaryota > Metazoa > Chordata > Actinopteri > Chaetodontiformes > Chaetodontidae > Chaetodon > Chaetodon trifasciatus. The sequence continues at coordinate 13,149,198 of JBBMOE010000010.1, forward strand.
TACTGTTGATCGTGTCCTCAAGTGCAACAGATTGCGCACGAAACAGCTGTACAGAGTGCCCTTTGATTGCAACTCCAGTTCCAGTATGTACAGGTTGGTATATATCCAGACACAACTGGATGCAATGGAAAGACCCCATGAATACATCTACATGGATGAAGCTGGGTTTAATCTTACCAAAAGGAGAAGGAGAGGTTGTAGCGTGCCCGGGTGTCCCTGGGCAGCGTGGTAGCGATGTCGCATTGTGTGCTGCCATCAGCAATCATGGGGTTGTTCACCTACAACACTCACCCGCTCCTTATTTTCCTCAATCACATGCGAGATGCTCTGTTAGGGCAGCAGGATGAGCATCCCATCTATGTTATTGTTTGGGACAATGTGAGTTTTCACAGAGCCCTCCAGGTAGAGATTGGTTCAATATGAACCAAGGTTTTATCAATCTTTTCCTTCCACCGTACTCCCCTTTCCTGAACTGCATTGAAGAATTCTTCTCCTCATGGCGGTGGAAGGTATATGAACGCCAACCTTACACCAGGGTAAATCTCCTGCAAGCCATGGAACTAGCTTGTGGTGACATAGGTGTGGACGCATGCCAAGCCTGGATACGGCATGCCAGGGGCTTTTTCCCCCGTTGCCTGGCCAGACAAAATGTGGCCTATGATGTGGATGAAGTCCTGTGGCCTGACCCAGTACGGAGAAATGATGCTGTGGCAGAGTAATGCACTTCTCATTTGTATATTTTTGTACTTCATTTTTACGTAGACTACTGTATACAAGTGCTAAATGCAGAAGTTTTTTGTTTTGCAACATGCATTTAGCCTACAGTGAACAGTAAACATTTATTTCTACAGCTTCATGTCCTTAGCATTGTGTTTTCTATTTTTGTATGTAGTGTTTAGTGACTGCTCAGTTGTGTTTTTAATTTTGATTGACTTGGGCACAATTTGACAACATAGTTCAGTTTTGAGCACAGATTGAACTGTTTTGATGTGAGATTTCAGTTTTAGGCACTGATTAAACTGTTCTGAGATGAAAGTTTGGTTTTGTAAGAGGAGTCTGAGGTTTTGTGAATGTAGCTTGAAAATTGGGTTTTGTGTTCACAGTTTAGAGAAAAGGAGAGCAGCTTTCGAGAAATGTGTCTTAGCAATCGAGAAAAACTGTAATGTTATTAAGAAGTTTCATAAGCATGGAACTGTCAAGAACTTCCCTGGACGTGGGGGTAAGGGAAAAATTGATTTGAGAAGTCTTCGAAGGTTGGTGCGAATGATGGAAAAAAAACAACACGTCAAACATCCAAAGACCTGAAGTCCAACCTGGACCAGTCTGGAGTCATGGTTTCAACAAGTACCATACACTGCACGCTAAACCAAACAGGGCTTTATGGGCGAAGGCCAAGGAAGAGACCATTGCTGAGGCAGACATAAAAAGGAAAGACTAATCTTTGCCAAAGGGTACCTGGATAAACCACAATCCTTCTGGGAAAATTTTCTGTGGACAGATGAAATAAAAATAGAGCTTTTTGACAATGCACACCAACAGTTTGTTTACAGACGGTGTAATGAAGCCTACAAGGAAAAGAATACCCTACCAACAGTTAAGCATGGTGGAGGATCCATAATGCTGTGGGGCTGCTTTGTTGCATCTGGTACTGGAGGTCTCGACAATATCACAGGAATCATGAAATCAGAGAATTATCAAGACATTTTAGAGGGAAATGTCCTACCCAGTGTAAGAAAACTTAGTTTGAGTCGAAGATCATGGGTCCTCCAGCAAGACAAAGACCCAAAGCACACATCCAAAAGTATGCAGGAATGGTTGAAAAGGAAAAAAATAGACAGTTTTAAAATGGCCAGCAATGAGTCCTGATCTCAATCAAATTGAAAATCTTTGGTATGAGCTGAAATCTGCCACTGGGGAAAAGAAACCTGCAAACGTTCAAGAGCTTAAACAATTTGCAAAGAAAAAGTGGGAGAAAATACCTGCTGAGAAGTGCAAGAAGCTTATAGATGGCTACACAAAACGTTTGGAGGCTGTCATTGTGATAGATTGATTTTTGTTTGAAAGCTGATCATTGATTGTTTGAATATGCAAATTTGTTTAGCACGTAAAAATTTATTAAAAACGCCCTTAAAATGTAAAAGCCCTGCAAAAGAGATTGAAATGTTGAAAAACAGCTGGTATGATGGGGAAGACGTTGAGAAAATATGGAGGTGTCTATCTGTACTTCATGATCGACTTGTTGGTCCTGTGAAGGGTGAGATCTGTGATGGATTGGTTATGTCTGCAGAGTCCGTGAGGGGGAGCTCTCGGCGTGATGCCTCATTCCCAATGAAACAGCCAGAGAGAAAGCATTGTATCCGAACACCTTCATTTATATCTCCCTTTTCAGGTACAAAATGAACAATTACTCTCTCAACTTTTAATGTATGTTTGCTCACATGTTTTGTTAATGTTCTGTCGACATACTGACTTAAATTTGGTTGCTTTAAGGATAGTGTTTAGATTGTTTTGCTGTTAATTGACATACCGTTAAGCAGCTAGCTGAACTCTGTTTTTGCAGTGGCTAGCGCAGAGTGACAGCTACAACACGTGCTGTGTGCGGTTTGACTGTGCTTGCCTCAGTAAAACACACATTTATTGAAGTTGCTAGTGTTTATGTGTGAGTAACTTTTGTCACATTTATGTGTGTTTGAAAGATAATTTGTGCTCATTATTTAAGTGTGTGAATGTGATAAGAAACAGAAAGTAACACATAGAAGAGACACATTGTTGTAAATGCTTTAGAGGATATTTTATTTTGCAGTACGTTGGGGTTTTTTAATGTGAGTTCATTTTTATTGGTTTATGGACTATTTTCATGAATACTTACCTCATGTTTTATTTTACTTGTAAAAAAAAAAAAAAAAGGAGAAGTCTATACTTGTCTACTTACCTGTGAAAGAGATCTCAAAAAAGATTAAATCAGAAATTGAGTTTGTAATGTGAAAAATAAGCATACTGCTGTTGTAAAAACTGCAGTATAGAAAAACTGTACCTCTGTAAATAATTTTGAAAAACAATACAATGGTGGGTTGCTGACTGCATTAACTGCACTGCACTAGGCCTACTGCACTTGTAGGCCTAGTTGACAGGGAACACAAGTGTCTTACAAATACGCTGTAAATGTTTTGTACTTGTATTTGTGCAGAGAAAAACAGAAGAAAATACTCTCCAGCACTGGTTTTGTCCTTATTCGTACAACAAAAAGTCAGGTCAGTTATAATTCAGTATTCTGCACGTCTATGTGGGACACCACAGATTACTGAGGCTCATTAATTTTGAGCATCATGACATCCTTTCCAACTTTTTACCAACAGTGGCATTTCATCTTTTACACTAATGCACTATGATGCAAATGCAGCAGTAGCACATCAATTACGTCATTTTACATCTGGAGAGCACTGTAAAAGAGAACACATAAAACAAAGAGTCCAAGAAGCGTAGACGTAAAACACAGGAGAGAAAAGGACGAATTGGCAACGTAGATGCAGAAAACCACCCTTAAATACTGCCGGTCTGATGAGCCAAATGCGCCTCGGGTGCGCAGGTGAATAGGCAGAGCCAGCAGAGAGAGAGGAAGCACGCCCAGTCTCAGACAGACAGGGAAACAGACAAATAACACGAAGGGAAAAGAGAAAATGGCAAACACTAGGAATTGACAAAAAGACAGATCCCACCAGACGTGGCCATATAAATTGATTTAGCTAACAAATACTGTTTCTGTTATTAATTTCAATTGTAGTTATTTACTCATGCTATTACTCCATTATTAATGTCAACATTTGCTGATATTCATTACATCTGTACAACTATCATGTGGAACAGTACATATTATTTACTGTGTTATATATTTTCTATTGTGCAATACTACAAGAATACTGTATTTTATTATCCACATCTTACTCAAGGATCAATAAAGTTTTTTATGATTCCCTAAAACGTTGTGTCTGCATTTGTGGAGCTATTGTTTGCCTTGCTTCAGTGTGATTGGCTCAGCTAATTTAGTTCTGTGAAACCAAGGATTATGACTGGCTGGGCTATTAAACTAGGGCTCATGCATCTATGTACAATCATTTTTGTAAGACATCAAGGTTGTAAACTGTTAAAAAAGATTATTATTAAAAACAATGTCCACTGTTTTTAAGAAACCTTTTCAAATATGGCTCATACAGTGATAATAGTGAGCTGTGGCCATCACACATGGAATGTAGAATGCCCTCAAGATTTGCATATCACTTACTATTCTATATTATATACTATACTCAAGACAAGCTTTATTAAGGACTCACCACCAACTAGACACGAATACAGTTCCAATCAATAGATTCTGACCAAATACATTATTCACCAGACAGTTGTTTAGAATCAGATTCAATATGCCTGCCCTTCCTTCAAACATTGGCAGCAGTATCAAGGCTTCCATAAGCAATCATACAAATTCTCTCCAAGGGCCACCAAGGCCCACAGCACATTCTAAAGTAATATGAAAACCTGATACACATCTGGTACGTGGGATTGTAGGACAGTCGTTCAAAGTCACACTTGGTACCATGGGGCAGCTGTGACTCAGGAGGTATAGAGCAGTTGTTCACTTATTAGAAGGTTGTTGGTTCGATCCCTGGCCTCGGCAGTCTACATGCCGAAGATACTGAAGATACTTGGAAGATTCTAAAACCTAAATTGCTCCAGATGCTGTACCATCGGAGTGTAAGTGTGTTAATGCATTGCAATGAGCAGGTGGCAATTCCAAAAAAAGTTGTGACATGGTGTAACACAAATTAAACAGAATGTGATCATTTTGCTTATTTTTTTTTAACATATACACAATTGAAAACAGTACAAGAAATTTAATGTTTTACAACAAATGTAATGTTTTATCATCTTCATTGATTTTTGTAAATATATGCTTAGTCTGAATTTGAATAAGTTGGGACAGGAGCAACAAAAGACTTGGACAGTGACAGCATTGTGTCAGCGGTATGAGATGGAATTCATGATCGAAAAGTAGGCTGCATAGTCTGCTCAACCGTGGTAACACTATCCAAGGCAATGACCGCCAATATTGTTGCAGTGAGCAGGTTAGCTCTGGTCATGGTGTCAATGGATGCTTGCTATGATGCAGTGGGCTGGTTTGCCCTTGCCCCTCCTGTGAAAGGACTACAAGCCTGCTGTGTTGATGCAAGTTGGTTTCCCCTAGGACTTGTCACTCATACAGTCACTGATCTATTTGGCAGTGGTAGTTCTGTGTGGATGTTGTTGTAGTTAGAAGTTCTACACAAGTGTCCTCTGAGTCTGAACTGTCAAACTAAAACAAAGGTGAATAATTCAATAAAAACCAAACCAAACCATGAAAACTGTATGCTCCAAACCAAGTAGAAAGTACAACTTTGCATTATTTGTAAATAGCTTATGTTTTAAGTCCTAGTGTGTGCCGCCTTTCATCTGAATACTTTATGAATCATAAAGCCATTCATTTCCTGACCAAGCCAAGCCTGTTCCTTACAGAATAAATAACTATGGAAACCTGGTTGTATCTGTTGTAATTGTCATCAGGATGCTAACCAGTAGAATTTCTTTTAATGTTACAGCGCATCCACAGCTGTTGTCTCTGTCTTTTCTTTTTTTTTTTTTTTTTTTGTACACAAGACCACAGCATCACACACAACGCAGTCAGTCAGTTTGATTGACAGCTGCTTCACCAGCCTCCCTGATGACATCTGATGTCAGGTGGGATTGTGAAATGAGACATGCTGTGATCGATTGGGGTCTGGCCAGTCACCCGACCATGACACTGGCAATGTGATTATTAAATCTGACATGGTGAAAATCACAAACAAACACAAAAAAAGTATGTAGTCTGAACTACGCCTAAGTTAAACACTACAAGTGCCAATGAAAGTGAAATTCCAAAGAATACAGTTTTTCTCGAATGTCAGAACACATTTCAGGAAACTGCCCTCCGTTTTCTTGAAACTCTAAACACAAAACACTTTTCTCAAGCTAGCTCCACAAAAACTCGCATTCAACTCGCAAACAAAACTCTCACTCCAAAACCCAAACTTTCAACCACAAAACCCAAACTTTCACCACAAAACTGTTGCTCCTATGGCCAAAACCAAACTTTGACAACAAAATGGTCCTCACAGCTTGCAAAAATGTAAACACTATTGGATATCTATCACACACTTCAATAAAAATTGAAAACACAATGTTCAGGGTGTGATGTTCTAAGTACCCCATCATCTGTATAGTAATCACATCTGTATAGTAATCACATCTGTATAGTAATCAATAGTAAGTCACAGATTATTTTTAGGGGAATTGAACCCCATTTATTGATGACAACCTGTACAAACGTACTTTTCCCAAAACAAATATTTCAAAAGAGAACAAAAGCATACATGGGGATACATGTCACAAATTCTTGTATGTACAGTAAAGAGGTACTATGGGGTCTGTGGTGGGGCCTGTGGGGGGGCCTGTGCAGGGGCCTGCATGGGGGCCTGTGCGGGGGACTGTGCACGGGCCTGCGCATCACGTCGTCGGGTGGGGTCAGGCCACAGGACCTCGTCCACATCGCAGGCTATGTTTTCCCTCGCCAGGCAGCGGGGGAAGAAAGCTCTGGCATGCCGGACCCAGCCTGAGTAATCCCCCACATCATCACAGGCCAGGTCCATGGCCCTGAGGAGGTTCTCTCTACTATATGGTTCCCGGTCATACACCTTCCACCGCCATGATGAGAAGAACTCCTCTATGGGGTTGAGGAAAGGTGAGTAGGGTGGCAGACATACATTGAGGAATTGTTGGTGTATATTGAACCACTCTCTTATCTGGTTGGTGCGGTGAAAACTGACGTTGTCCCAGATGATGACATAGATGGGAGGAGGCTGTGCTGGAACCAGATTCTGCTGCTCACGGTCAATCAGGATGTCCCGTAGCTCTCCCAGGAATGTGAGGAGACGCTGGGTGTTGAAGGACCCAAGGAGAGCATGCCTGTGGAGAAGCCCTTCTGAGGTCATGGCTGCACATAGGGAGATATTCCCCCCACGTTGGCCAGGAACGTCCACAATTGCTCTTTGGCCAATTATGTTACGGCCTCTCCTCCTTCTCTTGGTGAGGTTGAAGCCAGCCTCATCCAGGAAGATGTATTCATGAGGTCTCATCATGGCGTCCAACCCCAAGATTCTCTGTGGAAATGAATAGAGTATGGGTAGTGTCACAGAAGGAGTACTACAGTACACTGTGGGCTACTGTGCAGTACAGTGAGCTTGTACACCCACTGTACTGTGAACAATCAACATTGTGTACCCGTATGTATACTTACTTGCACATACTGGAAACGTAGCTCTTTGATTCTGTCCGAGTTACGCTCAAAGGGAGCTTGCTTCATGCGTAGCTTCTGGCGACGGAGGACTCTGTCTATGGTGGCCACGCTGACTCTGTCAATGCCTCCAAAATTGACGTTGTCAGCTATGACTCTCTCCTTTATTTCTCTGAGTCTGATGATGTTGTTTTCCCGGACCATGTCCACAATGAGGATCTCTTGCTGTGCTGTGAATAGGGGAGTCCTTCCACCATGATGTGGCAATCTTTCAACCCTATAGAAACAAATATGCTTTCACTCTTCAAAAAAAGACTTACAATCTACAATACAAACATTAATGGAAATGTCCAGTCTCCCCAAGCAAAAGGTACTGTGGTGAAACCAATTTAGATTGTGGGCTACAAACATTTAGAAAAAGTAACTACAGTACATACCTGTTGTGTTCTCTGAATGCCCGAATTACGGTGGACACTGAGAACCTGCTGAGGTTGGGTTGGACTCTTAGTCCAGCTTCTCTCAGTGACATTCCATGGACAATGACATGGTCAATGACAGTAGCTCGCATTTCATCTGTGATGATTGTACGTGGTTGTCTTGCTCTTCCTCCTTGCACTCCTCCTCTCCCTCCTCGCCCTCCTTGGCCTGCTCCTCTCCCTCCTCTGACACGAACTCTGCCTCTGTCCATTCTGTTGCCGTTTGGCTCCTTCAGCAAACTGTGCATTCTAAACTGGCCTATATAGGTGTTGTCACATCATTGGCAGGTGTCTTCAATTTTCAGTCGTTGTGCATTTTCAAGCGGCCAATGTGGATGGTGTCACGTGTCTTCAATTTTGAGTCACCGTGTTCAAGCAATGACGCCCGTGCTTTCATTGTGTTCAACTTTTGATGTCTGAGTCTACCATTTTGCATTGTGTGAGCAAAATGTGTTCAGTGAATGAGAATGTGTTCATATGATTGCGCAAAGTGTGTTTTAGCAAGTGCGAAAGTGTTTAGCGTTAGTGGGAATGTGTTTAGAGAAGTGCAAATGTGTTTAGAGTTCTGCAACATGTGTTTTGGCAAATGCAAATGTGTTCAGAGTTTTGTGAAATCGGAGATTGAGGTGAAATGTGTTTATAGTTAAGCCAACTAGGGGCCTGATTTATTAAATGTGTTTAGGCAACTGGTCATTGTGCTCAGAGATCTAGAAATTGTGCTTTAGCAATCAAGAAAAACTGTATACGCTGTTGAAACAGGGATGCCAAGGTCTTTGGAGATGGCCCTATACCCTTTGGAGGTCTTGCGTTTGCTGATTATCACACATCTGATGTCCTCAGACAGCTCCTTTGTCTTCACCATTGTGACAAAGGTACAGGGGATAACAGATGGCTTTTTAAAACACAGAAGTCATCATTCATTGGCTAATTCATGTCACATGGGCACAGACAATTCATCACAGGTGATTCTCATTTGTGATTTAACAAAGGTGAGTCACAATGTGTTTCCATACTGATTTACAGCAAAGGGTGCCAATACTAGTGGCACAGCAAGCTTTAAGTTTTTCTATTTTTTCCTACCATTGTTCGTTGTTTTAAATTGTTGTTTATCATTTGCTCTTTTGTATCAAACACGAGTTCTCTATAGAAAAAAAAAATGTTTCACTCGATTAATTTTTGAGCAGGACTGTATTTGTACACATTACAGCAACTATATTTTCACATTTAATTACACTTGCAAAAACAAAATTTGAAACAATAATAAATTAGATTTAGTTTTTTTCCCTTGTTCCTCTGAAAATTATCAATAGCTAGCAAATTTGACACTGTATTTGATTTGAAATTTTGTGAAGGCTTGTTTTTTTTCTATTAAGCAGACTTTTCAGGTTACTGGTGATCCAGGGCTTGTTGTTGGGAAAAAGAGAAAATAAAACCATATAAATCATTTATGGACCGATCATATTTTGATAGTACCTTTGCAGATGTTATATAGTTTTTAATTTTGTTTTTAAAATGAAAGATGGAGTGTTTACGGTTCTTCCATTTATTTTTATGTATATGATATTTCACCATAATAAGAATTATGTTCGCCATCCTTGATAACTTCTTCGACAGACCATCCATATAGATCATTACCTGAGACTTATTAAACAAAGAATCACAATATTTAACCAGAGATAATAATCTTGCCAAAATTGCAGTGTGACCGAACAAGAGAAAAATAAGTGTTCAGTAATTTCATGTCAGACGAAATGTACAAACATCTACATCAAAAGTGAATCTTTTCCTTTGAGTTTCAGCAGCAGGAAAAATATTGTTTGCAATTTAACTGAAATTCTAATCATTTTGGGTGAAATTGACCATTTAAGATAGCTATAGTATGTCTTTGTTAACGTTACATCATTATTAGTTATTTTAACATTTGTTGATTTTTTTTATTTCAGGGAATAGCATCCATTTAAAAACACATCCTAGTACTTTGTGTTTATATATATATATATATACACACACACACACACACACACACACACACACACACA
>JBBMOE010000010.1:13159472-13244248 GCA_037975065.1 Chaetodon trifasciatus
ATATATATATATATATATTTTCATCAATTTTCATTTCACCATTTTTTAAGTCAGGCAGTTTGACCAAAACATTTGAGTGTGTTAAGATATTTTTTATCATGTACTGTAAGGAAACTGGGATTGCTCCACAAATTTGATTAAACTCTCTATAAGAGCATTTTAAATTGAATGATATTCATCCATCAGATCAGTAACATATAAAACTTTTTTACTGTTTTTGTTTGTTTGTTTGTTTTCTCTATTTTCTTGTTTAAATGAAGTCTTCCTGTTAATAGTAATGGTTCTATAATTCCACAAGGTGTAGCCATGCGGTGTTGTGAGCATCATTTTCCAGTAAAGCAGTATTTATTTATGGAAGTCAGACAATTTGATTGTCAGTTTGATTATTTCAAAGTCACAACTCAACAAAAATTCTAACCCTCCAACATTTTTGAATAGACATTTTGGTTTGTGGAACCATGTAGAATCAGGTTGTGCCAAATAAGCTTTGATCCGGTTCAACTTGAATACTCCAATCATGGATTCAAATTCAGCAGATTTTTAACCACCATTATTATAGTCTTTGACCATCACAGATTTTTTTTAAGGTAGTGGGTCTTATTTTTCCATATGAAATTAAAAATGTCAGAATTCACTTTTTTTAACATTTCAGGAGAAACATGAAGAGATTGACATATAGTAGTTTTGATATGCCTTCTGCTTTTGTCAGTTTCTACCAGGAATAGAGATCTCTCATTAGCCAATGATTAAGAGATTTTTTCATGTCAATTTTCCCTTCTATGTTTATTTGTTCTCTGTTATTTCTATGTTTAGACATTGTTAAACCTAGGTATTTTAGCCTCCTGAACTCTTCCATGGCATGCATTTTTAATTTCTCTTTGCTACTTGGTGTGTGTGTGTGTGTGTGTGTGTGTGTGTGTGTGTGTGTGTGTGTGTGAGAGAGAGAGAGAGAGAGAGAGAGAGAGAGATCAGCCTCTGGCCTCTGGTGCGCGCTGCTGTTCTGTCTTCTACTGAATTTTATCTATAGAAAACTTCCTGTGACCGCTCCGGACCCTGTGGCCGGAACAAGACTGTTCCGTTTCTGTAGCATTGGGATGCCTGGAGCCTAGTGTTTGATTGTATTGATCAAGCGGACTGTAATGGACATTTACTCATGTGAAAATCGCACACTGTTCATTGTAATAAATAGCTGAGAGTTTGCCGTCTTTGGCTAAGAGTTTGGTTTCCCATTATTTTACTTTATTTGAAGAATTCAGTTCTGATTTTGTTTTCCTTATTATATTGTTTCGTATTTTGTATATTTTCTTTTGTATGAACTGTGTCTCTTTCTGGGCAGGAGCGGTGGGGTGTGAGCCAGTGGTAGGCGGACCTCCTGGTGGTGGTGTCCCTTCACTCATCCCTTTGTGTGCTGTGTTTTTCTTTATTTCTTTTACCTCACGTGTGGTGTGGAGTGTGCTTTGTTTTGGACCCTGCCCCGCCCCCCTTTTGGTTTGGTGTGTCCTCCCTGGGAGGCCCCCAGCCTGGCTCCACCTGCCTCTAGGTAACTCACACAGTGATATTTAATTGCAGTCGCTTGTCCTTTTATGACTCTTATTTTAAAAAGGTAAAAGGTAACATAACAATTATTTTAATAAACTTTTTGTATACTGCGGATCAGTCTCTGCCATTGTTTAGTTGAACCTGTGGATCCTTGTGTTCAGAGGGTTGAGCCTAATAATTTCCTGGGGGCAGAATTCCCCCAGGTGGCGTTGTCACATCATTAGGCTGCTAAGCCAGTTCCGCTCGCCACATCTGCAAATTGACTAATTCGATATTCACAATCAAAAATAGTTATTCTTTTAATTTGAGGGTGATTTACAATTAAATATGCTAGCATTTGTGTAAAGAAAATAAATAATTTGGGGCGAAATTGAACAACCTTGTCTGATTCCACATAACATCTTAATTTTTGGTGTCATTCCAGGGTTGAGGGAGATATAACTATAACTATCCTTATAAAAAATTTTAATAACCTTGCAAAACCCTTCACCAAATCCAAGATTTTTGAATGCTGTAAACATAAAGTCATGTTCCACAGTGTCAAACACTTTGAAAAGTCTATGAATAAAACAAGACTATCTGATTGAATAAGTGACTGGTAATCAATGATATCCAGAATCAGTCGATTATGGTTGTGAATATATCTTCCTTTAATAAACGCTGATTGATATTCCTTAACAAGTTTTCCAAGTACATGTTTTAGTCAAGACAAGTCAGGCCCCCTAACCCCAACTCCTACCCGCATACACGCACTCTTGAGATATTACCTTGCTTTCTTCTTTGATACAGATGAACCATCAGTACTTCTACATTTCTCAGAGATTGTGTTTTATTCATAAAGTGATGCTGACAGCAGGAAAACAATCGGAGATGAATTACCCAGGTCTAGCCTAGCCTAGCCCGATAGCTGACCTGAAGGTTGCTTACGCAAGTTCAGAGGTCAGAGGGGATAAACAGCTTAATGAATGTGGAACAACAATATGTTTTTATTTGGATTATACAGAGTTTTGATTATCCAAGCGGGTGTGTTATTGGGATTTTATAAATTTAATGTGCACAAATATAACCTCACAACCTCAGCACCCTAGGAAGAGGAACCCTACATCCAAAGAAGATCTATGGTTAGTTCTCTGTTTGGAACAACCTACCAGCCGAGTTCCTTCAAAAACTGTGCAAGTGTACCTGGAGGAATATTGATGCTGTTTCGAAGGCAAAGGGTGGTCACACCAAATATTGATTTGACAGATTTCTTTTCTGCTCATTCACTGCATTTTGTTAATTGATGAAAATTAACTACTAACATTTTGAAAGCATTCTTAGTTTACAGCATTTTTTCACATCTGCCTAAAACTTTTGCACACTTGCACTCATCATTTTCTGCTTATCCCGGTCCGGGTCGCTGGGGCAGCAGCCTCAGCAAAGAAGTTCAAACAGCCCTCTCCACCAGCTCTGCCTGAGGGATGTAGTCTGATGTTACATGATGAAAGGCCTCCTAACACATACCTCTCACCTGCATTTGGGTGATTTGAAGGATCTTACTAACAAAGTCAGTCCAGACCTCATTAGACATTCCTGTAAAGGTCAGTGGTCCAAATTCAATTTGCTGTGTGCCAGTACAATCTATTCAAGCTGATTTCAAAGCACACAGCTATTGTTTGCCAATTCATTCCAAGGGATAAACAATGGGCAACTTGCTCATGTAGCATGTTGTAGTGAGGGCAACCAGCATGACCAGTTCTGACTGTTGGAGGTACTGTTAAATTAAACTAAGTCCCTTGTCTTACTTCCAGTGATTTTGAGTTTTCATATGAATTATTGATGAAACAAAAATGCATACAAGACCTCCAGTGCAATTAAAACTTCTTGACTATCCCTCCCTTCTAAGTGCTAACTAATTGAGAGAAAGGAAGAAATTGTCCATCCATCAAGCTCATAGAATGATATTTCAAAATTAATGTTGTTAGTTTCCCTTATAATGTCTTGAACGCACAGCCCTGTATTAATAATAATAAAAAAAAAAAACTAAAAAAAAAGACTAATAATGTCCTCCTCGTTACCATTAACTTCCACAAACAAAAACTGACCTTAAAAAATATGGTGAATAAGAAAAATCATGTCTAAATTGCCATTCTAACAAAATTGTAAAGTTGTACATAAAAGTGCTGCTGCTTGACTTAATTGCACTCTGCAGCTCCAATTTAGCTAGCAGTGCTTTGGGCAGGTAAAGGCTTAGTTGTAGTAGTAGTTGTAGTTCTTAGGCTGTAAGATGGTCAGGGAATGAGGATTTAGACTGTTTTCCTCTTCAATCAAACAAACTTCCCTTTTAATCATAATCTCTTTCACACACAGTGCAGTTCCTGACATAAACCATCATAATTTCTCAACCACACAATCACTGTCTTTCACTTGGATGATCCTGCTTTATCAAACAGCCAACTATTTTCATTTCATATTCATTGTCACTCTTTCTCACACACTCAATTTAGGCCCAACCATTGTATCTCATTTATCCTGTCATTCTTTCACACACACTGCACTCTGTCTGATCTGACAGAAGGCACTTTAAACTGAAGCTGTTTGTGTGACCTAAGAATATGATTGCTTTGCAAAAATAAAAGCTTTTGGAATTTGCGTGACATAATCTTATAGATTAAGATTTGCTAGCACTGTTGCCTATGCAAAGGGAGGGATGACCAAACCACCATGTTGTCAAAGTTATAATGATGAGCTAAAGTACTTATAGAGACTCTGGCCTCAACACACAGGGTGTTACGCACTCCTCAGCCTGCTGGTGGTGCTCTGTGATGTGACTGACCTTTATTTCTTGCTCCGCCCCTTTTAAGGTGGAGACGGTGGGTTCCTGATTGGGGCAGGTCTTAAAGGCGCTGATGGACTGGTCTCTCTCTCTCCTTTCTGGGAAGCAGCAGGAGCTGCAGCAGTTTGTTTCTGGTGTACCACTTATGTTGTGTTTCTGTTTGTTTTCTCTGATGGGTCCAGTAGTCTTGTTTTTGTGGCTTTATTTCCTTTAGGGTTTAGTTGTGATGTTTTCAGGGTAGAGGAAAGATCACAGATCCGACGGCCCTATGTGGACTGGTCTGGAGCTCTTTCCTTCCTTTTGTTCAGTTTGGCTGCCCATCAGTCCTTTTGTTTGGTTGAGGTTGTTTTTTGGGTTGATTGGTTCATTTGTATTAATAAACTTATTTCTTTCTGCTGAAAAACTCCTCATTTAATTATGTTAGACCTCTTTTGAGAGCCATTTCTTTGGGGGTCGTAACACAGGGGCACTGTCATATCATGTCTGCCATATGCAAATATCGCCATCTTTCAGGTTCCGTTCAGCTAGGTCTACTCACACATTACATTTGAATATTTTAACTTTGTCCTTGATGTGAATCCTTCTGGCCCTTTCATAAGACAATTCAGATCAAATGATTTGGAAAATATTGTGAGAATTCTATTGGTCCTACATATGTTGTCACGTAAAGGGTGAACCTGTAGACCTGTTTTACTTTCAGTGCCATTCCATCAACGTCAGTCAGGATTCTCAGCCAAGAGCATGGTGGGCTTGACTGAAATGAAAACTTATGGAATGCTGACTTGATGGTCATTATCAATTAACAGACATTTTTTGTCTGCTTTTCCTTTATTATATTACTTTTAATAATCTTGCTTTACATTATTAAGGGTATACGGAATTGGGGCAAGCGCTATTTACCAATAAAAAAATAAGATAAGGCTTTATTGATCCCCCACCGGGATATTTAGTAGTTACTTAGCCAAAATAAAAAGGGTACAGGATACAGAATAGAAAAGCAACTATATAAATGCACATTTGTACAGGTTATAAAAAAGTAAATGCCATAAAAATCCTACAGATAAAAAAAAGCACTATTGCTATATTCTTATGAGAAAACTACTAATGGCATATGCTGTATTTCCACAACGTAACCCAAAGAAGAAACTGTCTCCACTGTCATTGTTTTCCCGGATGTTTCCATAACACTCTTAGTCTTCATAATCTTTGTCTCCAGACAGCATGAAACATGGCCAGTACTAAGTGACATGAAAAAACAATCACGACTTGCACAGATGAAACAATTTCCTGCACACCTCTCTCCATTTTCTTTCAGGTGGCTAAGGTGACTCGTGTTGTTTCTGGTTTTCAACATTCTTCTTCCTCTACTCTCTTTATTAAAGCTATGTGTAACGTAGCTTATACCATTAAGTCCTGACAAAACTGTGCCCAGTTTATTCGCACCAAATGAGTTTATTTTTTCTTTTTTGCAACATTTAAAAAGTTTGCCTAAAATTCACTTAGCAATAGATGAAAACATGGCTAATTGTTAGCTTGACCCAATCATCTCTTCATCTGCCTTCTTCCAGAAGACATCCAATTGAGATTAGAAGAAGCCAAGTAGAAAACAACATGTGTTACAAACCTGGCTCATGGATTTGCAACAAAGAGAGGAAGTCCACACAAAGTTTGCCAGGGAATAAGAAGATGTTTATTTAACTAAACATAATTAAAGGAAAATAAGGTGCATAACTGTAGATCAGTGTGTGAGGCGAAATGAGGTGTGTGGGTATGTGTGTGCAACAACCAAAGAACAAACCAAACTAAAGCATGTTGGCCATGTGGCGTCAGCTGCTCAACCACCAGAAAAAGAACAGAGTGACTCCAGCAGCCCTTTTATAGAGGTAGGCCCCGCCTATAGGTGTGGCCAGCCATTTAGACGGCCCAACTACTCTGGGCTGCAGCAAAGGAAGAAGCTGAGGAGAGAGGCACAGATTAGTGGGGCCGTCACACATGCCTGTGGTACAAAGGTAACATACTACCTCTGTAAAAGTTTTAAGAAAAAAACATCTCTTGCAGCTTTTCTTATTTTCTTCTTTTACAGCGGCTTTCCTGTGTGCTTACTGTACTGTAGATATGTCTACAGCACTCAAAAGAAACTACTTCACCGATGAAAATGCTATTGGCCTGAGTGTGTACACAATAATTGTTGCAGTCAGTGTGCAAACCCAGGGAGAAAAGATTAATTTCGTTGTGGGATGCTGCAAAACCTCTGCTGAGCCCTGCGTTGTTTCAACTCAAAGCCAAAACCTAGTAAACCGGTCACCATTACTGTACTTAAGAAAATTCCTCCAGAATCACAGAAGACATTATACAACTGTTTTCAGTTTCACAGCTGTACCCTAATGAGAAACATTAACAAAATAATTGCATGTTTATGTCAAAATAGAAACAGATGTTCAAAAAATAATCACATTTGAAAGCAAGCATGTCTATAATCAGTTTAATTTGATTTATGCCTGTGTATATTTTGTTTTACTATACAAGAAGCTTTAATTAACATATCACAAATTTCACAAATAAGCGCAAAACTTACAACTCCAACACCATCAGTAGAGTAATACATTTAAATGTTACCATCAAATATGTGTAACAGACAAGTACCACATTACTAAACAAGAGTGCCCTTGAATAGGTGAGCTTTCAATTCTTTTGACTGTGATTTTAACATGGTCCCTTCACATCATTATTGTATAAATGAGCTCATGTCCACATGCCTGAACTATTCACATAGATTTATTTGATGCAGAGTTACAGAGATTTAATGAGTTTGATTTGTTCTGAGGAAACTCATCTAGAATGTGATGAAAAAAACTAAAACCTCTCAGTGGGATGATGAGGGGGGGAAAAAAACTAGAATTCTTTAACAGAGATTTCTTGCACAGTGCAAGGTGTTGTTTTTGAAGTGAATGAACAAATTCAGTGGGGGAATTCTAAAACCAGGATGTGTATAACATTAATTGAACCATGGAACTGCAATTTGAATAGAACAGAATAAGATGAAATGAAGACACTTTCCTGTGTTCTTCTTTGAAACTAGCTAAGAAATATACTGTGAAAAGAGTGGAATATACTCTGGGTAAGGTGAGGCACTGGGACAGAGTAGAAAGAGGCAGGGAACAGGCAAACCATGGTCAGATGGTTGGGAATTGGAAGCAGGACACAGGCAGAGTGAAGTTAGCCGCAAATGGGCATTTATTGATACTTCTCTTTCCTTCCCAAGTTTCTTTTCTTTACTGTTCAGTGTACAGGAAATTTGTTTGCAGGTGTGTGTGTGTGTGTGTGTGTGTGTGTGTGTGTGTGTGTGTGTGTGTGTGTGTGTGTGTGCTGTAACAACAAAAGAACCATAACTTTCTATCAGAAATAATATACATTATTACATTATAATCCAGCACTTAACCTGCAGTTAATTACATCTCATTCACAAATTACCTCAATAATTAATTAATTGATCAAACTCTAAAATACATCACTAACTACTGTAGCAACATTAACATAAATTAATTTACCAAGAAGAAATCAATGTAATGCAAATTAAGTATTTACATATTTATATATTAACCACTTCCAGTTACCGGCATAGAGCCCACGTTATCGCTGCTTGGAACACAAACAATACTCGCGGTAGTGTCGCACTCGCGGCTTCTTCAAACCGCACGCAGGTTTGAAGAAACCACGCATGGCTGGTTAACGAGGAAATGAGTGAGGATTTTGTACATACTGTTTGCTTATTGTGAAAGGTACATCGTAATTTGCTAACAAAGAATAAACAAAAAATGACATTAACACTTGGTTTGCCATAACATCCAAACGGTAATCCCAGTTTATTACAACTCGGATCTTTACTCTTTACTGCTTTTTATGAAGCAATACTAAATCATGTCCACAACCTTTCAACTGTGTCAAATGGTTTTCATCAGGAATTTTCCCAGCTGCCATGGAGATAATCTGTCAAGAAAAGTAAGTGCAATAGATGTTATGATTGCGTCTATAGACTTTGTTATGCATCTTGTTTGACAAACATGGAAAGTACATAAAGTAAAATATTCAGTATTTCCCAAACACAGTGTTATTCCTGGCAGTGTGAACAAGCTTTTAGACATTCATGCAGAGAATAGAACAATTAATCGACAAAATATGAAAAATGCAGTTTTGAAAAACTGGTTGGGGTGCATTGGTTATTTATTTAATAACTAATTTTTTTTTCTGACTGTTTTTTCCATCTCACTGCTGAAAATCTGTATTTACCAGGCATTCACTGCTGAAGTATAAGCATATTTTTACCTACTGACGAAATAACTTTTTTTAGTTTCTATCCTCCTGACTACCAGGAAAAAAATATTGTGACTTATCTAAAATATGCCAACAACATTTCAAGCCAAAATTTGCTGAATAAAAGCTATTATTACTTTTCCCCTTCCCATAAAATGCACTTGCACTGATGGATGCCATTTTCCTTAATGGGAAAGAGAAAGGTACCAAAGCCCCACCCCTTCACATTTGGTATCATTGAAAAGCCCGAAATGTTCTCTGTAGATAGCAAAAGGACTTTTGTTCAGTAGTAGTATGCAGTGGGTGGGAGATATTCAGGTTTACAGATATCCTCCACAGAGGACAAATTTGAACTACTGGTAGTCAGGAGGTTACGAGAACAATAATGCAGCCATGGCAATACATGTTTGTGTATATATTTATATACAACATGGACAGATGCAATTAATGTGTATGACAAGTGATGAATAACATGCCATATAAAACTGAGAGATTTCAATTCAAAGTAATCACATCCTGTAATTATGTTGTAGCAGAACTGGCCTCTAACTGACCTTCTCTTACCCTCTCTGCATTCCTTCAGGACAAATGGAGTTGTAAAACACCCCAACTTTCAAGAATTATTGATCATTTGAACTGTTACAGGGATGGCGTTAATTTGGAGAGAGAAAAGATGTCTGGCTCAGAGACATCTCCTCCACACTCTTTCAGGGAAGTGGGAATACCGACACCTTCACATCAAAGGTTTCCTTTTTGCTCCATGTTTCTCATGGAGATGCTAATGCTTTCTTGATAGCCCCATGGGAGATACGGACAATAAGACTATCTAAATGAAAGGTGCCAGGTCCCAGAGGAACCTACAGAATCAGATAATGCTGATGGGTTGTAAATTAGACATTCCTGAAGCGAACTGTTTTATGTCTGTGTGTCTTGTTTTCCAGTACACCAGGATAACAAAATCTCTATGTTTGATTTAACTTTGGATGTTTTCACATTGCTAAGCTCATAATCTGTATAATATCAATGCTTCTTCTGTGTTTTTAGCTTGTAGAACGACAAAGCTGTGATTTTAACTTTCTTACAAAGTTTGTCCAAAGTTCTACCATGGAACCATACTGCCATCTAGGGGTTCGTACCAGTTAGGTTGAATATGCTTGATGAGCCATTTATTAATAAGCAGTCATAATAGTTATAATCATCTCGGGCAAATGCAGTCTGCTGTTTTCTTATTTCCTTGCTATTTGGTGGTAGTTATAACTTGAGTCATCATATATATTAGGATGAGTATTAGAAATTGTTATCATGATTATCGTTGAATGTCGTCATTTGTTCATAAGAATTGTCTAACGCATGTTGTAAACAGTGTCAAAATGCCATTGAAAATTTATCATTTGAAATATATCTGATTGACCATAGTGAGAAGCAGATGAGCCCCCTTGTATGAATCATTAATTAATCCTCCTCTATAAGGTGAAATCACATCGCTTGTCTGAAAGCCATCCCACACGTGCGACAGCCTATTGGTGATTAGACACGCCCTGGAGGATTTTACCGTCTGCAGCATGCAGCGGACACTCAGTTTAGTTTTAATTTTCTGTTAGTCTTAATTTTTCCTTTTCAATCTAAGTTTCTATTCTAATCTAGTTTTGTGTTAGTCTTCGTTCGACCCTGTTTTTGCGTTCGTCTCGTCTTCTCATTTGTCTTTAGTCTTTTTCAGTTGTTTTGTTCCGTCGTTTTCTCAGTCTTTTGTGTAACTCACAGTCACGCCAAATAGCTTGAGTTCGTTCTTCAGAAAACGTATTTTCTTCTGTTTTTCTCGTCGTGAAACTTTCATTTTTACTTGCCACACTAAGCCACAAGATTTGTTTTTTTCTTAGTAAAATTCTAGTCAAGTAATAATAATTTTGGAGATGCTTTTCGACTAGCCATCGAAGAGGCTATCAATCTTATTATTATCAAATCTAAAGTCGTGCTTCATGGTCACCAGCTCAACCAAAAACCTGCAGCCAGCTACTAACCCACTGGTTCGGGCTAGACAACCATCAGAAGCCACTCCTCATCTGTAACCGACACCGTAGATCTTCAGCTCCTGAAACATACCTGTCCAACACCGGCTCTCCACCGTGGTTTGCCTGATTCGTCCAGCAGACTGCTGCGCAGATCGGAACCATGGACACAGCTTGTAGTCTTCGTGTCAGTTCGGAGCAGACATCCAACAGGAGCGTTGCTGGCCAAGTAGGCATGTTAAGCGGGTTTGAATAAGAGTTGGTCCATGAGGTTATGATAGTGTAAATTTGCCTAAATTCTCTCAACCATTCGTTCAGGAAGTTAATTTTACATTTGCGTCCCCATTTTTCCCTTAAAACTACTTCTCACTATTGCCAAACTCATTCTGCCATTGCTTGTCATAGGTTTCTCTCTGCAATTGCTTGTGTTATTTCAAATCACCTATATCCTCTGTCGTACTATTCATAATACATTATTCATTATTCATGATTGTGTTTAATAAATAAGTTTTTTTATTCAAGTCGTGGTCAGATGGTGGCCTTTTGAGCTGAATATAAATGATCCTTGTATCTACAGTTTACCCTTCAGATTATCAGACTGGTCTACTGTTGTTCATTCGTTAGCATTACATCAGCATTGCAAGAGTTAATCAATACAGTCCTTCTTAGCTGAGGAAGGTGGTGACCTCGTATTTTATTAACAAATGCAACATCAAATTAAGTTAATTCCCCTACAATGTTTATTGTATTATTCAAAATAATTGAGATTTCAACATAGTCATGATGATATTTCATGCTCACACTGGATTCCTGCACTGATATTGAACTCTTAGGGCTCTATTTTCGTCCCTGCCACTGGCGGGGCGCAGGGTGCGCAACCCATGCAGTGGTATTTTCGTGCAGCGCAGGCAGGTGCGCAGCGCACTTGGTATTTTGGTAAACCGAGGCACACAGAGGTACGCCAGGATGGGCATTGTGGCACAGTAGGGGGAGGTGTCGGCAGGATCAGCCAGTGGATTTCGATTTTCAGTCCATTTCGGTCCACACCGACAGCGTAAAAGTGCGCTGAAAGCTCACCACCCCAGACCTGGACTGACTGGACCCGCTCTTCCACCCAGACACTGAGCGCCCCCAGTTCCCTCTCCAGCATGGAGAACCCCGCCCGCTGGGTCATCAGGAAGGCATGTTCGTCCTGCCGCACCTGGCCACGACGCTGTTGCTGCACCGGAACCGGCACCAGCGTCATCTTCTCCTGTTGCACCGGAACCGGCACCGGCGATCCCTCCTCCGCCTCGTCGTTGACCTCCTCCTCCTCCTCCTCCTCCTCGTCCTCCTCGTCCTCCTCGTCCTCGTCCTCCTCATCCGCCACCTCCTCCTCCTGCTGTGGCAGCAAGCCTAAAATGGACCACTTTTTCTGTTTTTGGCATTTGTTTATTTACTTTTTGAGAGTTGTTCGTTTTTTGTGAGTAGGCCTTAATAAAGGATTCAAGTTAAAAATGATCAGCTTATCTAAAGCTTTCATCCCCTTAGATCCTGTGAATATTTAACCCATACTCAAGCCTGTGCCAGTTGTTTAATATTCAGTTGGGTTTAGGCAAGTTAATTTCACATGCCAACATTTAGGGAAGAAAAAACCAGCCCACTGAGCATGACATGTCCTTGACGCACAGGTGGCTTCAATTTTAATCCCGTTACGCATGCATTTTTGGTTTTTTTTTGGTGAGGTGTGTGCACACAACCCCCATATGGCGTTTAAATATAGGCCTATCCACCATGATGAAAGTTTATTTATGTGTGGATAATAGGCCTAATAATAATTATAATAATAATCTTAATAATGAATTTTATTTTCATAGCGCTTTTCATAAACAAAGACACTTAGCTATTATACAATTAAGACAAAAATCTTCGGAAAAAAAACACGTTACAAAAAAAGTCAGGTATAAACAGGTAAAATGGGATGCCGGGGGGGTGGGGGGGGGTTGAAGAAAATAATATTTGTCTTACCCGCGAGCCCAACCTTTGCCACACCAAACCCCTCAACGCTCGTGGAGCACAGCGTTGTGGACGCGACGTCCTCTGCAGCACTCAGCGCTTAGCTTGTGGAGGTACCGCCTCTGGTGGCCGCCGTTTGCCAACGGTGTTCCGCCAGTTTTTGCTTTGTCCTTCTTCTGACGTCATTGAAGTGCTTTTTGCATTGTGCAGCAGTTCTCAGTATGCTCGGGCAAACCAGATTGACAGTGGTACTTACTGTATATCCTCCCAGGCTGCTTTTGCATCATCGGCCCACAGAGGTCTGTTCGCGAGGTTGTAGATACGGCCACTGCGAGCCTGGACCTCCCGGACCAGAATGTCAGTCTCCTCCTAGGAGAAGTTTGGGCGTCGGACAGTTTCCTGCGCGGGCTCCGTCATTCTCGAAACTTGCCATGTGCCTCACCAGCGACATTTTTAAAGGTGAGGTGAGGAGCTGGTGTGATTGGTGAAGACTGGAAGACTCCACGCCTTCTCCCCTCCCTCCTTCCGAATTGTGCCACTGGGTGGGACTGAGATGAGAAGGGGGAGTAGTTGCGCCTGCAGCGCAGTGCACGAAAATACCAAAGTCTGCTCCAGCGCGCCCCATCGGCGAAGCGGACCTGACTTTGTGCTGCACCTCCACTGCGCCGGGGGCGGAAACGAAAATAGAACCCTTAGTGTTCTCTGTGTGGACACAAGACAGTTTGAAGACAGGAATATATATCATAGTTATTGAATCATAATGACCCCTGAACACTGACTATACATCACAGCGTGGTTTTTTTTTTCTCTTCACAGAACATCCTGGATCGATATATTGTGATAGATTGTGTATTGCGTATTTGAGCCTAATTGGGGTTATATTCCCAATTCATTGGAAACTATACCTAGTTATATAGCCTATATATGCTGAATTGTATCACTTTGATTTGCATTTAATTCTTTGCCACAGGTTCAAAGTCTCAACACACTTTACAGAAGTTAGCTGTCACCAACTAATCATATTATCTCTTTGTTTGTTTTACTGATGCAGTATTTGTGTCAGTCTGGATTTGATTGTGTCACTGCTGCCAAAATGTTAGGCGGCTTCTCTCTCACAACACAATGAGAACATGAGTCACCTGTAGTGGTCTATGTGGAATACTTTTCATCCATGCTTGAATATATGACAATGGAGAAAACTAAAGATGACCTCTGAAATGCAAAAATGGCATTCCTAATGATAAGGGGTATTATTTGCCCTCTCATTTTCAATTTCACTGACATTTTATAGACTTTCAATTATAGATTCAATCACATAAAAGACCTTCAGAGTTGCTGAGAGACACTTTGGCTACATTAACAGCGAAGTGTAAATGCAACACTCCAATTCATAAATACTGTAATGCACAATTCAGAAAGATTAGTTTTTAAAAATGCCTCCAAATTATTAGCTTAATTATGTAAGTACGTAAGGAATCCACTTGATCAGAGAATAAATGAGGAAATATGTTTTTCTAAAAATTAGACGTCCTTTCTTCTCAAGTGTCTTGTGAAGCAACCTCTGTTTCTGATGATGGCAGCAGCTGATCACGGGTGGATCAGCTGTCAGTCACTGCAGAGACTTTGTGCATACAGTTTCCAGTGCCAGAACGACAGAGTTTTTTCTCTGTAGCCTGTTTAACAAATATTTGGATACAGTGTCACTTGTCACCTGTCTTTTTAAAACCTGGTCTGATACGCAGTATGAATGCAATCTGTATTTATACTGTGCTCAGAGGCACAGGAACCATTTTTACTGGCAGTATTTATTTATATTTATTATTATTTTTCATTACATGCAATTATATTTATGGATATTCTGAATGTTAAATCATTATTTAATAACTATATGCTATACTCCTAGAATATGATTTTAATGTCTTTTCAACACTGGAAATCATTTATTAGGCCAAATGTTTAAGGGAAATTAAAATTATGGGAGCCATATCCTCAACACTCATCAGCCACAGGTGTCACTGAATGGATTTTTTTTTTTTTTTTTTTTTTAATCCTTTATTAGTCATAATTAATACAACATGCGGAGTTGGGGGTGGGGGCTGCACACACCATGCATATGTGAAATTCTTTCTCCGCTTTCAACCCATCCTTGGTCAGTCCTTCCTCCGCAGCAGACCAGGAGCGGTGGGCTGATGGCCAACCAGTGCCCAGGGACCAGTTCCTTTGTCATCACCATTGGTCAGGTGGTGATCTTCTTGCATGTTTTTAGTAGGGGTATTTTTATGGAGGATACCCCAGGTGAGCACGGGGAGAACAAGCAAACTCCACACAGAAAGGCCCCTTTCCTCGAGCAGCAGGCACTGAAGGCATGGTGGAGGACACACCACCAGCGCCCACAGTGGGATTCGAACCGGGACCTTCTGGCTGTGAGGCAACAGTGTTACCACCTGTGCCACTTGCAAATTATGATAAATTATGAAAAAACTGTTACTTTCTGACTGACAGGCTCTCTGCCTGTAATTAAATCCAGATCAAAAGTTAGTGGAGGAAATTACAGATCATAAAAAAAATCCATAAATGAATGAAGTTGTTTGTGGTCCTTTTGGTGTTCAGACCGAAAATCAGATTATATTTGTAACTAGATGTTGAATCAGAAAACAAATAAACTTGGAACCTGGAAATGATACACTTGAATTCAATCTGTTATCTGCTGTCACTCCGGTGTGAAACTCCAGTGATGTTATGTATAGTATCAGTCTGATTGGCTGCAGCATCCAGTCAATAACTGATATCCAATAACGGAGCATGTCAGCCAGTGAAACACTTCTGTGTTTGTGAAGGCTGCTCTCATGTATCCTTGCTCATGGCCCCTCAGAGATCACTCCTCACTTCTCGCTTGTTGGAGAAGAAATAAGAGCTTTGGGACAGGCTAGAAGATGGCAGACCAAAACAACTTCTGGTTCTGGTCAAATGGCAAATGTATCCACTAAATAGTGCCTTCAAAAATTTCCCAATGGAATGAAAAAAGTATAGTCCAAGCCTTGTACACTTTACCACAATGCTATGTCGCATTTTACAGCAAATACTTTTGCAAAAATTACTGTTGTGCAAGTATGTCATTACTTTTGTGGGTTTTGTGATCTCTGATCTCTGACACAAGTTGATCACTCACACTCCAACACAAGCAAAACACAAGTCTGTTTAAATCACAGCGTGACTGATATAGATGCAAGATATAAACCAGTGCAGCGCAGTTTCAGACTCACAATGTAGGCACTCACAGACAGATAGTGAATATAGTGCAATACATAGTGTATAGGGAGTGATGTCAGGCATCATCTCATTCTGCAGCTCAGCATGGATGAATGGATGTGGATGAATTAATAAGGATGAAGGTGTTACTCTCCCACGATAGCAGGTAGTTGATGATTTGAGGGAGGATGGGGGGGGACCAAAAGGTTTCCCCCCTCATCCCCCCCAGAATTGCCCTCCTACCACTGCTCAGTTTTTTTCTCTGTGATCTACAAGTTCCCTCTTTCACACTGCAATCAAATCTTATAGTTGAGCAGTCAATTTCCTGTAAAATGCAAAGAAATGGCAGTGTGTGTGTGTGTGTGTGTGTGTGTGTGTGTGTGTGTGTGTGTATGTTTATAAAATGGAAAGGTGAAATCCGGCAATCTGATTGGCTGTTAACTGTGATATAATGAGCATATAACACAGCTACTATTCTAAAAAGCCTTATCACAGCATATCACTCCGCTTCAGGGAAGCAACATTGTTTCCATGACAACAACCAGCTGTTACAGTACGCAGCAAAAAGTAAAAACAGTTTAATTTTTTAAGGCGTGAACAACATTCAAACATGTTCACGGTTAACTTTGATCTCTGGGAGGGGCTAACAATGGATGAATGGAATGAAGAGTGCTTGTCTCCTAAAAAAAAGACCGAGCAAAAGACGACATGCGGAGCTGACGTCCGGAGAGGTTGACCAACTGGAGAAGGAGAAAAGTGAGGCCAATGCGGTTAAACAGGCCAAGTGGGCAGTGAAGTGCTTCGAAGACTGGTGTCAAGATAAAGGTGTGGCGGTGGACTTTCAGACAGTGTCTAATAGTTTAAAATCATGTTATTCAGATGCCGCTACTGTGTCTCCAGGTGCCTGCCGCGATGTCCCATATAGTCAGCTTAATAAAGTCAGTGATCACTCAAAGCTAAAACTATTTAAAAAAACTCTCATTCATTGAGGTTTTGGGTGGATTCTTCCGGACCACTCACTCATTGTTAACTGCGGGGGGGCCTCGCATGTTTACGTTACGAGGCTGATTGTCAGAGAAGCAACAATGTATCCCTGACAACAAACTGTTACAGTAGGTAGCAAAAAGTTACTGCAGTGTTTTGACAACGTTAAAAAATAGACTAAATTAGTTGAATTCACATGTTTAAGGTCAACTTTCACCTCCAGATAGGGTTAACAATGGTAGAGCTGATTGAGCAGTGACTTTCTCCCAAAAAAAAGGCGAGGAATAGACGACATGCAGAGCTAACGTACTGAGAGGTGGGACTATTTTTTTCACAGCAGGGCTATTTTATTAGATAATATGTATTTCTGTTTAATTAAAAACTACATGAAAATTATTGTGTATTCCTCTTTCATTTTGCCATTATTGGTAATCGTTTTATAAAGCAATACATCACGACGGGCCGTGATATATGCTCATTATACCACAGCTAAGGGGCGTTCTTCAGCCCGACGTGTAGCTTAAATATACAGTACCAGTCAAAAATTTGGACACACCTTCTCATTCAATGGTTTTTCTTTCTTTTTCTTTTATTTTCTAAATTGTAGATTAATAGTGAAGAAACTATGAGGAAGCATATTTGGAATGATGTTGTAAACAAGTGTTAAACAAACGAGAATATGTTTCATATTTTAGATTATTCAAAGTAGCCACCATTTGCTTTGATGACAGCTTTGCACATTATTGGCATTCTCTCAGTCAGATTCATGAGGTAGTCACCAGAAATGGCTTTCAATGAACAGGTGTTCATGGTGAATGGTGGCTACTTTGAATAAGCTAAAATATAGAACATATTCCAGTTTGTTTAATTTTTTTTGTTTACTACATCATTCTGTATGTGTTCCTTCATAGTTTGGATGTCTTCAGTATTAATCTACAATTTTAGAAAATAAAAAGAAGAAAAACAATTCAATGAGAAGGTGTGCCCAAAGTTTTGACTGGTACTGTGTATGTATGTATATATGTGCGTGTGTGTGTGTGTATATGTGTGTGTGTGTGTGTGTGTGTGTGTGTGTGTGTGTGTGTGTATAGTATCATTTGTTGTCATATATACGATATATGTATATATTGAATTGCCCTCCTCCATCGCTCTAAACATGTTTGCAACAGGACAAATCACATCGCTCATATGTAATGCACAAGCCATATATGCAGCAGAGAATTATCAAGTGAGGAGGATCTTGATCACATAGCCTTTTCTTTGCATTTTCTAGGAAATTGACTGCTCAAATGTAAGATTTGATTGCAACATGAAAGAGGGTACCTTTGGGTTACAGAGAAAAAAACAAATGAAGCAGTACCTAGTGCAGCGGGCTGGCTTTTGTTCTTTCTGACTGATTGGTGAGATGCATCAGTGTTTGATGGAAGCCATTTATGGGACTGTTAACTTTGTCAGCCAAACAATAACTCATCCTTAATTGACAGAATCCATTGTGGCTCTCTCTCTCTCTCTCTCTCTCTCTCTCTCTCTCTCTCTCTCTCTCTCTGTCGCTCTTCTTCTTCTTCTTCTTCTTCTTCTTCTTCTTCTTCTGTTTATGTCCCTTTATCTTTCACACTCTGCCCCCACCTCTGCAGGGTGCCATGTTCCCAACTGTGTGCAAGAGTTATCATTAAACAGTTCTTCAGGAGTGTGTCTGTATATATGGAGGTATAAATAGATCCTCTCGCCAAGCTGAATTGATTAATTGTATGTTGAGGCCCAAAGAGTGACGTTTGGAGAGGCCACTGCTCAAGATTATTCACCATTCTCTCTCTCTTTTTCACACACACAAGCACACACGCACACAACTTGAATGAAGACTCTTTCCACAGCAGCAGATTCAAATTCAATATGAAAGAAGAATAACAGCTAAATGTACACTTTCACTCACATTCACCCACACACACACACATACACACACACACACACACACACACACACACACACACACACACACACACAATGCAATCGAGATGCCTGGCAACTGCAGCGCTGAGAGGTTTGGAGAGAGGGAATAAAAGAGGCCACCTGCCTCAATTAGTTTGAGGACAGAGGGGTAGATGGAGGGAGGCAATGAGTGTGTGAGGGAGAGATGAAAAGAGAGTGAGATTGGGTAGGGAGAGACTGCAGGGAGACAGAGTTTGAGTGAGAGAGTTCCAACAGAACAGAGAATGAGAGAGAGAGGAGTAGAGATAAAGAGATGTTTGTGGGTGGGAGAGAGGGCACACAGGGAGCTGCTGATTGGAGTTTTTGAAGGCTGATACTGATGCCTCCACATTTGAAGCAAAGTTGCTTATTTCCAGTCGAGTGATACTTAGACAAAGAGACCATTTTGTTTCCTCTGTTATTCAGTCTGACACAGAAAGCCGAAGTGAAACCATAAAACCTCATTCAAAATCACACTGACATTTGCAAAAAAAAAAAACCTTAAACATGACCTTGTTTAGTAGTCAGGACTGGATTGACACTCTGGGAAGCCCAAGGAAATGTGAGCCCCAAGTAATCACTGCAAGCACTATTATGTAATAGTGGAGGTTGTTAACCCAAGGCTCCTGTCATTTCAGTTTATATTGTTGTTTAGTGACGCATACAGTGTGACTAAATAAATAAGCTCTTTGTCATATGTGCAATGTGAAAAGGTTAGGGTCAGGTGACTGATAGAAACAGCCAAAGGAATCTGTAGGCTTCTTTTGGGTGTCCTAGCTAACTAGGCTAATTCAGTCACTTATACTGTTATAATGTTATTAGCATTTTCTTAGATAAAGGACAGATGAAAGCAAGACTTGCAGTGAGTTACAGAAATTACACTTTGGCAATCTATGGTTTTCTTCCCATCTCCCTCTCTACCGAAGCCCGTATGACAGACAGTGTTTTCTGTTTCAATGGCATCTCCACTGCACTTTCGAAATGTAGAAGCTATTTTTCTCTTTCTAACAGTTAAGGGGTGCCAAAAGGATGGTGATTCAGAGGTCTCTAACCAGGCTACAACCCAGAAGGTTAGTCGCCTTAAACTAACTTTAACCATAGAGATGGCAAATCAGAAAACACTCATATTATCATTTTCATTACAGTCACCTGGAACCAGGATAGAGTTGCAATATTTTGTGCTGATATTCAGTATGTTGTAATGTTTATAATTTTTGGTTAAAAAATGACTAATTTTTGTTGGGCTGTAAAAAAAAAAAAAAAAAAAAATCAGAGCCATGAAAACCTCGTAACATTAACATTTCTTTCAGGCAAGACGATCTGCCACTCATATTCATGAAATCATGATTTGTCAACTCGTGAGGCAGGCTGAACTATCTTAGCTGGTGCAGGCCCTCTGCTGGGCATTATTGATGATTGGTGATTGAGTCAGTGTCAGAGGCCTACAGTGCTGTTGATTGTGTTGAGGTGACCTGGCAATGTAAAAAATATTTTTAAACAATATAAAAGTTTGTTTTTCTCTTATGAATTCACCAGATGCACGCTAATCAGAAACAGGAAACAACCAACCAACTGAACATATTCTGACAGACAAAAAAAAAGTTTAATCATTTTGGTAAATACATATTGGAACTGATTCCAACATTCAATACTTAATAAAATCCCTTGTCCTTGTCTTGTCCTTACACAAAAGCAAACTAAGATATTGGTTCAAAGTTAGAATACCCATACAATGGTGTAGAACTGTCTAGAACTACGGCTCTACAGGTTTTTTGGCTCTGCCTGTTTTAGATGGTTTGGTTTGTAATAACTGCAAGCTTGACTCTGCTGCTAACTCTCTACTGGGTGAGCTATATTCAAGATTATACACCATTCTCTCTCGCTCTTTTTTTCACACGTGCAAACACAAAAGCAGTTAAGTAGCAGCACTGCTTTAAACAGAGAGGCAGCAAGGGAGTTTAAGTAAGATGATGGAGAGATGGAAGGTAGGATAAACTGTCAGCGAGGGCTTTGCTTTTTTTTATGTTTTCTTGTGCTTTGATCTTTGTGAGAACTACCCTGAACTGGAGACTTCCACAGTGAGGACATTGTGCCAGTTCTAATTTCTTCATGGATTTATGTGGGATTAAGTCTGTGGTTCTGTACAGACAGCAGAGTTGTAGATATGAGGGCCTGTCTTCTTTCCTTCAGAAGAAGCCATTTGCGGCCATTCATCATTGTAGTATCTGTAAACAAGCCAATGTTTCTTTCGTCAGAATTTCTGTGAAATTCTGTCTTCACTGTGTCTGAGTAGATTTTTCCAAATCAGCACACACTGACTTCTTATTAGACCACAGAACTTTTCAGGCTGTTTGATGATTGAGGCCAGAGGGAGTACAGTTTACAATGTAACTATTTGACCCTCCTGTTGTCTTCAGGTCAAATCTGGCCGATTTACAATTTCTCTCTAAAAAATGCAGTAAATTTCATCTGTTTGTCACAAGGCTCCTTCACACATAGCATCTGAACACACAAAATATATTTTGCGATTTTTTTTAATTTTTCATGTTTTGAATTTTTTGTTTTCATATCTTGGTCTTCTTGGTCAGAAATGACCAGTCATTAAAAATGAATGGGTGCGATTACAATTAGTGTATAAAATAGAGGTGTGTGTGTGTGTGTGTGTGTGTGTGTGTGTGTGTGTATTGTATGTTTCTTATTATTAAAAACCCAAACACTCAAAAAAACACAGACAAAACTCATGGAATGCCACTTGTGTGAAACAAGTGTGAAACAGCTGCTAAGGACCAAAGTCTGTTGGAAGAAAACCAATGAAGCTGTATTGACAGGTTTAAATGAATGTGAATGTGTTTTCTTCTCAGTCATTACTTTTATCAAGATGCATTGACATATGAATTCTCGTTTGATGTACATCAACACATGAAAGCAGGTCTGATATTTAAATTATCACCTGAATTTCACAACATCAGATGGAGTCAGCTCTGACCCAATTGAGAATGATGCTTCGTAAAGCCGAAGGAGAGAAAAATGTCTCCAATATAACACAACCTTTTTTTGTGATGACATTAGAAGCACAAGTTCCCTTAGGTCAAACGTTTCCCCATATAGCTACCTTTTTATACTGTTACTATACTAGATGGTTTTGCCAAATTACATTTGAAGGAATATTATATTTACAGGCTCCCTTCCAGTCCACGAACATTCTTGCACATAAACTGTCTTCCTTCCCACTGCTCACACTCCTCACAGCCAAAATCTCCAAACTCGGAACAACCCATTTTGTGTAATCTTGACTGATCAAAGATGCATTTTCCCTCATTTCCCTTCCAGTAACTTCCTGACTAATGTGGATTGCTAAAAATCTGGTCGGTTTGTATCACTGCCAACATAGCCTCCAGATAAACTTCTTTGTTCATTGACTGACTGGAATAATTCAAATTAGACTACTTCCTGTTCCTCTTCGTGTTTTCAAATCCTCTTGTCTCTTAATTTTCAAATTTGCTCACCGACCCCTGCTCTGACACCATTCCCGGGATCTTCCAACAGACCTTTGATATAGATTGGATTTAGATTTATTTGTGCTTCTCCAAGGAAAATTGGCCTTTTAAGTAGAGGCCACAAGAAATGGAAGAAGCTGGGGCAGATTAAAGAAGATATTTTCTTTCAATAGCTTTTGTTTCAATGGGCTCTATCTATCTATCGGCAAGGGGCAACGTCAGGTCCGCTTCGGCGATGGGGCGTGGCGGCAAAGACTTTGGTATTTTCGTGCACTGCGCTGTGGGCGCAAATACTCCCCCTTCTCATCTCAGTCCCACCCAGTGGCACAACTCGGAAGGAGGGAGGGGAGAAGGCGTGGAGTGGGTTTGACACAGCCGAGTCCAATCTTCACCAATCACACCAGCTCCTTGCCTCACCTTTAAAAACGCCGCTGGCGTGACGCATGGCAAGTTTCAACGATGACTGAGCCCCCGCAGGAAACTGTCCAAATTTCTCCCAGGAGGAGTCTGACTTTCTGGTCCAGGAGGTCCAGACTCGCAGTGGCCGTATCTACGGCCTCGCGAACAGACCTCCACGGGTCGATGATGCAAAAGCAGCCTGGGAGGAGGTAAGTACCGCTGTCAATCTGGTTTGCCCGAACATACTTAGAACCGCTGCGCAATGCAAAAAGCGGTTCAATGATGTCAGAGGAAGGGCAAAGCAAAAACTGGTGGAGCGCAGTAGGAGGTGGTACCTCGACAAGCTAAGCGCTGAGTGCTGCGGAGGACGTCGCATCCACAACGCTGTGCTCCACGAGCGTTGAGGGGTTTGGTGTGGCAGAGGTTGGGCTCGCGGGTAAGACAAATATTATTTTCTTTAACTCCGCCCCCGTCATCCCATTTTACCTGTTTATAACAACCTGACTTTTTTTGTAACGTGTTTTTTTTCCAAAGATTTTTGTCTTAATTGTATAATAGCTAAGTGTCTTTGTTTACGAAAAGCGCGATGAAAATAAAATTCATTATTAAGATTATCATTATAATTATTATTAGGCCTATTATCCACACATAAATAAACTGACATCATGGTGGATAGGCCTATATTTAAATGCCATATGGGGGTTGTGTGCACACACCTCACCAAAAAAAAACAAAAATGCGTGCGTAACGGGTTGGGTTAAATATTCACAGAATCAAAGGGGGTGAAAGCTTTAGATAAGCTGATCATTTTTAACTTAAATCCTTTATTAAGGCCTTCTCACAAAAAACGAACAACTCTCAAAAAGTAAATAAACAAATGCCAAAAACAGAAAATGTAGTCCATTTTAGGCTTGCTGCCGCAGCAGGAGGAGGAGGTGGCGGAGGAGGATAATAATAAATTTATTTCAATACTGTCTATCTGTTTAGTGTTGATCGTCAGATGTTTTTTGAACTGATGTAACCGCAAATACTCACTTAATGACAAAGCTGGGCGACGAGGCGCTCCCTCCTCTCCCGTGCGCTCTGCTGCTCTCCCAGTTGACACGGCACATGCAGTTCGGCCTCTCTCCATCTTAAGTCCCTTCATGTGTCCTAGGGCTGTATGTTAATAAACCAACTGTCTGGTCCAGACATCTAAAACGCATTTTGAGAACCCCAAATGTGTGTTCAATGACTGACCGAGCACTGCTGAAAACACCGTTAAAACCACGCTGCTGTCTTGTTGAAGGTGTGACATATGGCGTCATCAACCACGTTTTCAGTGGATAGCCATTATCACCTAGCAGCCACACATCCAGATAGGTGTCCCCCTGAAAGACTGTAGGGATGCTAGAATTTGTCATGTGTCGACCCCGGGGAAATTGGCATACATGTTTGTCACCAGGCACTTTGAGTCACAGATCACCTGGATATTGATGGAATGGACCCCCCTTTGGTTCACATAAATGTGGGCTTGGGTCTCTCTCAACAAGAACCCTTGCTTAGTTCCAGCTGATTCTCAGGTGTTACAGGGAAAATGATGTGCTCATTTGCATGTCGAACTAGACTGGAGGAAACTGCACGTATAGCCGAGCAGACAGTGGACTGACTGAGCCCCACCACCAAGGCCACGGTATGTTGAAAAGACCCAATGGCGAAGAAGGTCAGATCCGCTGTCACCCTTATCGCGACCGGGAGAGCGCAGCCGGGGTACACATCGGAGGCCATAATGCGTGCTACCATGTTGACGACCTCCCTGGGCAGATGTAATTTGTTCCTGTGACATGCAAAAGAGTAGATGATTAAAGAAAATTGCATAGCCTATAGTGCTGAAGGTGTTATTCTCGTGACCCACCTGCACTCCTGCTCACTCATGTCTAAATATGAGGTCCTTAAATGGTAAATCCTCGGCCTCCTCCTCCTCCTCATCCTCCTCAAGGCAATGATGTACTCCATCTTCGTAGATAACGTTAAGCATTACAATGATAACATTTGTATTTGGAATGAAATGACGTAGGTAATAGTGGACAACAATCATCACTTACGTTTTTTCCGTGTGTCTGTCTCTCTGTCTCTCGAGTGCTCTGAGATAGATGCAGTATATTTGCTCTGTAGGATGTCACGGCTGTTTCTGGTTGGCACTACGACGTTAATTGATTAGTTTGCGTCCCTGTTTCACCTCTGTACATTCGGTCAGGTTGAGTGACCATTACGTGTGCCGAACGCACTTGCGATGTGGTCAGATGAGATACTGATCAAAATATATAAATTTAGCTCTGATTGTATGTGCTGACTCAGATAGTTGCATTGAATCATGGCTGTTGCTAATTATTGATCGCAGTGAAATGCCAGACACTGTGGAAACCTGCCGGTGAGGTATTGGTGACGTGGGCGCATGACTCCGCCGGTTTATGAAAATCCACTTGACCAGCGGCGTGCCGCTGGCGCACAGAGTTGACCAGGTCTGGGGTGGCGAGCTTTCATTCCGAGTTGTAAAAGTGCGCTGAAAGCGCACTTTTACACCGCCGGCATGAACCAAAATGGACTGAAAATCCAAATCCGCCAGCTAATCCTGCCGACACCTCCCCCTACTCTGCCGCAATGCCCATCCTGGCGTACCTCTGTGTGCCTCGGTTTACCAAAATACCAAGTGCGCTGTGCGCCCACCTGCACTGCACGAAAGTACCACTGCATGGGGTGCGCCCTGCACCCTGCGCCCCGCCAGCGGTGGGAACGAAAATAGCGCCCAATATCTTTAAGTTTATTAAATGTTTAATGTTGTTATTGCTTTCCCGTGCCTTACATTATATTGGAATCATTTACTTTGTCATTTGTTATTAAATGTATCAACCTTATTAAAGCTATTTTTCTTTTGGCACCTTTGTTTTTTGCTTAGTCCCTGAAAGCCTTAGAAGCAACGGTTTGACAGAAAAAGTTATTTGATGACAAATGAGCCATCTCCATTCGCTTAGGGAGAATGTGAGATGCTGTGGAAGGCTTAGATAAAGCTAGTAAGAGGACTTTCAGTTACAAATAGCAACTGATTTGATCAAAAATCTCACCAGTCAAAACAACCATAAAAGATAAATAAAGGCATACTGAAACAGCCTGAACATTTCAGAAACTGTAGCAAAACCTATTTTATTGCTATAGGTTATTTATCGACGCAGGCAGAAATCAGAATGTATTCATGTGATTGTTTCCGATGGAAAACCTCTCGGAAATTGCCTTGACAGTGGAGCCAATCCTAGCTGTAATGGAAATTCTCCCTTCAGTACATGCATTTTTACAGTGTAAAAAAATCACTCTTGGATTGCCATAACAAAGTGCAGAATCAAAGAATAAAGCTAAATAATATCAGCTCAACACTTAAGAACATCCAAACTTAAAGAGTGGAGGTCGGGATTTGCATGGCTTGGTAATTTAGCTAATTGGCTAATCAAATGTAATAATTGACTTGCAAATGTAACCGCCCCCACGCCTCAGCCACCCTACACGATACTCAGACCAGCTTTCCAATTACTGAATTGAAGTAGCTCAACAAATAATACCTTAAATCCTTGAAATGAATTACTAAATTACATAGCTATTATAAGTGTGGTTGCAGGTGGGGGATACCTATAAGACATTTTACATGCTGGTAATTGGCAAATAATGGCAGGAAGGCAAAAAGGGAGACGATATGAGTTGTCCCCTACCTCGAAGGACCAGCAACTCATTATTCTTGTTCAGTGAGGTGGAGAAACATCCCTTTCTTGGGAATACCCCGCCACACACACTGACAGAGACAGAGTACGCACAAACAGATCATGCAGCATTCCTGTGAGACATTCCGAGTTGATTGTTGTGCAAGAGGTAGTTTTAAGTGGAAATAAGGCAGCTAATGCCATAATGAAATAGCTCTCCTGGGGATGATGCAGCATGCCAGACAAATACGTGGTACACTCTTCACTGAGGTCAAACAAAGGTCTCTTCTGAAAGCTGCCAGAGGGGTGATGTGGAATTGTTGACAAGTCAACTGAGGTTTGACTAAGATTTGAAAATTCAGACAAGGCTGAGCGAAATTTGACCAACAGACTGAATGGGAAACACTCTGCCTTTGCCCTCAAGCAAGGTACTACATCATTGCCTCAATAATATCAGTTGGTGGTGTGGTTTTCTTGCAATAAAGATAATTAAAAAATTACTTCTGTGATTTTGTATTTTTGACCAGTTCTAATGAACACTGAGCCAAGTTTCTTGCAGAGATCTAAAGCTAGAATGTAATATAACAGGTGGACATTAGAGATAAAGTCATTACAGTTCTTTGCCAGTGGTGGAATGTCAAAGTAATTTACTTGAGTACCGTACTGAGGACAACTTTGAAATTCTTGTGATATTTTGCTACTTTATACTTATTCAGTCATATATTTAGATGACTTTTGTAGTTATGACTGCAGT
The DNA here is from genome assembly GCA_037975065.1 of Chaetodon trifasciatus. Lineage (NCBI taxonomy): Eukaryota > Metazoa > Chordata > Actinopteri > Chaetodontiformes > Chaetodontidae > Chaetodon > Chaetodon trifasciatus. Next base: position 13,186,712 of record JBBMOE010000010.1, read on the forward strand.
TACTTTACAACTTAGGTTTTACATTGCAAAATTTAATGCTTTTTTTATAGGATAGACTACTCAAGTATATACAATTAGAGCTGGAATGATTAGTGGATTTGCAGAAAAGTAACAGTTTGATTATTGTATTTGTAAATCAAATATTTTTTCCTGCAAAATTGACCTAAATAAAAAGAACATTGCAACATTAGTGGCTCCACCTGCTCAACTGTGAGTTTGTTGCTTTTCCTTGTAATTATTCTATTTTATTTTATTCTATTATTCTATTTTAGTTTGTCCAATACATAGTTTGACAAAAAAAAAACAAAAAAACAATGTGAAGGTGTCACATAAATCACTATTTGCTGAGTTTTTAGAAACCAAACCATCATTTGAGCCAATAGAAAGAAAGAAAGCCCTTTATTTGTCACACACAACACAACATGCTACAGACATGCCATGCATTGGTGAAATTCTTCCTCCGCTTTTGACCCAGCCTGGTAAGTCCTTCCTCCACGACAGACCAGGAGGAGTGGGCTGCCAGCCGACCGGCGGCCAGTTTCCTTTTCGTCACCATTGGTCAGGTGGTGATCTTCATGCATGTTTTTAGAGCGGGGCTTCATTTTTATGGAGGATCCCCCAGGTGAACACGGGGAGAACATTCAAACTCCACACAGAAAGGCCCCTTTCCTTCAGATAAGGGGCAGCAGGCACCGAAGGCATGGTGGAGGACACAGCGCCCACAGCACCCCAGATGGGAATCAAACCCAGGCCCTTCTAGATGTGAGGCGACAGTCTTGCCACTCTTCCACCGTGCCACCAATAATCAGCAGATGAATCCATAATAATAAAAAAAATCATTAGTTGGAACCCCCCAAAAAATTAGTTAAACATTAATGTACATAATAATATATTATATTATGTAACAGTCACAGAGGACATTTGAGAATTAAGATTATTATAAGTTACACTTTCAATGCTGGGCTTTGACTTGAAATTGACTATTTTTTCCGTGTGATATTAGTACATGACAGCTGGGATAGGCTCCAGCCCCCCCCCCCCCAACCCCGAAAGGGATAATTGGGGTATAGAAGATGAATGAATGAATATTAGTACATTGCATGTTTGAGTTCTTCCTCCACAATTATTCTTTAGATTCTCAGCATATGCAGCATTTCCTCTACATAAACTTGCAAATGCGATACGAACATCTCCAAAACATCTTTTCAAATTTTGTGTATCTTTTCAAATATAGAGATCAATACAGCTGTCATCTAACACTCTTGAATTAATAAAATTACTCTTCCTTCATTTGTGCAAACCTACAAAAAATACATAGGAAAAATAAGTACACTATGAGCTTCATTCTTTAGTATTTGCCTATTTCTGAGCATATCTAAGGGAATAAAGGACTCCTCAGTGCATTTGAATTACATGAGACACATTTGATTTATCTCTGCTTGGATGCAAACACGATCAGTGGAGGTCACATCATTTGCATGCAAAGATAAACAAGGTGAGAAAGAATGAACTACTACAGAAAGATTTTTCTCAGAAGCAACAAGGACATGAATCTGTGAACATGTACAAGACAACAAACTCAAGACAGAAACATCTTCACACAAGCACATCACATATTCAGCCTGTCTTGAACTGGAGTTCTGCCTTGAGTCAAAACATGGGACCCCTACTTCTGCTCTCACTCTCAACAACTTATTCCACTTTTAATTACTTGATTATTAATGATGCATGTGTCTATTTTTTTTTGTCAAGTCTCCCGTGTCTTTTACTTAATTTTGTGATTAATGGTGAAATAAAATTGTTGTTTGTTTGTTTGTTTGTTTATGATGCCATCTCAAGACAGATCTTGGCCCTCCAACCTCCTCTTGGCCTGAGGCTCTCTCCCCCTTTTTCTTTCTTATCTCTGTTGGTCTGTCTCTATCTTTCAGCAACTCTCTGATCTGCTCTCTATTATCTCTACAACACATACTGAAGAATAATTGCATGGTGGCAGTGTGAGGAAGGTTATTTAAAAAAAAATACAATCTCCCATATGTTAAAGATTACCTCCTGCTATCTGTAAAAAAAAACAAAAAAAAAAAAAAAAAAAACAAAACTGCCATTCTAGTGCTGTTTTTAAGATTTTCTTGATCCCACACTGGGGAAGTTAAGTCGTTACAGACAGCAATGACTTATTTTTGTTATTAAAAAAGCAAAAACAGTGGAACAGAAGGGTCAGAGTATCAAGAGTATACAGGATACAGAATGAAAAATCAACTATGTGTATGTACATTATGTATAGATAAAAATACTAATTGCCATAAAAAATACAACTGCCCATAAAAATACTATTGCCAATATTCTTATGCCAATGCCATGTAGGTAGGTTTATGGTCATAAATAGTAGGTTTATGATGTAGAATTAGAAAAAAAAAAAACAGCATCAACACAGTGCTTCATTACATGATGCTGGCGTTAAACAGACTAACAGCAGCTGGGATGAAGGACCTGCGGTAGCATTCTTTCTTACACAGTGGATGCTGCAGTTTGTTACTGAAGGAGCTGCTTAAGACCCCTACATTCTCCATGTTACCCACCTCCTTGATGTTGTCCAGAGGGCAGTCCAGGAGAGAGCCAGCTCTCCTGACCAGTTTGTTTGGTCTTTTCCTGTCCCTCTCTGAGCTTCCACAAACCCAGCAGACCACTGCTTAGAAAACTGCAGATGCCACCACAGTCATAAAAAGCTTTTAACAGTGTCCTACATACTCCAAAGCAGTGATTCTCAACTGGTGGGTCGCGGACCTTTGCTTGGGCAAAAAAAAAAAAAAAAAGTTAAGGAAAAAAATCCTGTGCTTTTATTTTGAGAGGGATTTTTTTTATGCAGCGGAGTGCCATCTATTCATGTGACGGGTCATTAAGAGGTGATGGTGGGTCCCGAAGGCAAACCAGTTGAGAACTACTGCTTCAATGGAACTCAGTCTTTTTAGCAGGTGGAGACAACTTTAGCCCTTCCTATACAGGACATTTGTGTGATTTGTCAAGTCCAGTTTGTGGCTTGGGTGAACACCCAGGTATTTGCACTCGTTCATAATATCAATGTTCAAACCCTGGATGCTGACCAGTGTGACCCGTGGCACATTCCTGCGGAAATCTATCACCATCGCCTTTGTCTTGCCAGTGTTTATGTGCAAGTGGTTCAGTACACACCAGTAGACAAAGTTGATTATGACCTCCCTGTATTCCAATTCGCTCCCCTGTGATACATGTCCATTTATGGCTGTCTCATTGGAGAACTTCTGGATGTGACAACTGTTGATTTTGTGTCTGAAGTCTGATGTGTAGAGGGTGAAGATGAAAGGAGAGAGCACTGTCCCCTGTAGAGCCCCATGCTGCAAACTACCACATCAGATACACAGTCACAAAGCCTCACATACTGTGGTCTGTTGGTGAGATAGTTGATGGAAGTAGAATGCATAAAATCAAGTGAATTACAACATTTTAGAAGAATTACAGAAGTGTAATAGTGGCAGGCAAAAGGCATATGTTTCAGGAAAGACATAGCTAGTTAAAACTAAAATGAGAAGATACAATTTTAGCTTTCTCTTAAAAATATTTAGCAAGGTGGTTTCCCTTATATCTATAGGTAATGTATTCCAGAGCTTTGGACAAAGGCTGTTTGGCTGGTGCTGTTGCTGGGATCCTCTAATAAACTAGCAGCAGATGATTATAGTGTTCTTGAAGGTAAATGGTGAACAAGTTATCCGATTAAGAGCTTTATGTACAATGACAGTGACCTCAAAATCAATTCTGAACGTTAAAGGACGCCAGCGCAGAGCAGCGAGAATTGGAGTCATGTGCTCTGTCTTCTTGGTTCTGGTTAATTACTGAGCTGCAGAGTTCTGAGTGAGGGAACTCAGGGAACAGTTCTCATTGGTCAGTGGACAGTTCGTTGGTTGCATAATATAATTAGCCAGTGAGGAAAAGTCAGCAAGCTGACTTGTAATGTTGTATTCACCTCTATCAAAACATCTATGGACATAATGAAATCACGACAAGTGAGTGGCCAGCTAGCCAGACATAGTGTGGTCCTCGCATTAAAGCTGCTGGATTCACACATATTCTAATTTGCAATAAACCCAAGTTATTCCTTTTGCAGTGTCATGGTTGTAAGGAGTGATGGCGAGATGAAGCTTCTTGAAGCCTTGTAGCCTTCCAGCCAAATGGTTCACAAAAAGGTTTATTTCTTGAGGCTTCATGTGCACACAAACCCCCCTGCAGGTCAAAGACTGTTAAACAGCCAGATATATTATAGGTGGTGATGGGTCATACCATTATTGTAATTTTATCAATTTGCAATACACTCAAGACTGTCCTGCAACAGTGCAGCCATGGGAATGACTGCCAAGTAAAATAAATTAATTAATCTTAATAAACACATTTTATGTATCGTTCATGTATTCATTCATATAAATAAAATTTAGATTGTTGTTAGATTGTTTAGTGTATTATGGGTATGTAACATGACAATACAATGGAATCTAATATTACTTGTCAAATGTTTATCAGTAAATAATTTTGTCAACGTTTGAATAACTTATAATGACAGGAACAATTGCAACTGTTGCAGTGTTTTAACAAGGTAAGGGGCGGTGCTGCTTGTGAACATGAAGAGGGCAGTGAATTTGATTGTACAACTTAAGGGCTTCATTAATTGTTATTCAGAAACAAAACATGACACATTCCCCTCATTATTTTCATGCAAAGCACAAGAAGTGTTGGTTTTCAAGCAAAAGTCGCACACTTTTGGAGGTTTTCTGATAAAATAACCAAACCAGGATCACATCAATACTTAACACAACTAAAACAACAATTGGTTTCCCCAAATTCAACACAAAATACCACCGAAATGTTGTGGGAAATGAAAACCGCATGGTCAAAAATATTGGCACCCCTTCACAACAAGTGTCTTTTGTACTGATAAAAGTACATTTCTCATTGTTAGAATCTTGTGTTAAGGTTATGGGTAGTCAGACTTCAGCTCTGGTAGCATTCCTGACAAATATCAGTCCATTTCTAAAGGACAGTTGTCTAACATTACAGTTCAATTGATTTCTATGGAAGGCATGATGTTTTCTCCAAGGATATGCATTGACTGTGACTTTACATGCCTTATCAAGACATACCTGTAGTGTTTACAAGTGGTTCAGAAGGCTGATGCAAAACCTTCAAGCAGGCCCTTACGAGGGATATCAATCTTGATTTCAATCAGGGGAGACAAGTGAATGAAGTAAAGGTAATTGTTTATTATGACAGACGCTATGAGATAATTAAGTGTTATCAGAAAGTATTTGGTGCTTTGTAGATTTTGTAATCGAGGGGCGGCAGCAAGATAAATACCACCACGGAGTCCATACGCTGGTGATGGTTGTGGGTGATGATGAAATGATGAAGCTGAATACTCGTTGTTCCTCTCTCCAGACTCTGAATTAAAGGAGACTGAGACTGAGGTTGTGGATCCTAAACTTTGGAGCTCTCTCCCATTGGACTCATAATCTATGGACTCTGTGGACATTGTGCTTACGTATTTGAGGATTGAATGATTCATTCATTGCAACAGAAGCATGCAGATTAGCCAGGTGAACTTCTAAACCATGCACGAACAACTGAAATATTAATGAACCGCACAGTGTTGTGCTTACACCAAGCAGTATGCTGTCTTGTAATGATGCCGCTGAATTAAGGAACAAGGGACCTTGAGAATATTTGAATTTGTTTTCTCCTTGGTTGATTGAGCACATTTTTGGCCAGTAGCCAGTCAGCACTCAATAGCGCCAAGGTAGGCAGATAGCAAGTGTCTTTGTGCTTGAATGCTTGTTTTATGTTTGAAAACATGTGGACCTGAGATATACAAGTGTATGGAGCAGGAGACAAGCAGTGATCTGTGATGTTTAAGTAAAATGTAAATGCATTGAAAAATGAAATGACACAGGGTAGACCAAGAAATCAAATGAGAAGATCCAAAGTTTGAAGGAGAGCAAGAGTAGCTGAGACAGAAAGGGATATGGAAGAAAGGAGTCGAGAGAGAGAGAGCAAATATTTGGCAGATGTACAGAGGGGTGGGTGGAGACAGTAGTCAGCTGGCAGCGCTTGGAGCAGGACCCCAGTGATTTATCCCACAGTCCTGCATTAGTCAGATGGATGTTGCCGTGTGCAGATTAAGATTAGGACACATTCATCAGTGCAGCAGTGGACACAAATACATTACAGCTGGGGAGTAAACAAGGCAACGGCTGCCAGGTGAATCAATGTGCATAATTAAAAGGATAATATGGAACAGCCATCCGTCACTTGGCCATAGAGGTAAATTGCAAATTACTAGGCTGGATGGTTGTTACTGTGGACTAAAGAGAAACAGAAGGCACTACATATATACTTTTGATATGTTAAATTTGTATTTTGAGTATTCAGTATGTGATATAGAATTGCAAGCTCTAACTGCCAAAACTGGACATAACCTGGGTTATGCCGTCCACCAGTTCTTTGCATTTTCTTCCTCTGTCTAGCCTCCTGCATATCTGCTGCCCCCCAGGTATCCAACTGGTGCACACTGTATACCTAAACCATCTTTTGCTGGTCTTCCACCTGCCCTGTTTTTTTTTTTTTGTTTGTTTTTTAACCTCTGCCAGCTTGTTTATGGCCCTTCGAACTGTTAACCTATTGGGAGTCTTTACCTGCCTCAAGGACTAAATTTAATTTAATTCACCTGGCTGGTCCTATATCATATCTAGCATGACTAACAGATGGTTTAATGTTCCAAAAAGTGATTTTCTTTTAATTATTTATTTGTTTTTTCATTTCAATGATTAGATAGCAAATCTATGCATTGTAGACAATCAGACAGCTTGGATACAAACCCTGTGCATACTTTTGCACCTGTGTCAGGTCGAGGCTTGTGCACATTGGCACCACACGCACGCACACATCCCTTTTTGTATCTGGTTGTATATCGAATCTGCAGGACTTTGATTTGATTTAAGCCAGAGAACAGGTCAGACCGCAGAGGTATAATTAATTTTATTTTGCTGAAATATGTTATAGTTGAGATTATACCTGGTCCTCTGTAAGGCACTGAAGAGCTACTCACAACACTCATAAAGACAAAGGTGTCAGAACTCAGACAAACTGGGGACCCACAGAGCAGACCAGAGACTGACAGGTGATGACAGGCGGTTTATTGGCAGTTCGAGGTCGGTACATGGGAATCAGTCCAGAAAAGCAGCAGTACAAAATCACTAGGCAGGTCGGGAGTCACAACAACAAGCTAGAGTTCAAAGCCAGATGAACCGTATAGAAGGCAAAGGTACAAAGGCGCTGGGCAAAAAGGCAACAAGAGACAAAACAGGTCGAAACACCAGGAGGTCAAAACACTAGGAAACCCCGGGAAGCTACTGACACAAGGACGTAGACAATCTGACAAAGGCACACTGGGAAGGGCAGGTGTATATATACAAACGAGGGGTGGAACAATTAGACACAGGTGAAGACAATGAACAATCACACACATGGGGAAGTCAAGACACCAAACAATACAACACAAAACAGGAACTGAAAACCCTTACAAAATAAAACAGGAAGTGACACAGACAAGGGCCCGACAGTACCCCCCCTCTACAGCCGGCTCCTGACGGCCCAGGATCGTGGGGGTGCTTGTGGTGGAATTCTCTAATCAGTTCTGGGAGGACGATTGGCTGGAGGAGGGGGTCTGGCAGGCGGGACCAGTGTGCTGGTTCTCACTGGCTGAACCTCACTGACGTGAAATGTGGGGTTGACTCGAAGGGACCTGGGAAGGTTGAGTCTCACAGACACAGGATTAATAACCTTAGACACGGGGAATGGACCAACAAAACAGGGAGCCAACTTACGGGATTCCACCTTGAGTGGTTCGAATCCCGCTGTGGGCGCTGGTGGCGTGTCCTCCACCATGCCTTCAGTGCCTGCTGCTCGAGGAAAAAGGGGCCTTTCTGTGTGGAGTTTGCATGTTCTCCCCGTGCTCACCTGGGGTATCCTCCATAAAAATACCCCCACCAAAAACATGCAAGAAGATCACCACCTGACCAATGGTGACAACAATGGAACCGGTCCCCGGGCGCTGGTCGAATAGCAGCCCACCGCTCCTGGTCTGCCGTGGAGGAAGGTTTGACCATGGATGGGTCAAAAGCGGAGAAAGAATTTCACAAAAATGCATGGCGTGTGCAGTTTCCCTCCTCAACTCTGCATGTTGTGTGTTAAAAATTGTGATGAATAAAAAGGAATCTTAATCTTAAGTGCCGAGTGGATAGCCACATCCTCTGCCCGGCCTTGTAACTAGGCGCTGCTCCCCTCCTTCTGTCAGCAAATTTCTTGTAACTTAGGGAGGATCTGAAGAGGTTCTGCTGGGCCAGAGCCCACGTCCGCCTGCAATGGCAGATAACAGCGACCGCAGATGGGACACTGACCTCTTTCCAGCTCAGGAAACAGCCAAACACACACTGAAATGGAGACATGCCCAGGGAGGTGCAGGTTAGGGTGTTGTGAGCATACTCCACCCACATGACGTATTTGCTTCAGGAGGTGGGATTCTGTGAAGCCAGGCAGCGCAGCCCCTTCTCCAGCTCCTGGTTTAGCCACTCTGTCTGCCCATTGGATTGAGGATGGTGGCCTGAGGTCAGACTAACCGTGGCACCCATCAGTTGGCAGAACGCCCTCCAGAACTGTACCATGAACTGCGGACCCCAATCAGACAGGACATCCCTGGGAAACCCAAAAACTCGACGGACATGAGTCATGAGCACCTCCGCCAGCTGAGGGAATCTTAGGTAAGGGTATGAACCCTACCATTTTGGAGAACCGCTCCACTATTGTCAGTACAACAGTGTTACCCTCTGATGGGGGTAAGCTGGTCACGAAATCAAGTGAGATGTCCGACCAGGGCCGCCGTGGCTGAAGAAGTCCAGCACTGGGGGCGTTCTTGCTCTTATTCTGTTCACAGGTAGGGCAGGCCGCCACATACTCATCAGGCTTTGTGTTCTTAGAGCCGGGATGATAGGAAATAGTGAAATTAAACCTTGAAAAAAAAAAAAAGAGCCCATCTAGCCTGGCGAGGGTTCAGTCTCTTCGCTGATGTGATGTTATCTATGTTCTTGTGGTCGGTCCAGACCAGAAAAGGTTGTTCCGACCCCTCCAGCCAGTGCCTCCACTCCTCCAAGGCCAACTTAATGGTCAACAGTTCATGGTCCCCCACATCATAGTTCCTTTCAGCGGGGGAAAACCTGCGAGACAAGAACGCACAAGGAGTGGAGACAAAGCTAGTCTTGAGTTTCTTGAAGGTGGATTCTGCCTGAGGAGACCAGAGGAACTGCACCTTAGAAGAGGTTAGAGAATGCAAGGGAGAAGCAATGTGGCTGAAGTTGCGTACAAACTTTCAGTAGAAATTTGCAAACCTGAGGAACCGTTGGACTTCTTGTCTGGACATGGGAGTAGGCCACTCCTGCACGGCCCTGACCTTCTCAGGATCCATGCCAACCCTCCCCTCAGACACCACAAATCCCAAAAATGAAACAGTGGAAACATGGAATTCACATTTTTCAGCTTTCACAAATGATGTTGCAAGAGCAGTTCAAGCACCTGTCTAACATGTCTCTCATGAGTTGCGGGATCAGGCGAGAAAATCAAAATGTCATCGCGGAGGACCTCATTGACAAGAGACTGAAACACAGCAGGAGCATTAGTTTGTCCGAAAGGCATCACTAAATATACATAGTGACCTGTGGGCGTGTTGAATGTCGTCTTCCACTCATCACCCTACCTGATGTGGACCAAATGATAAGCATTGCGTAGGTCAAGTTTAGTAAAGATCTTGTCCCTTTGGAGGAGCTCAAAACCAGAGGAGATGAGTGGAAGAGGATATCTGTTTTTAATGGTGATCTCATGTAGTCCATGGAAGTCTATACAGGGGCAAAGAGACTTGTCCTTTTTCCCCACAAAGAAGAACCCAGCTCCATCCGTTGAGGAGGAAGGCTGGATGATCCCAGCCTTGAGTGCGGCCCCGATCTTGTCCTCTGTGGCTTGTTGCTTGGGGCCCAACAGAGAGTACAGACGTCTGCGGGTAGGTGAGGTTCTAGGAAGTAAATCTATAGCGCAATCAAAAGAGCAGTGAGGAGGGAGTGAGGTAGCTCTCGCCTTGTTAAATACCTGCTTGAGGTCCATGTAGCAGGATGGCACGGATGACAGATAAGGAAACTTCCCCTCGTCGATCTCCTCCTGCGAAGTGGGCACGACCCTAGTGCTGGAAGATGGTGAGGCCAGGAAGCACTGTGTCTTACAGTCCCCCCCCATGACAGTATCCAATCAATATGGGGGTTATGCTTGTTTAACCAGGGATAACCCAAGATGAGAGGATGTTGGGGAGAGTCAAACAGAAGAAAAGTTATTAATTCAGTGTGTGAATCAGGAAAATTCAGTGTCACTGGAGGTTTGCAGTGGGTGACCAGATGCATCACATGACTGTCTAGGGCTGGTACAGGGGAGTCTAGGCGAACAGAAGGGAGAGGGGAAGTTTCATGGCAAGTTGTTTATCCAAAAGACTATCAACAGCACCCAAGTCGATGAGAGCAGCGAGAGGAACAGACAGAGAGTCAAAAGAAAGTGTCATTTGATTTAACTGCCGGCAAGACCTGTGCTTACTGAGGAAGGTACTCACCAGCACGGGCAACCGGTGGACTGAACCACTGCGACGTACGGGACAGTTCTCCAGGAAATGGCCCAGTTGTCCACAGTAGATGCATCGGCCCTCCTGACGTCGACAGAGACGCTACTCCAGAGAAAGTCAGGTGTGTCCAATCTGCATGGGTTCCTTGAGTAGATTCCTGGAGTTGGTCACGGCCGGGAGTGCTGGAGCTGAAACTGGAACTGGAAAATGCCTAGGCGAAGACTCCCAAGCCGAGTAGGGTCCCTGTGGCGGAGCAGAAGAGATTGATCTCGCCCGCTCGCACTCCTGCAGCCGCTTGTCGATTTTGGAGGCGAGGGAGACTAGGGCGTCAAGTTCAGCAGGTAAGTCTAGGGGAGTCAGCAAGTCTTTGACACGTTCAGACAGCCCGTTGAAAAAGGCATCTACTAGAGCGGGTTGATTCCAATCGCTCTCTGCCGCTAGTGTGTGGAAATCAATGGCATAATCTGCCACACTGCGCCTCTCCTGGTGCATGGCAGCTAGAGCCTTGGCAGCCTCCTGACCCGGAGCAACAGACTGGAAAATCTGGGTGAAAGCCTTTTCAAAAAACCACAGTGAATCACAAACGGCCAAGCGACTGTTCCACTCGGCTATGGCCCAAGCCTTTGCTCGTCCGGACATGAAAGAAATCATGTAAGCTATCTTGCTGCACTCTGAAGGGAAAGCTGATGCTTGACATTCAAAATGAAGTTTGCATTGAGTGAAAAAAGGGCACCAGAAAAACGCTCCGGGCTGGACAGCCGCACGTGCGCCAGTTCTGGAGAAGTGGGGGGATGTGCATCGACCTGGAACTACGGCTGAGAAGAGGCAGCTGTACCACCGCTGGGAGATGAAGGGAGACCACCCTGCTGCAGGCCGACAGTCAGCTGGTTGAGCTGTGAGGATAGCAGAGAAAACGCTGTCTCCTGACGCTGGTTAGACTCCACTAACAGGAGTCTGCCTGTCGTGCCTGTCATGCCTGTTGGTCATGTCTAGAAAGCCACTGGCCCTGCGTCTTGAGCGTCTCATGGACAGGCTCTGGATCTGCGGGGTCCATGGTGTGGTCAGATTGTACTGTCAGAACTCAGACAGACAAACTGGGGATCCACAGAGCAGACCAGAGACTGACAGGTGATGACAGGCGGTTTATTGGCAGTTTGAGGTCGGTACACGGGAATCAGTCCAGAAAAGCAGTAGTACAAAATCACTAGGCAGGTCGGGAGTCACAAAACCAAGCTAGAGTTCAAAACCAAATGGAAGGCAAAGGTACAAAGACACTGGGCAAGAAGGCAACAAGAGACAAAACAGGTCGAAGCACGAGGAGGTCAAAACACAAAGAAACATGGGAAAGCTACTGACACAAGGACGCAGACAATCTGACAAAGACACAGTGGGAAGGGCAGGTACATATACACACGAGGGGTGGAACAATTAGACACAGGTGAAGACAATGAACAATCATACACATGGGGAAGTCAAGACACCAAACAAGACAACACAAAACAGGAACTGAAAACCCTTACAAAATAAAACTGGAAGTGACACAGACAAGGATGTGACAAAAGGTGTATATGCTGGCATCAATGTATAAACAAGGGGTAACAAATTTTTCCTTTTATCAGTAGCCACTCCGATTCAGGTAATTAATGTATTAACCAGGAAAATAGTTCATACATGCATACATCTTTGACAAAAGTGCCATGTCCATGTCCACGTCCAATAAAATCAAATCCAATACATCACACACCTGTAGTGCAGCTTGCTAAACTAAGCCTGTGCAAAACCTGCCATCTAATCACACTCATCTCACAAACTGTGACCCGATGCTGTTTTTATTGTATTATTACTGATGCCATTGATATTTATTAACTTTTCTTTTAAATTATGTAATTGTAAACCTCTGATGACTGTAATATCAACCTCAACAGAAACTACAGTACTATAGTAGAGGCATCAGTACAGTATCTCTGCGGTCATCCCAGTGTAGCACATTTTAAATGAATTGTTAATGAATGTAAATGTAGGGCAATGCAGATGGCATTATTAATGTATTCTTCCACTGTAATCACATCAGAAAACAAGTGTATGTCACAACAAAGAGAAAAGAAAAAGTGAAAGAGAGAAAGAGACAAGAAGAGAGGGTGAAATTGCAAACTCTCCAACCCGACTGTGAACCATCTGCCCACTCCACTGAACTCTGCGGTCACACAAAGTGAGTGCTACCCACTAGGAGGAGTGTTATTTAAAACGATGGTGGTGACCTTTCCTCTCTTTCTCTGTGGCTTGGAGCAGCTTGATGTGTCCATTTTAAAAGCACTTTCTCTGTCTGACTCTCTCCCTCTCACACATTTTTGTTCTATTTCTCTCTTCCATTCCCTTTTCTTTCTCTCGCTCTCCTCTCACACTCTCCTCTCTAATGTAACCCCATCAATCCTCCCTTTTGGATGCTGTTGTACCTTATGAGTACATCCAACTTCTGAGCGGATTAAAAATAATTAATGTGTATAGATACTTTAGGAGATGAGTACATGAGGGGAAGCTGTCTTGTAGTCATTTAACAATAACATGCTTCAGTGTGTTGCTCTGACACATAATTAATTCATTTTAGAAACATTTCTGTCAGCAAAATCTCAGAACCCACACATGTTCTGTAGATACACTCTTAAGGCAGTGATAAACCACGTGAGGATTTGTCCACAGGTTCTGGAATGAAACTATCCATGATTGTCAGAAGTCAAGACTAAAATTCTTTGGACAGGCTATAAAACCGTAAGTTCTCCCAGTGAACCATTATACAATGCCAACTATTGTTTACTGTTCACAGTTTTGGATGGAACTGCCAGACAACAATATTTTTTCCAAATATTAAAATCTTACAAATCAGTTTCATTTTCCCTTATGGTGTGGCCCAAAGATGGTGATGCTGGTCATCATCTGTTCACATGTCCAGTAGCCATTTCATTCCCAACAAGTTCATTTCCAAACTAAGAGAATACATTGTTTGTAATTTGTTTTCAAAAGAATATATATAGGTTTCGGCACAAAAAAAGTAATAGGTTAGGGTTATGGAAAGATTTTGTTTTGAGTTAAAATAAAAACTTTGTGAAAGTTAGAGAATATTCATTGTCATAGATAAAAGATAATATCTTGATTATATTCATAATCCTTAATATTTTCATCAGATCAAAACCCATTTTTGTTAGAATTTTTTGCTCTCTTTATAGTAGTGAACACACGGTTCACATGAAACAATGCAGCATGCAATACAGTGTCACAGTTTGAAAATGCATTTGTCACCAAGGTTACTGTTGATTGTAATTGTTCATCAAAACTCTGAACAAAAGAAGACATTTCGATCATAGTTGCTCATTGCAAGACAAAAAAAAGGGCAAATCACTGCCTGACTGCTTTATTCAAATAACTTGAGTTGGATTGGCTGTTGTATTTCTGACAAAAGTAGCTGTTAAATGAGTTTGCAGAAGTACTCAACAATGTCGCATTTGTCACTGCTACCACTAGCAACCACAGGTGTTGCCAAATCAAGCAGGACTGAAATCTTTAGGACAATAACTTCTATGTAAGGGAATGTAAAAGGAAGTGGCTAAAGGAAATCAAGGTTGGCTAGTGGCAGGAAAGACACTGAGACACATAAATAACCTAAATAACTCTAAAACCATCTTATACACTTCACAATATCACACTACCTCCACCTTGGATTCACTTTTGATTTGAACAAGATAAAATATGGTTGTTTAACTTCTCTTCTGTTTTTACAAACAGATCATTCATGTCGAGGTTGATTATTTGTCATTCATTGTATAAATCTGGAGCGATATCATATGAATGGTAACTTTCTGTTCATTAGAACAATGGCCTGCCCTCTCCTTTTTCCTTGTGTGCTGGTTCCATTTTTCCCTTTGTGTCTTGTCTGTCTCTCTTTGTTTGTCTTTGTGGGTGTGTTCTGCAGGTGGCAGTTTTGCTCCGCCCACTCCCAATCCCAATCTCCAGTCAAGACTCACCTGATTTCAAGAGTATTTAAGCACCAGTATTCACTGACTTGTCCGTTACACAATGTGGTAACCCAGTGTGTCAGTCTCAGTATTTGCTCTGCTTGATTGCTACCTGCCTGCCTGCTTACCTGCTTGTCTCTGCAACTGCCACCTGTCCCCAAGGATCAGTGTTGTTGGTCGTGAGTACTCTGAATGGATTTCCTGCCTGCCTGCCTGCCCACTCTGCTATCAAGCTCTCTATTGGATAATCAGATGTCATCTGTTACACATTCTTTAACTGATCATTAAAAGATCATTGATGATTTTCGACCACTGCTGCCTTTGGGTCCTAGTTCTTGCAAGACATGATAGTTTTCTCCTCTATCTCAATGCTTGTGAGAAAATCAGTGGTCACTACAGGGAATTGTACTTGCTGTGTTCTTTTACACACAGTGTGTTAACCAAACAAATACTCCATGCAAAGATTCCTCTGGTCTTACATGCATTTGAAAACAAATAATAATAAAACCATGTTGTAGTCACTGAGAAGCCTCCATAACAAAAAGAGGCTGTGCTAAGTATAGCATATTTGAATCCTAATAAAACTCCTAAACGTGCACTTCTGGCTACATATAACAGCAGGCTAAAAATGTGCTGAACTGTGTATGTACATGAGAACTGCCTGACTCATAACTTTATCACTGTGGAAAATTCATTTCTCTATAGCAGTTAATGATAGTAAATTAGAATTACACTGGGGGAAATTAAATGCATTATGGTGTATTTTGACTCAGTGCATAGCAATAGAGAGAGGGATTGGCCATTGAATAGTGGGAGCCATGTTGAGAAAGTTAATGGAACATAGATTTCCTACAGCAGCCATTCATTTGTTGTTATACTGCAGAGATCTGTAATGAATGAGTGGAAAAAAGGGGAAAATAGTTGACCAATGTAATTTGTCTTTCAAAGTGGCTACGGGTCAGCAGGAATTTGTATCTGTCACTCCCTCTTTTTGCTCCCGTAGCTTCCCCTTTTAACTCTGCCTTTTCCCTTCATCGTGTCTCATTTTATTACTTACTTAAAACTTACATTAGCAGTGTGGCTCCAGGGATGGTGTGTGTCTGTCTATTCATATTTCCTCTTCACCACAGGTGTCTTCCTTTCAACCCTTAAATGCACAAGTTTTTTTTTTTTTCAAACATTAACACAGATTAAGCTATATATTACAAAAACATTACTTCTAAACTTTTCAGGAGGTATCAAACAACTCACAAATCATTTAGATGTCAAATTAAATTCATTCATATATTTAAGCATATCTTGTTATTTTTCAAGTTTATACTGTATCATCTTACACAGCGGATGGTGAGGTGCATAGTGCGCAGAAGTCGCCAACTTTCTGCATAGTCAATCGCTCCAGACCTCCAAACTTCATGTGGCCTTCAGATTAGGTCAAGAACAGGGTGTAGAGAGCTTCATGGAATGGCTTTCCATGGCCGAGCAGCTGCATCCAAGCCATACATCACCAAGTGCAATGCAAAGCGTCAGATGCAGTGCTGTAAAAGCACATCGCCACTGGACTCTAGAGCAGTGGAGACGCATTCTCTGGAGTGACGAATCGTGATCTGGAAATCTGATGGATGAGCCTGGGCTTTGCGGTTGCCAGGAGAACGGTCTTGTCTGACTGCATTGTGCCAAGTGTAAAGTTTGGTGGGGGGGGGGGGGGGATTATGGTGTGGAGCTGGGCTTGGCCCCTTAGTTCCAGTGAAAGGAACTCTCAATGCTTCAGGATACCAAGAGATTTTGGACAATTCCATGCTCCCAACTTTGCGAGAACAGTTTGGGGATGGCCCCTTCCTGTTCCAACATGACTGTGGACCAGTGCACAAAGCAAGGTCCATAAAGACATGGATGAGAGAGTTTGGTGTGGATGAACTTGACTGGCAGTAATGCGGTCGCTGTACCGGTCTGTCGTGGTGAAGAAGGAGCTGAGCCGAAAGGCGAAGCTCTGGATTTACTGGTCAATCTACGTTCCTACCCTCACCTATGGTCATGAACTTTGGGTCATGACCGAAAGAACAAGGTCCCGGATACAAGCGGCTGAAATGAGTTTCCTCCGCAGGGTGGCAGGGCGCTCCCTTAGAGATAGGGTGAGGAGCTCTGTCACCCGGGAGGAGCTCAGAGTAGAGTCGCTGCTCCTCCACATCGAGAGGAGTCAGCTGAGGTGGCTCGGGCATCTATATAGGATGCCCCCTGGACGCCTCCCTAGGGAGGTGTTCCAGGCATGTCCCACTGGGAGGAGGCCCCGGGGAAGACCCAGGACACGCTGGCGCGACTATGTTGCTCGGCTGGCCTGGGAATGCCTCGGGATCCCCCCGGAAGAGCTGGGGGAAGTGTCCAGAGAGAGGGAAGTTTGGGCGTCCCTGCTCAGGCTGCTCCCCCCGCGACCCGGCCCCGGATGAAGCGGGAGAAGACGGACGGACGGAACTTGACTGGCCTGCACAGAGTCCTGACCTCAACCTGATAGAATACCTTTGGGATGAATTAGAGCAGAGACTGAGAGCTAGGCCTTCTCGTCCAACATCAGTGTGTGGCCTCACAAATGCACCTCTGGAAGAATGGTCAAAAATTCCCATAAACACACTCCTAAACCTTGTGGAAAGCCTTCCCAGAAGAGTTGGAGCTGTTACAGCTGCAAAGGGTTGACCAATGTCATATTAAACCCTATGCATTAATAATGGGATGTCACAAAAGTTCATATGCGAGTCAAGGCAGGTGAGCCAATACTTTTGGCAATATAGTGTAGCTACTGCAACTTTTTATAGACTGGCACCTACCGAACTCAAATCAGTCAGTCACTTGCTTGTGGTCATGGCAACACAGTTGTGCCCACTGTGCACTGGTCCACTGTTTGCTGGATAAGTGTTTCTGGACAAACCAAGATTTTTTGAGTGTCCATCCGTTTTGGAAGTTGTGGCATTTGTTTCCAGCCATGGCCACATCAGCTGAATGCCAAGCTTTTCCAGGATTGCAAGATTTACTGTTTTGAAATTTGGCCAGGAGCACTACTTGCACATTTATAGCAGTAGAGTCAAGGCAGTAGAGCAGCCAGGTTTCATAATCCTAACTTAATTCCTAGTTTCTTTTGGGATGGTATGTTGACCATTGTCCAGTCAGAGCTCATGTTGTCTAAGCTAGCCTCATCATCCCACACTTGAGTTATGCTTTTTAAATCACCTAATGTATAAATGGTACAAAAACTGCAGCCATCATTTGTAGCCTCAGGTACATCTTCATTTCAAGAGCTACCATCATTGTCAAACTGCTGCTGTGTACTTGAGCTGATATCCAGGTCCGGCATCAACAGGTTAATATGACAGTAAGCTAATAAAGACAAACTTTTTCATCATGTTTGTGTTTATTCATAGTAATAGTGAAACAACAGGAAACCACAACATTGTCTGCTATTGCTTACATACCCTGAATAAATAATTTAACATATGTTAACATATGTCATACTTTTAAGAGAAAACTTAGAACTTTTAAAAATCATTTTTGACATTTTGACACCAGAACAAATACTAGGGGAGTTTCATTCACTAAACTCTATTTCATTCTTCAATGAATGAAGGGTGTAGATATAGGGTGTAGAAAGGGTCTAATATATGGGCTGGAAGTATGCATGTCAGGGTCAATTACTCTTTCTGAAATGCCTGTTACATGGTTGTCAGTCTCTTTTGGACTCTTGCTGTGTTTTTTGTTTGCTTTTTTTCACGTATCTTCCTTACACCTTTCCTCCAAGTATTGTCAAGTCATTCTTGATTATGAAAGTGAGAGACATTAAGGGAAATGTGTGTTTTTAGCATGCACTGTATGCATGCAAAAACAACAGCAACGTTTTCCTTTTTCCAGACACTCATGCTAAGGCACTAACAGGCTAGCAGCAAGAGTTTATTGTGGGGCTATGTATGGATATGTGTGTGTGTGTGTGTGTGTGTGTGTGTGTGTGTGTGTGTGTGTGTAGCTCATCTCACAGAAACAAACCAAATCTGATGCCGAGATAACATATCCATCATCAATTTAATGTGGCAATATGATGTCCAGCAGCTTGCTGCTGCAGGTCAATGCAAGAATTGAAGGACAGATCAAGAGAAATATATTCAAACAATGAAGTTTCTGTGCCAGCAGCTGTGCAACTCACTCTTAATAATATACACACAGGGAACATGGGTGACATTTCAGCTGGCACGAAGAGGAACATGGCACCTAGTGTCACAGGGTCAGCAATGGGATGTAATGGAAGATGATTGAATGTGATGAGGGAAAATGGTAGTAATAGTAGCGGTGGTGCAGTGGAGGACGTGCTATGCACTCACTCATGAGAAATGATGTGAGGAGACATGATAAAATTTAAGTCCAGCAGGTGGTCAGATGGATGGTGTGTGAACCAAATCAGAGTGCTGATGAACTGACAAGATGATTTTAAATACAATTTAATATGAAAAAAATTAGTGCTGTCAATCGATTAAAATATTTAATCGCGATTAATCTCATGAATGTCATAGTTAACTCGCAATTAATCGCAAATTAATCCACATTTTTATCTATTCTAAATGTCCCATTAATTATCATTTTAATACTCTTATCAACATGGAAAAGTGGATAGACTTGCTTTGTGCAAATGTTTTTTATTGAAAACAACAACGTGAAGTGTTATATTTCACACTAACATTCTCACTTTGAGCAGTCATTCACATTTGAAGCAAAATCTCACACAATTTAACGCTGTCAATAAACAGATGACAAAAAAATAAATACTTGGTTATAAAAAAGCCCCTTCAACAACCCTTTCTACAGGATCAAAACAGGGTGATACAAAATAAAGTTACAAAGTGCACATCATTGTAAACTAGGACTCAGCCTATAGTGTAGTTAAACCATCGCTTAAACTTTCCTTTCTTAAGTTTCCTTTGAACATACAAGCAGTCAGACTATAATGCTCTTCTATTTATTCACCAGAGGCTCATCAACCCAGCCTCTTATTTCTCTCCAGAAAGAATGAACATTACTGAGCTAGCTAGTAAGCTTGTTCTTAGTTGCGGTATCCATATTGCCTCTGTCGAAAGCCATCCATTGTCGCCTGGTTTTGACAAGGAGGTGGCGAAGAATTCTCATTAGCCGTGTGTTTGGCCATCAAGTGGTATTTCAGACTGGATGTGCTACGATGATAACTCAGTTCACACCAACAATACACACAGATAACTTTGGTCTTGTCAGTCGACCCATCTGGTAACTTTTTGAAACTAAACCTTCTATTCAGAATCTTGTTCGCATCCATTTTGGCGTTTCGCGCTTGACATCAACACAAACTGGTAGCCTACTCTTTCACAGCTAGTGAGCAGGCAAGACCAAACACGCATGTGGGGCGTGCCTATTGTTTTGTTTCCGGTTTACAATCAGATCCTGTAGTTACTAGCAGTGGCCACAGCTTATAAAAAACTACAAGTTCACTAGATCACAAAGAGCGTTAATCTCGCCATTAAAAAAATGACGCCATTAAAATTGATTTGCTTTAACGCGTTAATAATGCGATATTTTTGACAGCACTAAAAAAAAATTTCATTCATTCATTCATCTTCTATACCCCCGATTATCCCTTTCGGTGTTGGGGGTGGGGCTGGAGCCTATCCCAGCTGTCAACGGGCGAGAGGCGGGGTACACCCTGAGCCGGTTGCCAGCCGACTGCAGGGCAACACACATACAACCATTCACTCTCACATTCACACCTAGGGACAATTTAGAGTTACCAATTAACCTAATGAGCATGTTTTTGGTCTGTGGGAGGAAGCCGGAGTGCCCGGAGAGAACCCACGCATGCACAGGAAGAACATGCAAGCTTCACACAGAAAGGCCCCCGCCTGACCCAGGGATCGAACCGGCAACCTGCGAGGCCCGCGCACTACCTGCTGCCCCACCGTGCCGCCCCCCAACAGAGATTATACTGTAGATTGTCATCTGCAGCCATGGAAATCCTGCAGTAGTTTAGTCATCAGCTTTTAGAGCTTTCTCGATAAAATACACAGAATTCCATGTGTAAGGACCACCCACCAAGGTGTACAGCTAGACCTGAACATCCCTGCAAAGTGCAGAAATACACTATAATCACTTCATTAAAAGTAAAGCAAATTTGCATGAAAATACCAGCGAGTGGGAAGGTGAGAGCAGAAATCAGACAATATTGCTCCAGATCAGCAGCCAGATAAAAAAAACAACTAAACTGCAAAGCAGAGGAGCAAAGGCAGATATAAAGCCAATGGCACATGCTCCAAATGTGCAGCACATGTAACGGAAAATACAGCTTCTAAACAAGCCACACCAAACTATGACGACGACGCCAAACTGTGGACTATGCTGCCAACATTGAAGCCAGGCTCTAGGAAGAGATGAACACACATCCAAGTAGTAGTCACCTTTCTAGTTATAGGACTGAGCAGGGCTGGCCTGTAATTAAGGTGCCAGAGCATAACTGAATGCAGCTTAAGGAAATTTTTAGTGGTCAGGAGAAAAGGAGGAAACCTAATATGCTTTAAGCAGTATTAGTATGTGTATGTGTATAGTACACTATAAATATGTTAATATATGGCAATATATGTACAATAATAACAATACTATGTATCTAATAACAACAGAAATATGACCAGTAATAATAGTAGTAGCAGCAGCATAACAGCATGACAGTAGCAGCTGGCATCAAGCAGGCAACCACGATCCACAATCCAGGTGCAGCCATAATCCATGCGAGCCTGCGAGACAAGAAAGCATGCATGGATGCATGCATTAATGGGACATGAAAGTGCACAGATAGAGAGGGACAGAAGAAAAGAGTTCTGTGTATCATGGTAAGTCCCCTGGCAGTCTAATCCTATAGCAGCGTAACCAGGGACTATAACTATAAGCTTTATCAGAAAGGAAAGTTTTAAGCTTACTCTTAAATGTAAAGAGGGTTTCTGCCCCCCGGTTTCTGAGCAGATCTGTCGCTGAGTGGGGACATCCTGTTAGATACATGAGCTGGTTGGTGGTCAATTGTGGGCTTCAGTTTAGGGCATACTCCCTTTGGACAGTCACCCAGCCTCCCTGGTTTCCTGATGGCTCAGGAGCTCTTGAGGAATGGCTCACAGGAGCTACTTTTGGTCAGTCTGCACCAGCTACTGGAGCCTGGCTAACTACAACAGCTAACAACTTAGTTCCCTTGGTGTAGAGCCATGCTTCCAATCACTAAGCCTAGCCTCCAACAGAGGAAATAAACTACATTTATTACATGTACCAGTATCTCTGAAGGAGACAGAGGAATAGCTACAGATCTGACACACCAAGCAAGAGAGAAAAGTGAGAAGGAGAGAGAGAGAAGTCATTCTCTAACTGCTAACATATTGTGGTCAGCAGAACACAAAAGTGTGTAAACAGTGGGATTCGCAAGGAAGTCTCTAAAAGAGATAGAGCTATGACTGCTTGCTAGAACTAATGACAGTTTGAATAGCGGGCATTTAGTAATGCAGAATAAACTTAGAACTAACTAAATATTACATCAATAATTGAACTTAAGCATCTGTTTTGATTTTAACCAGAAAATGGTGATGATGGTCCATGACTGACCAACTGTAACTGTGATGGTGATGATGGTGCTAACATTGCTGATGACTAATGATAGTAACTTTGACAGTGTAAATGAAATGGGTCTAATTGATTCTGATACATAAAAAGAAACATTTCTGAAAATTGATATTTAGCTCAGACACTTCTCAGTGATTAATTCTCGGCCCCAAAACATAGATCCTGAATCAGACCAGCAAATAAACCTGGACCATTAAAAAAAGAGTGATGATACATGTTAAATTATATTTCTGTAAAATTGAAATAGCTATTTTTTCTGAGGACCCTCTGGATCCTCCTCAAGGGGCCCTGGAAACCCCTTCAAGACCTCTGGAACTCATTCCACTTCCCCAAGGACCCCTAGAGGTCCCCAGGACACAGTTTGGGAGCTGCTTTCAATAGCTGGATGCTACTGAGGTTAGTGGATGTATATGCTGTGACATCTCTAAGCTGTGGAACAAAGGGTAATACATCTCAATTAGAGATAAGGAAGCAGAGTCCATTTCCCTGTGTGAATTAGGCTTGTGACCAGAGCCCCCTGTGAGTGTGTGTGTGCATTTGTGTGTGTAAATCAACACCAACTCCTAGAACCCGTCAGCCAGCTGCTGTGCAGTAGAGAACAGGGGGCCTGTGTTCAACTCTTGACCAGTCTTGATTGCCTGAACCAGGGGTCATGTTTCTCCCCTAAGCCTTTGGCTTTGTTCAGACTGCAGGCAAAACAGATTTGTTTCTCACATCAGGTCAGACTGTCCTCATTAGCGATAAGATCGGATTTGTGCGTTCAGACATTATCAACCTATTTGCATTGGTTGGTTGTGACGCAGCTTTTTGAAAAATGGTAATCCATCGTCTTGGCCTCCAAAACAATGACAATGTCAAGTTGCACTGCAGAACTCCTCCATCGGAGCAGATACACTGAGGAATGTTGGATTCTCCTCAGACCTGACCTTCCCAATCAAAATTGACTGTTCCCTTCTAGCTGATTATAAATCCATAAAAACACATATATTATCAACTAACTAACTGTTGTGTTTCATTTTTTATCAACCCAAGTTCTTGTGAACAATTCCAGATTGGAACATCCATTTGCTATTTAGGGCCTGACATTGACCCGCCACATCCACCCACCCACCCACCCACCCATGCCAATTTGGGGTCAATGAGCATTATACTCTATATATATTTTCACAGATTACCCTGTTGCAGTGTCTAAAAAGGACTTTTGTTTTGAAACCACTGAAAATGATTAGATACAAAATACCATGTTCCCAATCAAAACTGATTTATTTAGTAGAGAACAAAAGCATGTGAACAAAAATCAAACTCAAGCAAAAAACAAATTTTATTCTCTGTTTCTCCATGTCCTTTTGAAAAAATGAAAAGCAAAAATAGATAATTACAAAAAATCTTCACAATCTATCACCTCACATGTGTTTTCATGCACATGTTGTACATCTGATGGCTCTTTCTCACCTTGCTCATCTCTCACTCTCTTGTGTCCTGCTGTCGAAACGCAACACCTGCGATGAATGACCAGTCACCCATCTCTCCTCCAAGTTGGTCATGTTCATGATTATCATTTGGATTTCCTCTGTCAGGAACAGTTCAAAGCAGGACTTTATGTCATCCACCCGGGATATGGCATATCTTGTTGGCCCTGGAGTGGCCGCTGACAGTCGACCTCTCCTCTCAGGTGGGGATGAACACCAGGACAAAGTCCCATTCTTTGACTGGAATGTAACCACAGCAGGAGCATACTCTTCATTACTGGATTGTTCCCCATCAGTTGTCTCTTCCTCTGGATCATATTCTGTCATCCTCATCCTCCGGGCAACTCTTCTTCAAAAGTATCTTCAGTGTCATTTTGTTAGGATATTATCCTTTAGTAAATATATTTTCAGGACTCAAAGGAGCAGACCAACATGGAGACAATGTCACAAAACAAAATACAATTTATTTACAAAAAGATGAACAAAAAGTGCACTCAAAAACTGAGTGGAAATAACTGAGAATTACGCTGGTTACTGAGGCGGAGAGGCACACTGAGTGGGACTGAGAACACTGAAACGAAGAGCAGAGAAACAAAAGCATAAGTCCAAAAGTACAACAAAAATATCTATTGGACAAAACTCCAGGACAAACACAAGGGCAGAGCTGACAAAAAGCTTTTCTGGGTAATTACTCACACAAAGGACAGGACATTCACATGGTCTTGATCAGGACAAACTGGCAACCACATGTCCAGAGAGCCTCTCCTAAATACTGCCAGCACTCAGCTCTAACACGTCTCAGGTGTGCAGGTAATTAGGCAGAGCAGCCGTGCACAGGGGGAGACCCGCCCCGTCTCAGACAGACAGGGGAGACAGACAAACAGACAAATAGGGAAAAAGGGAAAGAGAAAACACCGGGAAAAGACAAAAAGCAAATCCTAACACATTTTCCTCCCCTCTCCCCTGCTCATCAGTGTCATGGTCAAAGATATAATCCGAAGCCCCAGCCATTGTGCTGCCACGGAAATGAACTGAGAGGCAGGCCTCAACAAAGCTTATATACAAGATCTGCAAGAAAGTTTAGCAAACAATGTTGCAAACAGGAGTGGTTCCAGACTGGGGATAGGTTTGGGGTTTACGTGCACACACACTTGCGCTCATATACACAGTACACTCACATGTATGCGCTCACACATCACACACACACACACACACACACACACACACACACAAAACACATTACAAAAGGCAGGGAACTATCGTTAGACTGATTTTTAAAAATGTATAAGTGCAAGTAGCATGAGAGTGATTGAGATCCATTGTGGCTATTTCAATCAGGATAGACTAATAGAATAAAGAGAAAGGCAGGTATGAAATGATAACAAATTTATTGTGCACGGAAAAGTAGTCTTTGGTGCTTAGACCCCGCAGGAAGTAGATCATCTTAGGAAGCAGCTCGATGGATTAGATGCTTCCCATGTAAAAGAGACTTCCCCCGGAGCCTAGACAGTGGTGGTGGTGAAGAGGGATGATGCTCCATGGTAGCACTTGGGTGAAGAGTTGATGGAAGATGGCCAGAATCCTGATTGAGGTGGTGAAGGGTGGAGGTGGGCTGAACAAACTTCTCACAGAATGACAGCTGGATGACAGCAGAGGGAGAGAGAGAGAGAGGGAGAGCGCTTTTAAATTTGACAGCTAATGACTGATTGGTTAAAAGAGAGCGGGTGGCAGATTGTGATTGGATGAGAAGGATGATGAGTAGTGGAGCGTAAGGATGGCGGGAAATTGATTGTGACTTAAAGGGCATGCGCAAAGAGATAGTCTTCCTGACTGAACTTTCGCTAAGCTTCATTTAGTCATACATGAAAAAATGGGATTGAAGTTTTATTATTCAGAATCTGTGCTGTAAAGGTGAAGTGTCCCCTACACTCCTCAGCAATACATTATAAAAGAAATGGCCTCAGACTGTGTATACTAAACTAAGTATGCTAATGTGTAAATCCAAATACTAAACATGTCACAAATGGGTTCAACACAAGTTTCTTCTCATCTGCAAGATAACACTTATACATCCACAGCTTCTGAGATATCTTCCTCTCTTACCATCCGTATCTGATATACTAGTGTTGTATATGTTTACGTTATCTCAAGTCTGTTACATTAGACTAGTGGGCTGTTGTGTTGTGTCTCTCCGCCAAAAACACCTCCGTCAAAACTGACTTTTTATGGAATTTTAAGCCACTTTTTTAAGGTATACTTTTTAGATCTTGTTTCTTTTTAACTACTCCTACTAACCAGAGAAACAATTTTAGTAATCAGTCACCTTAACTTTTAGCAATCGAAACTAGCTGAGCACAGCTCAGTCAGCCATGGCTCCACTTACCTCGCCATCCGGCTGTCAAAGCTGCTTCGCCCTCGGCAAAGAAATCGCTGAGCTGGAGCAGAGGATTTCCACCCTATACAAAATCCAGGAAGCCGAGAGACACCTGGACACTATCCTCTTCGGCCCTGCACAAGTCTCTGCGGCCACTAAAGACTTTGAGGTCACAGCTCCCTACTCGGCTGCTGTTTCCACTCCTTCGGCTACTGATTCCACGCAGCGCGCTACCATTCCCCGCCACTGGCGGCCGGTGGCGCTCGGGTCGCTGGACACGCCACCTTGAAGCCTCAACGGTCCTCATCCTGGTCCACGACCTCTTTTGCCCGACGCCGGATCCTAAAGGAGGCCGTGCTCTGCCGCTCTGGTGGTCTTCCTTGTCCGGAGCCAGCGCGGAAGCCCTCTGCCAGGCTCGACACAGCATCCTCCACACCACATCCGTCTGTCCGGACGCACAGCGCAGACCACGGACCATCCAGCCACGAGACCTCTCCACCTCCGCCACCTCGTCCGCTCTTCCCCCCAACCACTTTGATAGTGGGCGATTCAATAACCCGGGGAATTCGTTTCTTCAACGCAGCCACTTACTGCTTTCCAGGAGCCACAGTCCAGGTTATCCTGGAGAAGCTTCCCGGTCTTCTGCAGTCACTCCCATCCTCCATAAGCTGTGTATTAGTACACGTGGGCTGTGTTGACACCGCTCGGAAGCCGTCTGAGCTGATCAAAATGGATTTTAACAAACTTTTTAGCTTTTTAAACAACTGTGGTAAGTCTGTTTTTATCAGCGGCCCTATTCCCACACTGTCCCATCATGGAGCATGGCGCTTCAGCAAGCTCCTGTACCTGGTTACAGTCTGCCTGCAGAGCTTTTAGCGTTGGTTTTATTGACAATTTTAACCTGTTTTGGAACTGCCCCTCCTTTTACAGGGCCGACGGAGTTCACCCCAACAGGCTTGGCAGTCGAATGTTAACGGCTAATATTCACCACGCTATCCAGTACGCTCCGCGTGACTGACTGTTTACCTGTCACACCCCCTCCCCAGATTCTTCCTCTCTGTCCACACCACCCGCTCATAGTATTAATACTCTCACTAGTCCCACCTACAGTCCACAGTTGTCATTACCACCTAAACCGGTCATCTTTCCCATACAAACCATCACAGGCAGACGCTTTCCCTGGACTCACAGACAGATAATCTCATACACCCGGTCATTTTATCTCCCTGTGGTCATAAGCGCACCACTGCTTTTATCAGTGAATTATCAGAGCTCTTATCCATCACACACACCACTTATAACCGAATTTTAATAACTGGCGATTTTAACTTGCACGTGGATAACACCTCGGACTCACTGTCCAGAGAATTCCTAAACCTTTTAAATTGCATGGATTTTAACCAGCACGTCACACAGCCAACTCACAACAGAGGACACACTTTGGATCTGGTCATAACCTATGGCCTCTCCACTGGTGTGTCCTCTGTTGTTGACCTGGCTGTGTCCGACCATTATTGTGTGTATTTTAACATCGCCAGTTTTAACCATCAGGACGCCCCGGTGAGAACAGTGAGGAAACGCCACCTAACTTCTGAAGTGGCTGCAAATTTTATTGAGATTTTACAGAGCACTCCTGCAGAAGTCTTACCTGCACCCTGTGATTTTATGGTTGACAATTTTAACAGGAAATTAACTTTAGACTCTGTGGCTCCACTTTTAACAAAAACGGTGAAAACAAAACCTTTACTCCCGTGGAGAAGTACTGATGAAATTAAAAAATCAAAAAGACTATGCAGGATTGCAGAGAGAAGGTGGAGAAAAAACAAACTCACAGTCCACTATGACATCTTCCGTGAACAACTCAAATCGTACAATAAAACAGTCAAACAAGCAAGAATATCCCATTTTTCAAAACTCTTCTCAGACAACAAAAACAACCCAAAATTACTTTTCTCCACCTTCGAACTTTTAACAAACACCAATTTTAAAAAATCCCCAGAGAACCCAACGGAAGCCCTCTGCGAGGACTTTGCAGACCACTTCAGAAGTAAAATCAATGACATGAGATCCGGTCTTGTATCACATCAGAATGTAATTTTTAACGCACCTGGACAGTCGATTTTATTCGAGGAAACACTGAAGAGTTTTGCCCTGGTCGATGCGAGGACACTTGGTCGAGTTTTCTCCCAGGTAAATCCAACAACCTGCCTTTTAGATCCAATTCCCACATCACTTTTTAAGACATTTTATGGATTCTTCGAAGAACAAATTTTAAACATAGTGAATTGCTCTCTTCAGACGGGTGTCTTCCCTGCTGCCTTCAAAACGGCAGTGGTGAAGCCCCTTCTGAAGAAGAGCAATTTAGACCCCAGCATTTTTAATAACTACAGACCTGTATCCAACTTACCCTTTTTAAGTAAGATTCTAGAAAAGCTGGTTTTAAACCAACTAAACTATTTCTTAAATACTAATAACATTTTAGAGAAATACCAGTCTGGTTTTAGAGTGAACCACAGTACCGAGACAGCCCTTTTAAAGATTTTGAATGATATCAGGTGTAATGCGGACTCACAAAAACTCACAGTCCTGGTACTACTGGATCTAAGTGCTGCCTTTGATACAGTAAATCACCACATTTTATTAGACAGACTCAGAAACCTGGTAGGCCTCTCTGGTACTGTTTTTAATTGGTTTTACTCCTATCTCACGGACCGTTGTTTCTACGTAAGTTTGGATACATGCTCCTCTGGGACCCGTGAATTGAAGTGTGGGGTGCCCCAAGGGTCAATTCTAGGTCCAGTACTTTTTAATCTTTACATGCTTCCCCTTGGGGATGTCATCAGGAGACATGGCATCAGCTTCCACAGCTACGCTGACGATACACAGCTTTACATTGCCGTGTCTCCTGATGACACAGGGCCTATTGATACCCTTTTAAACTGTATTTCAGACATTAAGTCATGGATGGCAGAGAACTTCCTACTGCTCAACCAGGATAAAACAGAGGTTTTAGTTATTGGTCCTGAAGGCAAGAGAGAGACACTTTTACAAAAACTACAAGGTTTTACACCCTCAGAATCTGTTAAGAACCTGGGCGTCATTTTCGACTCTGAGCTCAGTTTTATTCCTCATATTAAAAATGTAACAAAGATAGGTTTCTACCATCTTAAAAACATAGCCAGAGTCCACCCGTTTCTCTCTCAGGCTAGCACGGACGTACTGATGCATGCTTTTATCTCCGTTTAGACTACTGTAATGCCCTGCTCTCTGGTCTTCCCAAAAAGAATATCTATACCTTACAATTACTTCAGAACTCAGCCGCACGTGTGCTGACGAGGACCAGAGGGCGGGAGCACATTACACCGGTTTTAGAATTGCTGCATTAGCTCCCCCTGTGTTTCAGGATCAATTTTAAGGTGCTCTTATTATTTTTAAGTGTCTTAATGGTCTCGGGCCATCTTATTTATCTGACCTCCTTTTATCTTATCAGCCCTCGCGGATCCTGAGGTCCTCTGGCACCGGCCTTCTAATTGTTCCAAGGGTTCGGACCAAAACCCACGGGGAGGCGGCTTTCAGCCATTGTGGTCCGAAGCTTTGGAACAGCCTGCCGGAGGGCATCAGGACCACAGAGACCGTCGATGTTTTTAAAGGGAGACTCAAGACTCACCTTTTTAGTTTGGCTTTTAATTGATTTCTTTTACTCTTTTGATTTAGATCTGTTTCATCCTACCGTTTGTTTTTAGCTTTTAAGTCATTTTATTCTATTTAATTTCAGGTCTTAGGTCTTTTATTTTTTTGTCTTTTAGGTTTTAGGTCTCCTTATTCTATTGTCTTCTATGGTTCTAGGTCTTTTATTCTATTGTATTTTAGGTCTTAGCTCCAGTGCTTCCTCATGGGGGGCCTCCACGCTGTGAGGTGTGTCTGGTCTGCCCGCTGGGGCGTCGTCCTGGGGACCCCTTGGGCCCGGAGGACTGGGGGGCGCTGCCCTGTAATGTGGTGTCCCCCCGGTCTATCTGGGTCGGGGGTCTCTGTTGCGGCGGTGCTCCCTGTGGCCGCGGGCTTTGACCCCTTGCAGTGTGGATGAGCTCCCCATAGGTGGTTACTTTTCCTCTCATGGTTCCTCAGTGCCCTGCCATGTTTTTACATCGACAGTTTCATTGGGTTGTGTGTGTGTGGGTGTCTGGGGGCGTGTTTGGGAATGGGCGTTGTACAGACTTTCCTTGTTTTTATCTTTTGTCAAGCACCTTGAGTTGCATTTTTTGTATGAAAGGTGCTATATAAATAAAGTTTGATTGATTGATTGATTGATTGCAGGAATATAAAATGGCTAACTGGGCTGCTGGTGTTGCTGGTGCAACGTGGGAAAAGTTCATAGATTTTGTCACTCCTATTACTATTTCTTAGACAAAAATGGCAGCAGGTTCTGACTTGCTCAAATTGTGGAACATGCCAGACTTATGTGCCGCACCCTAATTAAAGAAATACCAAAACCAAGCAAACAGGAATATCAAAGTTATTTTACAACATTTCACATTTCACATTTCACAAAGGTGCTATGATAAGCTAACTTAGCCATCATTTTCAGTCTCTCTATGCATTTATATGAGGTTAGAGCAAAATTTGTATTCCTCATCTCTCTTGTATAAGCATGCTGCACTCAGCCATTTATTTTCCTGTAAGATTATATGCTCAGAATATGTAACTGTCAGACTGCAGCTCTGCAAAACCCTGCTGATGCACTGGATATACTGTCTATTTTTTAAACATAATGCGTGACTTAAAATGCAATTTATCAAAATGTCAATATTTCACAAAAAAATCTAATTACATAGAACTGTGAGGCCTCTAAAAATGCTCTTATTTCTATTTTTTTTAAATTAATTGTTTATTTATTTCTAAAATGCGAAACAGAACACATCATGACAGCCATTTTCCAAAAAAGCAAAGAAGAAACAATATACTTTCAAACTAATTAATTTTCATTTTGAATATTCTAGAAGTACTACTGTCCTGTCTGTACAAGATACAGTATTTTGGTATGAAAAGTAGCATTTTTAATTTAACCAACTACCCGTACCTATATGATAAATACATGGCACTTTAAAAAATATGACCACTTGAAAATGATTTATTTGAAAATTCAGCGAGTTATGATGATTTTAATTGTGAATCGATGCTTTAGGAAGCTTTATGCTTTCACTTCCCTCATGCTAACCCATTCCCTAGGAACTGTGGGAATGGGTGTTGGATGTATGGACTCGGCGCAGCTTGGGGTATGATTTTTAAGCACTCAATAGACAACAACTCTGACTCACACATAAACAAGCACACAAGCCTGGAGTTATATTTGTGCCACAATCCTGAGTGAGCAATTGTAGATTTTGAGCACAGAAAAATATTTTGTGAGCACAGAAATATATTTTGTGGGCACAAAAAAATGCGTTGTAAGCACAGAAAAATATTTTGAGCACAAAAAAATGTGTTGTGAGCACAGAAAAATACTTTGTGAGCACAGAAAAATATTTTGTGCAAGGACACAAATCAACTTCTGAGGACAAATTAAATGTGTGCCCTCTCACAAACTCGTTCTTAGTGCGCGAGCAGTCCGCAGTGTACTCGCGCAAGATGTGTCTCTCTCTCTCTCCCTCTCGACCTGCCCTCACTGTGCGCTCAACTTCACCTATGCCCTCGCTCGAATTGTACACGGGTGTCACAAATGTGCCACAATTATCAACCAATCAGAAAACTCGGGGGCGGGTGGGTACATTCTGATTGGCTGCTTCAGTTCAAATGAGGTTGCAGCATGAAGTTGTTGCTTCCCACCAAAGGTCGAGACGGAGGAAAATTGATTGGATGAAAACACATTTTTGGTCAGTATTTCACTCTAAATATTAGTATAATTGAATGATATTACATTATAATGCTGCCGTGCTGCGTTAATTGGATTAACATTAACTTTACACATCCATGTATCTTGAGATATTTGCCGCTGAGTGACAATTTTCACTCATATCCCTCTTTAGCAATCCTAGCTGCTGCTAGCTTCAGACGATGTCTTCTGAAGTAAACGAGCCACGGCCACATGTAAGTAGTTTGTACTTTAGTATTATGTCATGTCTTATGAACCTTTATGAAATTATGTTTGTTTTTGTCTGTACACTTTTAGCCTGTAAACCAAGTTAGCTATCTTGGTAGCTTTGCTAAAGTTAGGTCAGTTAGTTAATGTCAGGGAGAAAAGCAGAAGCAGAAGACAACAAATAATGATCACATCTGGTTATTCTTTTCATATCCAAAAAAATCAGCAATCAATCAAGTTGCATTTCTTAAACATTTACCTTACATATTTCTTGTGGGAAATGCTTAAAAATACAAAGCATTTCATGTTGCTACACTAGTTTCTCAGAATTTAACTGTAAGTAGTCCCTATTTCATATCTGCTTGCCTTTCCTGTCCCAGAGATTTACATGCAACCAAATATATAGTTGTGTATTTCAGATCAACATTGTGTTTGAGTGTCTGACTTCTCTCAACCAATTTAAGTGTTAAACATGCAAAATAGTCAGTTGCATCGCAAGTCCACTACATATAGTATTTTAGTATGTAACATATACTGAGGTGATATCAAATGCAGCATAAGCTTCTGTTGCAATGTTATGTTATGTGTAAAGATGTAGGACCTACCGATGTCTTCTTATGATATAATAAAATACCAAAAGCTCTATGACTGACTGTAAGAATGTAATACAGTAGCTGATAGCATATGTAAAATTTTCCATGTTTTATTGCAGATAATGTTTTTAAATGTTATTAAAATTTATTTTCATCTTAGGGTAAGGGGGGATCAGGGTGTGGAAAACGTGGACATCGCACACTTCATGTTTGCCACACAGGAAACTGGAAGACAAAGCTTTATTTCAGGAAAGAGCGTTCATAACCTGAGGTTCGTAGTTTTTCAGTCTTGAAATTTTTGACTGCATAATTATTTGTAGTTATAGTAGTTTTAAAGTAATTTTAATGAAAGCAAAAATAGCTTTGTAAATCCAAGTCAAGCAATTAAAATTTCATTCTAGGATTGAGAGACTTTGGCAGGATGTCTGGGTTGCCGTCACTACCAAGTACCATGATGTTCTTCACTCTCTGGAAGAAGATGGCTTACTAGACATCTCTGATGTGGTCCACCTCTTTGATGTGCACTACATCTTTGTCTCCCGACTACAAGCAGACCTTGACACCTTCACTGAAGGATGAAATAATCATCCTCTGCGGACAGAGGGAGGTCTCACTCTTGAACAGCTGTGGTGTATGGGACATCTACAAGATCTAGACAAAGAGGAGATACTTGAGGTACACCATAAGAAAGGTAGTTCACATAAAACATTTTAAAAACAGTTGCGTTGCAAGGGTAGACAGATATGTTATCATCAACAAACCATAATGACTTTGAGTTCCATTGCATCCAGTGATGAGGCATATTTTAGAGGTATATAATTAACAATAGCTATCTGTTCTACTACCAATAGTTTGAATATTAGTTTTCAAAACTTTTGAGTAAGCAAATACCATAACAATATTTTAAGTACAGAGTCTTAACTTAATTTTACTCAGTTTGAACTGTTTTTCTGAATTTGTAGGATCTTCAAGACCCAGGGATTGACTGGGAGAGTGCCATACTACAAGAAGACTCTAACAATACAGTTGTGGTTCCTGAAATTGTGTGCCCACTGGATGACAAAGTTCTAGAAGAACTTCAGAAAGCTGTTGATCCCCTGGAACATTCTCAGTCACATGGTCGTGACTTGTACACATGATTCTTGCACTGTGTGTCAAGCCAACAATGACACTGAAATATTGAAATATGAACTGAGCTAGTTACAACATTGCAAAGCTCTTTTCCCTAAAACACCCCTCAAGTGTATTAATGGACAAGCAAGCAAAAAAAGGGAAGGGGAGGGGGATTTAAAGGAGTTTTGTCAGCCAGAACATATGACTGAAATAACAAATGTTCAACCAGTAGTAATGCTGCAGAATTCACAGAATGAGACTGACATCTAGAAGAACATAGATTTTAGAGATCATGGAAACAAAACTTCCAGTCTCTATTCACTGAGGAACACAAAACATTGTGGAGCCCTCTTGCTTTAATTTGAGTAAAGCTGGTAGTATTAGACTCTGTGGAATCCACCACCATATCTAACTGCTTCACTCATGTTTCTTCTAAAGTCATCATAAGTGCCAAAATGCTGTACTGGAAAAGTGACAGTATGAGTACATGCACTGACAGTTGGGTAACACACTGAGTGATCTCCTTGCTGCTCTCTGCATTCATGGTTAAAGTTGCATGTTATTTTGAAGCATCTCTTTTCATCAGGGAGGATGGGGATGTGGGATTGCCCCGTCATCCACTGGAACACGTGTTGCCCTGGAAGAGGCCCTGTGTCACCAGCTGCACTGTCTGTCTCCCCACCTGTGATGGATATATTAATGTTTCAAATAACACAGATTAAGAAGAGCAATTTAAAGTCATTGTCTTTAAAATAGTTACAGTATTTCAAAACTTTTATATGTGCTTGTTACAACAAAATCAGTCAAGCATTGAAATGACATGTGTGTGCTTGGTATATGTACAGTATGTAGTATCTGACATTTCGATCTCCTGCAAAAAATCTTGTAAGAAGTTGATTATCTTCCTCTCAGTTCTCTCCTTAGATGTCCCCTTTTCACTGAATTGCGACTGGCAGTTCATCATTATGAAGTCATCAGGCATCAGGTTATAAAGAGAGTGAATGCAAATTCAGTTAAATATTCTTGTATGTTCAAACTCAGGCTAATTTGAAATTTGAAACAACGCTTCCTTACATTACAGAGAGCCAAAACAAAAGATTACTGGTAAAAGGGGAAATAAAGTGATTTTGAATTTACCTTGTGCTTGTTCTCCACAACACATACACATCGGAGGACTGCAGATTCACAAAACCGTGATTAATTAACATGTAATATTTTCCTTGTCATTTTGTAAAGACAATTTAACAAAATAACAATAAAAATAATCATAATAAGAATCTCACCTCATCGCCAGTGTCATCAGAGGACAGTCTGCCCTTGCATGTCTTAATGTGTACTGCAAGCATCTGCAAAGGCATCACTTCACACTAGAAGCATGTCTTCTTTGGCATTTTTGAAAATTGCTGTGAATTGGGAGGCAGAGGAGACGTGTCTAATGTCTCTTGCAGTGGTACAATGTAAAAAGTGGCTTTGCCACCTGCAGACACAGCTCGAAGAGCTTTGACAGAATACTCCTCTGCTTCTGGTGGAATGACAGTGAACTTTCGTCAATCACCTTTGAGAAAAATAGAGAAAAATGATTTGCTTTATTGTGGAAAAATTAAATTTTGTTAGTCTTTGTCAGTCTACCATCTCCATTGTTTACAGTCAGTGATCAAATGCACAATAAGGATTTATGTACATCATGAATAAAAGAGAGTGGGATGTGATAAAGAGTGTATGTCCATTGTCCCTGTCAAATAAACAAACAAATAAATAAACAAATAAACTCAACAATACAATCTTGATCTTACAAACCTGTTGCCTTATGCAATAGCCATCCTCCAGAAAGATCCTCCATTTTTGGAAATGTTTCAGTCAGGAACCTAGAAATCTTGGTGAGCAGAGAGAGCGAGAATGAGAGAATCACTTACAGTGACATCTTACAAAAACAACCTTTAATGATAAGTAAAACAAGTGGAGTTGACCACTGTACCTCTAAGTGGTTACCATCTTCAGGAAGAGACACTGTTTGTCTTCCCATGCCCGCCTGGAGGAGTTCAAACTCCTCAGGTGGCAACGGTGTGTGGGCTGTATTTTTTGGCAGCAGAAAAAAATTCAGAGCTGTTGTCTTACTGGTTATCTTAACAGAATGCTTGGTGGCAGTCAAACACCTCTTTTTACCATGACTGAGGTTTGATTTGAAACAACCAGGAAAAAATCTGTGGATTAAAAAAATATAGTTTTATGTGAATTTAATATCAATCAAGTGATGCATTAAATTTCCAAAGAGCATGTATATATTTTTTCAAAAAGTTCAAAGTCCTGTCCTGCACCATGGCTCTAAATAAATTCAGGATTTACATTAACATCTCTTCAGTTAAAATTGCAACAATTAGACATGAACCACACTTAAAACATGTCCTGTTGTACAAAGAGAGCTCAAATTATCAAAGAAGAGGGACTTGTGTGCTGTAATGTGACATCTCAGAATAAACTACATAAGAGAGACAACTGGCCATCTGATGCACCCTATTCATTGCCAACAGACATTTTACTAGAAGCGGGCGTTCGGTGGCACAACGCTGGCTTTTGATGTGTGCTTTTTTTTTTTTTTCACTGTCAATTTTGCCAACTATCATGTAAGTAATGTTAATGTTAGTAAGCTTCTGCATTTCCCCATTCATTAACTAACTGACCTAACTTTAGCAACCTACCAAGATAGCTAACTTGGTTTACAGGCTAAAAGTGTACAGACAAAAACAAACATAATTTCATAAAGGTTCATAAGACATGACATAATACTAAAGTACAAACTACTTACATGTGGCCGTGGCTCGTTTACTTCAGAAGACATCGTCTGAAGCTAGCAGCAGCCAGGATTGCTAAAGAGGGATATGAGTGAAAATTGTCACTCAGCGGCCAATATCTCAAGATACATGGATGTGTAAAGTTAATGTTAATCCAA
Organism: Chaetodon trifasciatus; assembly: GCA_037975065.1. Classification (NCBI taxonomy): domain Eukaryota; kingdom Metazoa; phylum Chordata; class Actinopteri; order Chaetodontiformes; family Chaetodontidae; genus Chaetodon; species Chaetodon trifasciatus. The sequence goes on from JBBMOE010000010.1 coordinate 13,223,667, forward strand.
TTAACGCAGCACGGCAGCATTATAATGTAATATCATTCAATTATACTAATATTTAGAGTGAAATACTGACCGAAAATGTGCTTTCATCCAATCAATTTTCCTCCGTCTCGACCTTTGCTGGTAAGCAACGACTCCACCGGGATGCTGCAACCTCATTGGAGCCGAAGCAGCCAATAACAATGTACCACCCGCCCCCGAGTTTTCTGATTGGTTGATAATTGTGGCACGAGTTTGTGAGAGGGCATATTTGTGTCCTTGCACAAAATATTTTTCCGTGCTCACAAAATATTTTTCTGTGCTCAAAATCTACAATTGCTTGCTCAGGATTGTGGCACAAATATAACTCCATAGCCCTCACCTCATACGTTTTCATTTTAAAACACGGTTTCAAAATGAAAAAGCAGTATCACACATGTGCGACTGTCGAAATTTCATTCATCACACAGACAGATTTTTTTGTTGCATTTGCAACATATATGCCGCACTGTACAACCCTGTTATTAGATATTTTATTTTTATTCTTGGCATGGTACAAATGATAATATACTGATTTTTAATTTAGTGAATATAAAATGTTAAAACTGTACCAAATAATGAATAGTAATATTAGATCTATTGTTTTGGTTAACAGATTCTTATTGCTCGCCTAAAGCCCAGGAAACTCTGCTTGCTTGAGCAGTGTATGTGTGCTTGTGATTTTGATTTCTGCACCCATGTTAACAGGTTAAAGCAGCCACACAGCTCGCATGAGCAGTGCTGCAGCATGGAGCTGCAAGACAGCAACTATAGAACATAGTGCCACATTCTGCTGTCACTGTAGAAAATCATATTTCTGTAGCAGGTAATTGATAGTGAGATAACTCTGTCACTCTCTCTTTTGCTCTCCCTCTCTGTGTATCTCCCTCTCTGCCTCTCAATCAGCCCATGGTTACAGTCCATGCCAGGGCCAAGTCATTGGCCCTGCAAAAGAGGGTTGTCAAAACACTTGTGAACTCGACTTGACACACGAAGTGCTTTAGCAAGACCTGAGGTGAGATTCTCTTATTACTACTGTATGTGATTAATTTGTAGTCTTTAGTTTTCTAACCTTTGTTGTGTGTGTTTATTGTGTGCCCTACGCATGGTTTAGGAATGCATGATTTGGTGCATCAGGACCCAATATGGCTATTGTATGAGGCTAATATGTAGGTTACAAGAGCATGATTTGGACCCAATATGGCTTTCAGTAAACTTGTACTTGTAATGACTTGAAAATATTGTGCTAAGTGAATAGATGTGAAAAGGCCTAGGTATCCATTACTGGTGGGAGACACTGACTTAACTCAGACCTGCTATGAGATGTGGATTAAACACAGTTTTCCCCAAAATTTACCATATAATTAGCAATACTTACATTCACAATTTTTATATCAACTGATGTATTTAATGATTGAGGAAAAACATACAAATAAAAAACTGTTGTTAGTCTGTTGACTAGAAGTCCTAGCCAGGTATGTTCAGGTAATATTTGATTGACATTTATGAGATTGCAGATTATTCATATGAAAGGTTTGAAGCAGCTGCTTTATAGCCGGGGTGGAGTTGTTAATGGTCCAGGACATGTCCTCTGTCATCCAAGAATTTAAAGCTGGAGACATACTCTACCTCAGCCCTGTTTGTATGAATGGAGGTGTTTCTGACATCTATAGTTTTCCTGTAGTCCACAATGAGTTGAGTCCTAATGCATGTATGTTACAGGGCTAAGAGGTCTAGCCACAAATGAAAAATCATAAATTGTTTGAATTTCAACCAATTTTCAATCAGTTTGGTTTGTAACAAATACAGCATACTTGATTAAATTAAAAATGTGGTTTTTAATATAACTCAATAAATTCATAGACAATACTTGATCTTCAGCATATACTAACAGCAATAATTCTATAGGCATAATGTAACATTTAAGATGAACTTGCCTTATGTAAGTAGTCGGTTAGTATATTAACTTATTATACTTCATGGAAAATGGCTGCCATGATGTTATTTTGTTTGTAAGTTTGGAAATAAATAAATACTTAATTAATATACAACAAACTCAAAAGTTAAAACATTGAGTAGATTTCTGACAGGCTTCACATTTCTGGTTTTCATTACATTCTTAGTGAATATTTATGTTTTTCTAAATTATATTTTAAGTTATATTCATTCATTCATCTTCTACACCCCGACTATCCCTTTCAAGGTCGGGGGGGGGGGACTTCACACAGAAAGGCCCCGCCCGACCCGGGGACCGAACCGGCGACCTTCTTCTTGCTGTGAGGCACGTGCACAACCGCCCTTTAAGTTATAAGTCACAAATTATGTACAAGAAACATAAAAAAATAAATGACTTGAGGTTGAATGTTTATACAAACTTATGAATTACATAAATTTAGCTTTAATATCATATGCATGTAAAATATCTTACTAATTCATTCATCCATTCATTCATCTTCTATACCTCTGATTATCCCTTTCGGGGTTGGGGGGGGCCTGGAGCCTATCCCAGCTGTCAACGGGCGAGAGGCGGGGTACACCCTGAGCTGGTCGCCAGCCGACTGCAGGGCAATACACATACAAGCATTCACTCTCACATTCACACCTAGGGACAATTTAGAGTCACCAATTAACCTAGTGAGCATGTTTTTGGTCTGTGGGAGGAAGCCGGAGTGCCCGGAGAGAACCCACGCATGCACGGGAAGAACATGCAAACTTCACACAGAAAGGCCCCCGCCTGACCCGGGGATCGAACCGGCAACCTTCTTGCTGTGAAGCACGCGCACTACCTGCTGTGCACCGTGCCGCCATCTTACTAATTCATAACTTTAATAAATATGTTAATCTTTCTGTTGTTAACTGACATAATTTAGTTTGATTTACTGCCAGGAAAGTTATTTAACTACATGTTCATTTAAAAAAAGGATAACCTATTGTGATATAACAATATAACAAATAGTTTAATAACTTTGCAACTGTGAAATGTTTTTCACTGTTGTTTGGTTTTGTCATTTTTTTACTTAGAGCATCCAGAAGCTCCACAAAAGTCTGGGATTGCTGTTTGAACTGGGCAGAATCTGCTACAATATGGTGGTGGTTGAGATATATCTTACAAGCTGTATGTGTCATCTATTGTACATACTGTATCTGACATGAGAAAATTAAGCAGTATTTTCAACTTGTCAACCTAACTGAAATGCCATATAAGCCCACAAAAAAAGAAATTAATGAAACATTGCCAAATGACCAAATGAAAATGAATCTTACATAGCTAGACACAGAGCGCTCTTTCAGCACTGGAGAAAAATAAAGGTGAAACATCACATGGAAAAACGTGACACTCAGTGGCCAACTTTCAAGGAGGAACAGCACCATAAACCTGCTTTGTTGTACACATGTGAAAAATGTGGCCAGAGGACATAGTTTGTTGGGGGAAAGTTAGGGTCACAATAATCATTCAGGCATTAGGACCTTACCCACACACAGGCACAGTACCGACCAGGCATATTTCAACCACAGTGGCAGTTATGATTAGGCCAACTCACTTTTCTCTAATGATTTTGTATCTTTGTGTTTTGTGTAACTAACCTGTCTCTCTTATGCCTGAGGACCATCACCTGCCTGCCTGTATAATGCCTGCCTGTCTGCCAGCCATCTCCTAGCTTCCAAGCTAACCTCTGCATGTCATGCTTCCCCTGTCTCCACAGTTACCAGTCCTCAGCCCCCTGCCAGCCATCATTTCCTCTTCACTTCACCTCCATTCCGCAGTACCTTGGAAAGAACCTAACTTCACCTTACCTTCATATCTGGTTCCTGCATTTGGGTCCACCTGGCAACCACACCACTGCAAAATATAATAATAAAGGCATTGTTTGGTTTGTGGAACAGAGAGGTTATTCTGCCTATGTTCTATAGCTGGAAAGTTTATTATCCATACATTAATTTACATATGGACCTGAGTAGTCTTTCAGACACCATGTTGAATATGGTTACAATATGACATTATATAAAAGCTTAATAACTAATGGATATTGTAGAACATTTGCAGGAAATATCGTGTGATATCATGCAGGAAGTTGTACTATATTTTCACATTTTAAAGATCACAGATGTAAAACTGATAAAACTAAAATACTTCCTGAAAAGGATGATATTTGATAGAGGCCTCAGTTTTGAGGTGTTTGTATTACAAAGTCTCTCTCTTCTCACCTTGGTTACAGTGCATTCAGAGAGTATTCACACCCCTTCACTTTCCCCACATTTTGTTAGGTTAGAGCCTTTTTCCAAAATGGATTCAATTCCTTTTTGTTTCATCAATCTACACTCAATACCCCATAATGACAAAGTGAAATTTTTTTTGCAAATTTATTTAAAAAAAAAATGAAATATTGCATGTACATAAGTATTCACACCCTTTGCTATGACACTCAAAAGTGAATTCAGGTGCATCCTGTTTCCACTGATCATCCTTGAGATGTTTCTACAACAGGAGTCCACCTGTAGTAAATTCAATTGAATGGACATGATTTGGAAAGGCACACACATCTATATAAGGTCCCACTGTTGACAGTACATGTCAGAGCAGAAACCAAACCATGAAGACAAAAGAATTGTCTGTAGACCTCTGATACAGGATTGTATGGAGGCACAGATCTGGGGAAGGGTACAAAAAAATTGCTGCAGCATTGAAGGTCCCGAAGAGCACAGTGGTCTCCATCATTTGTGAATGGACAAAGTTTGGAACCACCAGATTTCTTTCTTGAACTGGCCTCTCTAGGAAGCGCTCTAGCAATTGGGGGAGAAGGACCTTGGTCAGAAAGGTGACCAAGAACCCGATGGTCCCTTTAACGGAGCTTCATCATTCCTCTGTGGAGATGAGAGAACAAACCAGAAGGACAATCCTCTCTGCAGCACTCCATCAATCAGGCCTTTATGGTAGAGTGGCCAGACGGAAGCCTCTTATCAGTAAAAGGCACTCTACCAATCAGGCCTTTATGGTAGAGTGGTCAGACAGAAGCCTCTACTCAGTAAAAGGCACCTGACAGCTCACTTGGAGTTTGCCAAAAGGCACCTAAAGGACTCTCAGACCATGAGAAACGAGATTCTCTGGCTGATGAAACCAAGATTGAACACTTTGGTCTGAATGCCAAGCAACACATCTAGAGGAAACCAGGCATGTCTCATCACCTGACTGATACCATCCCTACAGTGAAGCATGGTGGTGGCAGCATCATACTGTGGGGATGTTTTTCAGTGGCAAGAACTGGGAGACTAGTCAGGATCGGGGGAAAGATCTACAGAGCAAAATACAGAGAGATCCTTGATGAAGATCTGCTCCAGAGTGCTCAGACTGGGGCGAAGGTTTACCTTCCAACAGGACAACGACCCTAAGCACACAGTCAAGACACTGAAGGAGTGGCTTCGGGACAAGTCTGTGAATGCCCTTGAGTGGCCCAGCCAAAGCCCAGACTTGAACCCAATTGAATATCTCTGGAAAGACCTGAAAATAGCTGTGCAGCAACGCTCCCCATCTGACCTGACAGAGCTTGAGAGGATCTGCAGAGAAGAATGGGAGAAATACCCCACATACAGGTGTGCCAAGCTTGTAGCATCATACCCAAGAAGACTTGAGGCTGTAATTGCTGCTAAGGGTGCCTCAACCTAGTACTGAGTAAAGGGTATGAATACTTATGTACATGTGATATTTCAGTTTTTTTAATTAATTAATTCAATAATTTTGCAAAAATTTCTACAAACCTTTTGTCACTTTGTCATCATGGTATTGAGTGTAAATTAATGGGACGAAAAAGGAATTTAATCCATTTTGGAAAAAGGCTGTACCATGAGAGGAAACATATATATACTGTATATATGCATATATTATTATTATTATTATTATTATTATATATTTTTTTACTATATGCAGTAAAACTGAGTAGTTCACTCAAAGTCTGAAATAAAATGAGTGTGAAATACACCCTCACACACACACATATTCCTCACACACTCGTGAACTCATGTAAAATCCCTCTCTCATGTTAACAAACCCTCTGCATCCCACTGACAGTCCTAACAGGATTTAAAAGTGGGTTTGCTCTTGGTAATGAAATGTACATAGCAGCAGCTTGTGTTGCTTGGGGCAGCTTCAAACATGTCAACAAGGATGTTTTGGAGTAGTTTCTGTCTCTGTAAGTAGGTTAGGTCCACTGTTTCCAGACCATTGCTGTGAGTGTACAGGAGGAGGGGAAAAGCCTTGCAAATGCAATTCAAGCTCCAAACACATTTAACTTGTTTACATCTGGACACTTTTAATGACTAAAGGAGGAAATGATTTTAAATGTGAGTTTCCTCTTGAATATTTATTATTTTATATATTTTAACTAGATTTTTTTATGATTTGAGTACAAGGAAACAACACTAGATGGAAAAATTAATTTGTTGTTGTTTTTGGTTGGTATTTTGGTGAAATAAATATGTAGTGTTCCGATTCATTTTTTCTAATTGTGAATTTTATTATTTATCTTTGGCATGATCTTCCTTCCTCAGTTTTCCTGTTTCATTGTTGGATTGGAATGGTAAATGTACATTCAACATTTACATGATATGTTCGGAATAACGAAGGGCTGTAGCTATGAAAACACTGAAGTTTAGAAAAAAGGTTCTGAAGTTATGATGAGCAGTTTGCTGCAAGTTCAAAGTAGGATATCTGAATTTAAAGTGCAGTCATAAAGGTTGACAAAACTTAAAACAAATCAGTTGTTTCTCCTTTTTTTCTCTCTTTAGAGCAAAGATCAGCAGGGTGCAAAACATTTAATATTTAATTATTATTTATCGCTGGCATATCTATCTATCTATCTATCAATCTATCTGTCTATCTATCTATCTATCTATCTATACACACACACACACACACACACACACACACACACACACACACACACACTTATGGGCCACTTTATTAGGTACACCTTGCTAGGACCCCCGTTTGCCTTCAGAACTGCCTTAATTCTTTGTGGCATACTTTCAACAAGTTGTTGGAAACATTCCTCAGATATTTAGGTTCATATTGACATGGTAGCATCACACAGTTGCTGCTGATTTGTTGACTGCACATCCATGATGCGAATCTTCCATTCCACCACATCCCAAAGGTGCTCTATTTGATTGAGATTTGGAGACTGTGGAGGCCATTGGGGTACAAGGAACTCATTGTCATGTTCAAGAAACCAGTTTGAGATTATTTGAGCTTTGTGACATGGAGCATTATCCTGCTGGGAGTAGCCTGACCAAATGGTAGTTTGATCCCTCCAACCATTTGTCTTGCTCCAATGAGGATTATCTCAAAGGCTGCCAAGAACAAGATTGGAGAAATGGCACACCCCATAGCGATTCCTACTTGTGGCTGCTGCCACCTGGTGTTGAAGTCTTGGAGGGCAAAGTACATCTGCTGGTCATTGAAGTAGGATGTAATCAGGTTCTTTATGCAGGGGGGCATGTGGAAAAACTCCATAGCGTAGCTGATCAGCTGGTGTGGGACTGATCAATACTCGTTGGCAAGGTCAAGCCAGATGACATGCAGGTCAGTCTTTTCCTGCTTGGCCTTCTGGATCTGGTCCCAGATCATTGTGGAGTGCTCTTCACACCCTGGGAATCCTGGGACTCCTGCTTTCTGGCAGTTGGTGTCAATGTAGCCATTCTCTAGTAGGTAGGTGGTCATCCTTTGGGCCATTGCAGAGAAGAAGATCTCTTCCTTTCCTAATTGGCTGATGTCTTTGGAGTTCGCTTCCTTGGGGATGAAGACCGCCACCCGCTTGCCATTCTGATGGAATGAGTTGTTTCTTCCAGGCAGTTCGCATAATCTACCATAGCAGCTCTAGTACCTTGGGGCAGCTCTTGTAGAGCTTGTAGGGGACTCCATTGGGGCCAGGTGTGGAAGAGGACCGTGCCTTCTTAACAACTTCACTGAGCTTGATGGGCATGGTGTTAAATTTACCTGTTGGTGGTGTAGGCCGAGGCACATACCCTGGTGTTCCTAAGGGGATTTTCATTAACGTGTCACTGTATTGCCTTTTGGCATGCTGCTCCATCTGCTCCCTGGTGGCTTCAAGCTTCCCGCTCTTCTTCTCCTCCAGCAGCTGTCTGGCATGCTTGAAGGGATCTTGGCTAGCCTTTGCGGGACCTCCTCCCATAGGGCTTTCAGACCTTCTCTCTCTGGCTGCGTTGCCTTCCTCCAGTTCTTGCAGAGTTGTTGGCGCCTTTGCCAGGGGGCCTTCTTCGTCTGTGCCCTTCATGCCTTCAGCAACGTTGGGTCCATCAGCTCTGTGGTATTAATTTACTCATTTTATTATCAAAATTATTATTTTACTCATTTAATTTGCTGTGCATATACTGTAGGAATACCTACACACATAGACATATTATTATTATGAAGGATGGCCTTTGGTTATTCATAAAGTGAAAAAGGTTATGCTTTTTAACATGGAAGCATTAAATTTGTAATAAACTTTATTAATTCTTCAGGAAAGAGATTTACAGGTGCATTATGTTGATTGTTATGTCTATGGTGTTTGAAAGAGCCATGGGGTTAACTCTGTGTTTCTGAAGAGATGACTGTCAATGAAAAGTTTATTCACCACCAGGTATGCTTGCTTGTTATTTCTCCTGCTGTCCTTCAAGATCAGGTATGGTACTTTGCAACGTTAGTGTATTTCACACGGAAACTGGTCATTCAGACCAAATTTTTGTTTTTAGTTCAATCCCTTTACTTTCAATCTGTTCATTTTATTGAAAATATTCAAACCTGGCATGGATTGTCCTCTGGTTGATGACATACTGATATGGTGTAATTGATTAAATGTGATATTGTCTCCATTTTCCGGTGGGAGTTTTTCATCTTTAGCTACCCTTACAACTAGGCGTCTTGCTCATCAAGCTAGTGCCATAAAAAAATAATAAATAAAATAAGTTGTTAGGCCAAAAAAATAAATAAATAAAATAGAGCCTCTGAAAACTGTACACGGCACAAATTAAAGCCTTTAAATTAACATCTTTCACATTTGAAACTGAACTTGAAAACTGTCCTTTCAAATCCCTGGATATAAAATTGGTCAATAAGATCTTGTTGAATGAATAGAAAATGTGTAATTTTTAAAGTAATTTAAGTAGATTTAACTGTTCCTGCTCATCAAGCCAGTGATGTAAGAATAATAGATAAAATCTAAATATTATACTCCTTATGTTTCTGCCACGCAATATCTCCTCCTATTATGTGGGAGCATGGAGCTAACAGATATATAATAATAATAATTTTATATACATATATATATATATATATAGTATTAGAAATTGTAAATTAAAAGGAATCCCAATAAATCAGTAAAAGGAATCACAATACATCAATCCTTCCGTTCAATCAAATGTTGTTGAGAAAAGGTCAGAAAGTGTTGTATTTCTTAACAAAACTAAAGGTAAAATTCCATCCAACATTTTATTTGGGCATATATTTGATGACATAAACATGCTGTTTATCTATCTTTCATATTACCATCAAAATGAGTTTGAATTGATTTGGCATCAAAATGAATCTGGATGTGTTCCACAAAATGATACCATCAGACCACAAGACCAGATCTACAAAGCTGCATTCTTAATGATTCAACCTGTCTTCATCAGATAATGAAAACACATGATCATTAATCATGAGTAAATTTGACTGAAATGACAAAATAAATAAATATTGGTTTGGCTAAACCAATAGATTAAATGAAATGTTCAATATAATCTGATGACTAGCAAAAACTAAAATGTCAACATTTTTTATTGACTAAAGCTGGACTAAAACGGTGACGGTTTTCTTTGATGAAAATAAGGCTAAAATTCCTCTGGACTTTCAGTCAACTAAAGCTTGCCAAAATAAAACAGGTTGACAAAAGACAGTTTACACAGGACAAAGCCAAAGACTAATTTAAAAAAAGAAATTAATTAAAGAAAAAAAAAAAAAGACAAAATTAACATTGCGCTTCACCCTCCTGCCATCTGGCAAGAGGAACAGAAGTATCCATGATGATGGTTTATAAATAATGAGGAGTAAAACCTTGAAGGAAATCAAGTATGGTGCGTAGTAGCTTAAGAAAGCTTTAAATTAAACATTTCAACTGATAACAAAGCATGATACTGATGGAATGATCAGAATTTGATGAAAAATTTAAAGTAGCAGATGCTGAATCTGATCCCTGGTAGCTTATCATGTGACCCAGTCCTGAGAATTCAAAGAAAAAGATTATTCATTCATTCATTCATTCATTCATTCATTCATCTTCTATACCCCCGACTATCCCTTTCGGGGTTGGGGGAGAAAATTACACTGATTATGCAGTTGGAGAGAGAGGGTTTTCCTGTGCTGATTGCATGCATAACACTTTAATTTGTCTCCACTTCCTCTCTGAAGTCAGAGTCGAAAGGTCAAAGGTGACACATAAGTTAATAAGGCTGGTAATGAGACAGAAACAGACAGCGGCACAGAGGAGACATTGTTCCTTCACATAACAACATGAAGGTCACTCACTTGGAGTTGGAGCAAAAATAGCTCTGTGTCTTCATGTACAGGGTGAGAAGTCATCTATTGTAAGATCAAGACTACACAGCAAAACACGTCTTTGAAGACATTCCAGCCGACTGTAAAGTCTGAAAATTTCCAAGAAATAACCAAAATTCATTAATTCAGTAATTTGATTCATTAATTGTCCACAAGATGTTCTTCTTTTGCATGTCACTCTAAAATCTCCCCCCTCAAACCTCCTCAAATAAGGTAAACACAGCAACTACATGGCAGGAGTCTCATTTTCAGTTTTGAGATAAGGAAAAATATAAATAAATTAGATGTAGCACCAGCAGCCCGCTGTTGTTCTGTCACAAAGTAGATGAAAGAACGTAAACACAGTTACTGTGGTGAATATATATGTGGAACATGACACTGCCACATTGCATTGGTTAGCAGTGTGTACATCAATCGAGTGTTGCTGTGGTAATATCACCAAAAGAAATCCAACCCTGAACTCTCAGTCATCTGTGGCAGGATTGCTTTGTGCTGTGTCAACTTTAGCCAGTGAGACACTCTGCCAAAAACTTCCAAATCATTCTTCATGATTAGAGTAAGGACTCCTTGTTCACAAGTATGGTGAAACAAATGTGTGTTTGTAACTGTGGATTGCTGATATGAGGTCTTGAGGCCATCCTGACCTGTGAACTCCCTTCCTCTTCTCCAGTCCCCTCCTCTGAGGCTGTTTGATGTCTGAGAGCCACTGATAAGGGTGCCTTTATACATCTGATGAGTTAAAAAGACAGAAGAACAGAGACTAAATGGCATCAAACACATTCAGTGAAGAAACAGAGCTTCACTGTCACTCAGCCTCCACTCATTATCTGCTACATTTCATCTGCTACACATCTCCTTTTTAATTGGTAGGAAACTTTACAGTAAACATGTGTTGGGAGTCACAGAAATAATGTTTTGCAGTGTCTATTCCCCACAAGCAGAGCGACATGAGAAGACATGCAGCCTTAGAGCTGAGCAGTAAAGTTGAGTAGTAGAGCATTCAGTTTTCTTGTCTCTGCTCAGGGTGTATTGCTAATGACTAAATGGGGGTCAGATTCCACCCACAATTCCCCTTGCCCATTGCTCTGGAGAGAAAGGGCTGTCAGAAACAAAGCGTGAAGGTGTGAAGGCTGGGGCTGGCATGGTGAGGTAATGATTAGAGAGAGTATGGGGTGAAGGCTGAGGGTGTGGGGTGTGTGCATGCATGTGTGTGTTTGTGTGGGTGGGGGTGTCAAGGGAATCTGAGTTTAGCTTGTTATGAGGAGGCTGTAAATTGAAAGTGGTGAAGCAGCCGATGTGACTTAAGAGCTACAAATCACTACAACACACTCAGTCAACCTGACAGACTGCTACTCCCTGATGCACACAAACACACACACACACACACACACACACGCACACACACACACACACACACACACACAGACAGACAGTGAGACAGCTAATTAGACTCCACACACAAGATTTGTCCTTAATGACGTCTGCGTGAGATTTTTCTACACCGTACATGTAAAGTGTTCATACGTGTGTGTGTGTGCGTGTGTGTGTGTGTGTATGTGTGTTTGTGCTTGTGTAGCGACATGCATATCCCTGCAGTCACTGTCACTTTTCTACTTCACAGTGTGTGTTTGTACATTGATGTTCTGACTTTTCCCCTGTGAGAGGATTTCTAAGTTTGCCATTTCCCTGGCTGACAGAAGGTGTATGTGTGTGTTAATGCCTCAGTTTGTGTGTGTGTGTGTGTGTGTGTGTGTGTGTGCGTGCGTGCGTGTACCAGTGAGTCAAGTGAACATGGCAGCCACCTCAGAGAAGGTGACTTTCCTGCTAATGCAACAGGTGTAAAGTGTTGCTGGTTGCTGGGAACAAGACTTTTTGGGGCACTACCCAATGCAACAGTTTTGCTCTTGTTAGTGTGCAACTATAAGTGTGTGCATTTGCATAAAGAAAACAGGATACCGTACCAAAAAGTTGGCACCTTGTTCATTCAGACTGAAATTGCTAGCCAGCACATGTAGAAAATGGACTGTGCTTTTCTACCTCAGCGAACAAAGAGCTTTACTGCCTCTCATTTACCCATTCACACAAGCGTTTTTCAGGCCCAGAGGGCATGAGTGTTCATACCTGTTTCTAATGGCCACACTTCAAAGTGTGGCCTAAAGTTTGACGTCATAAAGAGGGTTAATACATGGTTATTTTTCAGATGGGGATAACTATACATGTTTGTTTGTGTTTGGTTTAGCATGATGATTTTCTAAATCATCTCAGTCCAGTACTATTCATGAGAGTGTCTGTGAAGATTCTCAGTCATGCAGGTCATGGTTGTCCAAGGAGGGTTCCATCAATGGCAACTAGACTTGGTTGTAGAAACTTGAAATTGAAATTGCTAGCTCATCTTTCAGCTGTTCACTGAGCCAATCAGCCACATCTCCTACACAATCTGGAAGATCAAACATGTCCTTCATTTCAGAGATAAAACTCTGTTTCTTGACTGCTCTCTGGCTTATCGTACATCCACCCATTTGTGGCAGGTTGAGTTTCATTCTCCCCTCTTCCAGTCTGCTTAATTGTCCACAGTCTGTGTTCAATTATCCCGCTGCACTTTGATTGCGGGACGGCACCGTCACTCTTATATTCAGGTGGAGTGCCGCTGCTCTGATCACTCTCCTTGACCTCCTCCAGAGCCTGGTGTCCTGGTATCTAGTGTGTGGCAGTTTGGCGTGTGACGTGTGTGCTGATCTCCCTGTAGCACAAGCGCTGACTTTATCCGGCGGCTTTGAATGCTGATCCATATGGTGGCAGTGCTCGCTCCAAGTCTGCACTTCACAAAACCCTGAGCTGCCAACGTGCGCAGCGGCCGTGTGTCTTCCCTCTTCTCATCCACGCTGGGTGGAATCCGTGCTCGCTTTGTGGGTGTTGGGCCAAGCTGCGCACTGAGTGTAGTGTGTGTGTGTGCACTGTGTGTCAGCGTCATCAGCCTCTGGCCTCTGGTGCGCGCTGCCATTCTGTCTCCTACTGAATTTTATCTATACTAACTTCCTAGTGTCTGATTTTATTGATCAAGCGGACTGGGGTGCGAGCCGGTGGTAGGCGGACCTCCTGGTGGTGGTGTCCATTCACTCATCCCTTTGTGTGCTGTGTTTTTCTTGATTTCTTTTACCTCATGTGTGGTGTGGAGTTTGCTCGGTTTTGGACCCTGCCCCTCCCCCTTTGGTTTGGTGTGTCCCCGATAGGCCCCCAGCCTGGCTCCACCTGCCTCTAGGTAACTCACACAGTGATATTTAATTGCAGTCGCTTGTCCTTTTATGACTGTTATTTTAAAAAAAAGAGAAAAAGGAGCATAACAATTATTTTAATAAACTTTTTGTATACTGCCGATCAGTCTCTGTTATTGTTTAGTTGAACCTGTTGTTGATCCTTGGGCTCAGAGGGTTGAGCCTAATAATTTCCTGGGGGCAGAATTCCCCCAGGTGGCTTTGTCACCTTATTAGGCTGCTAAGCCAGCCCTTACAGAAAAACCACATGAATTTCACATGTGCAAATCACATGTGGTCACGTGATTATATTTACATGTGATTTTGCACATGTGAAATTTAACATGTGAGAACATGTTAAATTTCACATGTGAAAAATGTGGAACACATGTGATTTGCACGTTAAACATGGGAAACATGTGGTTTTGGTACATTTTTCATGGTGTAATGTGTGAAACCCATGTAAATTCCTATGTGAAACCTATGTGATCACATGTGAAACTCATGTTATTACATGTGTAACCCATATAAACTCCCATGTGAAACCGATTCAAATACCCATGTGTAACCCATGTTATTAAATGTGTTACTCATATAGACTCCCATGTGAAACCCATGTGATTCCATGTGAAACCCATGTTATTACATGTAACCCATATAGCCTCGCATGTGAAACCCATGTGATTACATGTGAAACCCATGTTATTACGTGTAACCCATATAGCCTCGCATGTGAAACCCATGTGATTACATGTGAAACCCATGTTATTACATGTAACCCATATAGCCTCGCATGTGAAACCCATGTGATTACATGTGAAACCGATGTTATTACGTGTAACCCATATAAACTCCCATGTGAAACCGATTCAAATACCCATGTGTAACCCATGTTATTACATGTGTTACTCATATAGACTCCCATGTGAAACCCATGTGATTCCATGTGAAACCCATGTTATTACGTGTAACCCATATAGACTCCCATGTGAAACCCATGTGATTACATGTTTAACCCATGGGATTCCACGTGAAACCCATATTATTATATGTGAAACTCATGTTGTTACATGTGTAACCCATATAAACTCCCATGTGAAACCGATTCAAATTCCCATGTGAAACCAAGCGGGTGTGTGTACAATACAAAATAGTCTTAGTACTTTTATTTTCTACATAAAATTTAAACCAACAATACACAAATCTAAACTAGGAATGCAAGCAGTCTTGGATGTTGATGGCAGATGTCGTCTAAGAGGAAAATGAGGGTGCACGATATGATCTGTCCATCCATACAAAGGCAGACTTCAAACCAGTGTTTAATATTCAGTTTAATAATTTTACAAGAAATAAAGTACTTAAAACAAATATAAGTGATACAAATACTGTTTATTTGCAAACATGATACGACTGTCTATAAAAAGGATCAAAATGCCCCTAAAAAAGAGAAAGAGAAGATGGAGTCCATCACAGTCCTAGTGAACTTCTTGTAGCCATCACACCTTTGAGCATAATTCAAGGCGGTTGGATTCATTAAATCCGTTACAGACTTGTTCTGCAAAGATGAAGAAATATTAGAATACATCCATGTACTCCCAGAATGCAAAAAAGTCCACTTCTCAGAGGTGTTGCATTGTCATGGGTGCTGGAAAGAAAAAAAGATTTGACTATGTAAGTGATACCTTTGTCTCTCCTGTTTGGTTGTGAAGAGGGGCTGGGTGGCTGCTAGAAGGCACCGGGTGGCTGGGGGCATGCTGAGCTGCCAGTATAGCGTCTTTCACAGCTTTTGTGATTGTATCTGCTAGCCCTACAATTAAATCAAAGAAGGAACACTTACCTATTCAAAATCACTAATTGAGTTGTGACTTATTATAGTTATAGCATTGTTATTATAGTTTTGTCATGGAAATAGGTTCAAGGTTACTGTCAGGACTCCCCTCCATACTTACCCTCTTGCAGTTGAAGATCCAACCTTCAAGCGCCTGCTCTCCTTATCCTTGTCTTTTATCTTCTCCTGGAGCTCCTTTAGGTCATTTTTGTAGTCCATCTATCAGGAGAGAAAGAGAAGATAAAGAAAGAAGAAGCTTAAATGGATGGAGAACTTTGGTAGCATCTCATGATATACTGTAAGCCCAAAATCGGTGCTTCTGTTATCTGTTGCTCTGGTTGGGACAAGTGGAGAATGTGTGTTGTTATCCTGCTGAAACGTTTTGAAGCAAATTGCTTTCTTTATGTCATTAAACCAACAAGTGCAACACCAAAATCAGGTCTGAAAAATTGTTACACTTGTTCATTCAAACTGAATGGGTACCTCAACTTTGGCAAACATTACTGATGACAGGAAGATCACAGAGTGAATATAATAATATCTTTGGAATCTGCAGACTTCAGAGGATGTCCAACGTGTTTTGTGTAGGGCTGGGACCACTTATGGTACCACCAATTAATTTAATAAGTATCGATGATAACAGGCAGAAAATCAATAAGTAAACATTTTTTGGTTTTCCCCTAATTACTGATTCTGCCTTGATTTGCTGCCTAGTTTGCTGCCTAGCCACAGCATGACTGAGACCTCTTACAACAATCAGTTGGGTGCTGCGGCCTATTTTACACACTGTTTCTATTGTCTTAAAAAATAAATGAATAAAATAAACAACTACAAAAAAAAAAAAAAAAAACCCTTTGTTGTACGAACTGTAGTAGTTGTATGAACTAAGTGTTACGGACTGAATAGTAACATGTACTGCTGTCACCTGGCTCAGACGGTCACAACAAAAGAGGGAAACACCATGGCAAAGTTTTTTAAGAGTCTTTGTTTTTAAATCAAACCAAATTAAACCAAATTCAGCATTCAACTCAAAAAAATCTCTAATTAAACCAAGTAAGGCAGAACTAAACCAAATTGGGGCAAATCAAATAGACAGATTAGGCAGTTTACTGTTAAACTGTGCCATCTTATTCTCCAGTTAATCTAGCACATTTTAACCTTCTAGATCATACAAGGCTGACAGAAACTCTATCACAGTTAAAATACACAACATGCTGCCTTGATACTCTGCCAACAAACTTTTTTAAAAATGTTTTTAATTGCATAGCTCCAGATGTGTTGCAGATAATAAACAATTCTCTTCAGTCTGGTCAGTTTCCCCAGGCCTTGAAAACTGCAGTAATAAAACCTCTCCTAAAAAAGACTCACCTGGATGCTTCAGTAATAAGTAACTACAGGCCAATATCAAATCTTCCCTTTCTAGGAGAAATTACTGAAAGGGTTGTTTTTACACAAACGCATGCTTTCATGACGCAGAACAATCTTTTTAATGCATTTCAGTCTGTATTTCGTCCACACCACAGCACTGAGACTGTACTTATTAAAGTTTTAAATGGCATACATCTGAATAATGATGCTTCCAAGACCTCAGTCTTAGTATTATTAGATCTCAGTGCTGCCTTTGATACAGTTGATCATGACATACTTCTTGACAGACTGGAAAAGTGGGTGGGACTTACTGGCACTGTACTACACTGGTTCAAATCCTATTTACAAGATAGAGACTACTTTGTGTCATTTGGTGAGCATGTGTCTGAACAAAAAAAGATGTTGTGGTGGGTGCCACAAGGGTCCATTCTCGGACCACTTCTTTTCAATATCTACATGTTGCCCCTAGCTCAGATTATGGAGCATCATAATATTTCTTATCATACTTACGCAGATGATACACAACTTTATATTTCTGTGTCATCACATGACTACAGTCCCTTACTTTCACTGAGTGAGTGTATTCATCAAATCAATGAGTGGATGTGCCAGAATTTTCTTCAGCTTAATGCAGATAAGACAGAAGTGATTGTATTTTGCCCCAAAAATGAAAGGTCAAAGGTCAGTGCTCACCTTAACGCCATGTCACTGACAACAACAGATAAAGCCAGAAATCTTGGTGTAATTATTGATTCTGACCTGAATTTTAACAACCATTTAAAGCTGAGTACCAAATCAGCCTACTACCACCTGAAAAATATATCCAGAATTAAGGGATGTCTGTCCAAAGAAGACATGGAAAAACTTGTTCATGCATTTATTTTCAGTAGGTTGGACTATTGCAATGGAGTCTTTACTGGCCAAAACAAAAAATCAATTAGGCAAGTACAGATGATTCAAAATGCTGTTGCACAAGTCCTTACAAACACCAGAAAAATGGACCATATCACACCAGTCCTCAGATCACTACATTGGCTTCCTGTGAGTCAAAGAATAGACTTTAAAATCTTACTGTTGGTCTACAAAGCATTAAATGGCCTAAGACCAAAATATATTCTAGATTTATTAACTCCATATAAAGTATCCAGACCTCTCAGGTCATCAGAGACAGGTCTATTGTGTGTTCCCAGAATGAGAACCAAACAAAGTGAAGCAGCTTTCAGTTATTATGCTCCTCACCTGTGGAACATTCTCCCTGCACACCTGAGGTCTGCACCAACTGTCAGCTCATTTAAATCAGGGTTGAAACCATTATTATTTGCTACAGCTTTTAGTTAAAGTAAATATATGTGCTCAATGACTTCTTAATCATTCTAAATACTAAATTATTGTCTTTTACTGGCTTCTGTTCTTAATTTTCCTTTAATTGTATTTTATTTTTATTTTTATATTCTCTTCTAATCTCTTTCTTTCTTTCTTTCTTTCTTTCTTTCTTTCTGTCTTTGAAATGTATGATTTTAATGTATTTTTATGCTTCTGTAAAGCGCTTTGAATTGCCTGGTGTATGAATTGTGCTATACAAATAAATTCGCCTTGCCTTGCCTTGCCTTTCACGGAGTCATGGTTGCATTCAGATGTCCCGGACTGGAGCGTGGATGTACCCAGCTTCAGCTGTGTGTGGGTGGACAGAGACCTGGCTCAGAGCGGTAAGAAGAAGGGAGGAGGGATTGCGCTGTTTGTGAATGAGAAGTGGTGTAATCCTGGACATGTTACTGTTAAGGAACGTTTCTGTAGCCTGGACATTGAGCTGTTAGCTGTGGGGATGCAGCCTTATTATTTGCCTCGGGAGTTCACATCAGCCATCGTGATCACTGTTTACATCCCTCCGAAGGCTGACGGGGAAGCAGCGTGTGACGTCATCCACTCCACCATAGCGGAGCTACAAACGCAGCAACCAAATGCGTTTATAGTCATTACTGGAGACTTTAATCACAACACTTTAGACAAAACTCTGCCAACTTTCAACCAGTTTATCAACTGTTCCACCAGAGACAACGCCACACTAGACTTATTGTGTGCTCATGCAAAGAATGCATACAGTGCCACTGCCCTTCCCCCCCAGGCAGAGCTGATCACAGCCTGGTGTTGTTAACACCTAGGTATGTTCCTATTGTCCAGAGGCAGCCTGTGTCCACGAGAACAGTGAGGAGGTGGACTCAGGAAGTTAATGAGTCACTGCAGGACTGCTTTGAGACAGCAAAGACTGAAGACTGGAATGTGTTGTGTGAGCCACATGGGGAGGACATCAACAGCCTGACAGAGTGTATCACAGAGCACATCAAATTCTGTGAACAGACCATACTGCCAACCCGGATTGTACGCTGCTTCCCCAACAACAAGCCCTGCATCACCAGTGAACTGAACAGTCTCCTGAACAAGAAACGAGCTTTCAGGTCAGGGGATAAAAAAGAACTGAGGAGTGTTCAACACAAGCTGAGGTAAAAGCTTAGGCAGAGCAGAGATGCCTACAGGAGGAAGCTGGAGGCCAAACTCCAGCAGAACAGAGTGAAGGATGTGTGGACAGGCATGAAGGAAATCACAGGGCTCAAAGCAAGAGACAGACCAGCAGCCAGTAGCATTGAGAGGGCCAAAGAGCTTAAGCCAGTTTTTCAACAGGTTTAGCTCACAACCAGGAGTGGCCCTGCCGTCCCCCCCCCTTCACACCTCCCCACTGTCCACAACGGCCTCCGCAACCCCCCTCTGCCCAAGCTCTCTCCCTCCAACCCTCAACCCTCCCTGGTGATTTCTCCCCTCCCTCCCTTGGACTCAACTCCCACATCCCCCACCATCCCCCACAGCACCCCCTCCACTAGCACCATCCCCTGCCTGACCGCAGGCCTGGTAAGAAGATAGCTGGAGAAGCTGCACCTGGGCAAGACTGCTGGCCCTGACGGCATCAGTTCCAGAGTCCTGAGGACTTGTGCCAGCCAGCTGTCCGTGATCCTGGGACACCTCTTCAACCTGAGCCTGAGCCTGCAGAGAGTCCTGGTGCTGCAGAAGACATCCTGTGTGGTTCCTGTTCCAAAAAAGAAATCTCCATCTGGCCCCAACGACTGCAGACCCGTTGCCCTTACATTGCTCATGATGAAGGTGCTAGAGAGGCTGGTCCTTGCACACTTCCGTCCGCAGGTGAAATCATCACTGGACCCTCTACAATTCGCCTACCAACCCCATCTGGGTGTGGATGACGCCATCATACACCTTCTGCAGCATGCTCACTCCCACCTGGATTGTAGCGGCAACACTGTGAGGATCACTTTCTTTGATTTCTCCAGTGCATTTAATACCATCCAGCCGCTGCTCCTGGGTGAGAAACTGCAAGTGATGGGAGTCGACACGCCCACAATCTCCTGGATTACTGACTACCTGAGAGACAGACTGCAGTTTGTCCAACTGGGCAACGTTCAGTTGGAAACTGTGGAAAGTAGTACAGGAGCACCACAGGGGACTGTTCTGTCTCCTTTTCTCT
>JBBMOE010000010.1:13248320-13315554 GCA_037975065.1 Chaetodon trifasciatus
TATATAAAGGATGGATGAGAGGAGGAATACAGAGCAGTGGTGGACGATTTTGTGGAATGGTCTGGTAGAAATCACCTGCTGCTTAACGTGGCCAAGACCAAGAAGATGGTTATTGATTTTAGATGGAACAAGACGACCACACAACCACTGTACATTCTGGGGGTGAATGTCGCAGTGGTTGAGGATCACAAATACCTCTGAGTGCACCTTGACAACAGACTGAACTGGAAAACTAACATCAACACTGTTTAAGAAGGGGATGAACATCCTCTTCACCACCTCATGGACAGACAGCGGAGCTCCTTCTCCAGTAGACTGCTCGCTTCAGGAAATCATTCCTGCCACAAGCCATCACACTTTACAACAGAAACATAAACAGTTAATCCACGAACCTCACAGACACTTGTGTTTTTACATATTACTTTTACATATATATCTGCACTACTGCAATATTGCACATTCGGTCTACTTGCACAAACATTTTTTGCTGTAAATACTGTTTATATACTTAGTTATATTGTATTTTTATTATATAGTATTATATAATATGTATTATATATTATAATACATATTATATAACTACATTTAGTTTTAGTGGGTCCCAGTCGGTCTGTGCGGAACTGCACCACAGTGAAACCGGAAGAACCAGAATGACCGTAGTTGAGTAGGACAGACATGCATTAGCACCTGGGCCATCAGGTGTCGGTAACAACAAAGGAGCGCGCCTTGTGATGGCCATGTAACCCATGCAGATTTGTGAGGCCAGCTGCAGGACTCCGATCCATCACACGTTGCACTGGAACAATAGAGAAACATATTATGATCAACAGGAGGTTTGACTGTGACTGTGAAAGGCTATATATTAGCAAGTAGTTCTTCATTGCACAAGCATGTGAGAATGGTAAAAATGTGGAAACAATAAAACAATCAAGGCAATTAATAACTCTGTGTTCATTCGTAAAATATTGAAATGAAAGAAAAATGTAATAAATGAAAATGAAACCTTTGTGTATTCAGATAGTAAATGAGTAAAATATCAAAGTGAATATAACATCGAAATAGTTCAAACTTCAACACAGCAACCTTTCAAAATGGTAAAATATGAAACCTAAATAGTAAAAAATAAGTATTGGTAATTGAGAAAGAAATAATGAAATAATGAAAATCAACACAAAATTCACAATAAGAATAAAATGGTCAAATAATTGAAATTATTAAACGAGTACAGAACATGACTTTCATATCAGGAGCATTAACTGTGATAATGAAAAGAAATCGTCCATGCTCAGGTGATTCTGGCTTCACCTCTCAATTTGAGCATTGATCATTTAAGGATTATCAGCTGTTACAGATTCAATCAGTACCACGCCTCTACGTGTATGTGAAAACTATATGTAGGAATGTATTAACCCTTAGCAAGATCTCAGATGTACAAGCATCGAACGTCTCCATGTTCCTCCATGTCGGGGTCCAGTTCAACTTCGACTTCTTCCTGTTCAAACTCAGAGGGGGAGAGCATGGAAACCATCTAACCAGGATATTGTATTAATTAATTATTAATTAATTAATTAATATTGTATTATATATAATGAGGTGGTGGTGGAAATTTATCATTAATAGCCGTAGTAATACATTTTAGACAGAGGTGCCTGATGCATGGTATGCAGCAACATCCACATAAGGTGAAAACAGTCACTGCCGCAATGAGTGACATAAAAATGGAAGCAATTAGTGTCCTCCATTTGCCAAACGTAGCATTAAACCAAGTAGTTAGTGTATTGTCAATACCAGAGTCTTCTGCTAGTTCAAAAGACAATGTTCTGAGGCCAGTGAGGGCTCGGGTTACAGAGCCATCTGGGGCTGTGTTGTTAGGGATGAACACACAGCAGTATTGGGCAAAGAGAGCACACACACCACCTTTTTCAGCTAAGAGAAAATCAAGGGCCATTCTGTTTTGATAGGTCATGAGAGAAGTAGCAGCTAGTTGCTCATGCAGGCCTGCTACGGCATCTCTAGTCATGTTATTCAATCTTTGAATGTTAAAATGGACATAATTAATTCGGTCAACATTTTTATTTATGGTCACCCACCAGAAGAGGGAAGATTCAAAACCTGCTGCAACTTGATTAACTAATTTATATTCATCAGGCACACCTCTGGGGACTCCAATTGCATCTATGTAGGTCGGAGTGTTTTGGTATAAGTCAAATATACTACGTTTATGCCTGTGGGGAATGTACAAAGGTTGAAAGGCAGCGGATTGCCAAGAGACGATTTTTCTGATGCCGTAGTCTGAACAATTTTGACAGGAGCTATCAACGAGAGGATAGTACATTTTCCGACCCAGTGTGGAGGCAATGTATTCCTCAGCAATTTTCCCCCACAATACCAGTACACGTCAGCACATGCATGGGAGAGCGAGGTAGCGTTTTTCCAATTAGTAACATTAACAGTAGTGATACACCAATCATCTGGGATGTTTCCAACAAGTGAGCCTGTCGGGTCGGCTCTCACTAAACAGGTGTGGTTATTCTTAACTGGGGTGAAGATCGGAGGGACCATAAGTGGTGGAGATAATGGGTAAGGTGTTTCCAGGGGTTTACATAGATCAGGAGGATTATCACTCATGTGCAATTGCATCATGCAGTAGGTTTCGTTATCAGAGAAGGGTGAGGGTACTGTCAGTAGGGCTGGGCAAGGGGAGGAGCATACTATGCATTCATCCTTTGTAGTCATATCAGCAACATTCTGAACCCAGTCTAGCCAATAGTTTTTCTGTGAAAATCCAGTCTCAATCAAAATTTTGTCATGCATGGTATAACTTTGAATGTTCAGTTTAGTTACTGTCGAGGGTTCCTCCGAGGAATGTGCTGAAACCTCGGCATCTGCTGCCGGCTGCTGAGTTATTTTGATGGTTGTCAAAGGGTCTGTGCCAGAGATATCTACTCCTAATACCAAATAGAAATAATCACCTTGTGATGGCCAGGGTAAGTGGGAAAAGGTAAGGTTCTTTACAGTAATAATTAAAGGATTATGCTTAGTTGTGGAATCAACAAGGTGATCTCAAATAAGAGTGATTTTATCTTTAAGGTCTTGCCAAATGTCTGAGATGGGTGTGGCAGTATAACCAAGTGGCCCAGAGTTCCAATACACATAATTCCAATTAGGACACCATGAGTGGCCTTTAACAGGCAGCCCAAGTGGGAGGATGCACATGTACACATCATACTGTGTCCAACTGGTAGGAAGGAGATGTCCACACACTATGGCATCACATAAATCAAATTTAAGGGACTGAGGGGCAGGATTGCGAGCTACAATTAATATAATATTGGTTCCATATGTGTCCCCCTTTATGCGTCTTTTGATTCTAGGTTTTAGTGTGGAGTGAGTGTGTCTGGAGTGAGTGTGAAACGGCTGACTGTCCCACCACAGGATAGGCAGTACAATTATGACTGCCAATGTGATTAGTATAGCGACAGTAAGTCAAGTCCCAAATCCAAATCCAAGTCTTTTTAGAGGGCGTGATCCGCTGAGGTTGGTTTGAGTTACCATATCTTTTCAACTTCAGCGTGTCAATCATCTTTGTTAGTAAATGAGGCCTCTAGGTCAGTGCAAACCTCAGTCAATGTTCTTTTAGTGGGGTCCTGAGTAAATGTACAGTGTGTTTTGTGGATCCAATTACTCAGGCTGTCGTCTGTCAACCAGACTTTCACACAATGTAGTTTCTGCTACCTTGTATGGTCCTTTCCATCTGGGGGAGGACCAATTGAATTTGCTGACCTTCCTCGGGACCCAGTCTCCCACAGTCTCCTCCTCTTACAGGTGAGGTTTCTTGATCCTGTTCCTTGGTGAGTATCTGTGGCACCTTAGTGTCAGCGCAGACTTTAGCTAAACCCTCCTTTATGGTTCTGTTTGCTCTTTCCACTAAGCCTTGAGAGGCTGGGTGGTAAACTGCACCGAACTTATGCCGGATCCCACACATCTTTTCCACTTGTCTCAGATCCTCATGAGAAAAATGAGGGCTATTATCAGATCTTATGACTTCTGGGATTCCAAACCTGGGTATAATTTCTCTAGTCAGCCAATTTATCACTTCTTTTCCTGTTTCTGTTTTGGTAGGTGTGGCTTCCACCCATCGGGAAAATGGATCTACACAGACTAGAAGATATCTTTTACCTTCAGATCTGTGGTCCGCCCCATATCAGTAAAATCAATTACTATTTCTTTCCATTGGGGCATTTTTATTTTTATTCCTGTTTATATTTTTTGTTACTTTTTCTAAATAATTGTGTATACATCCTGTTGCTGTATGATTAATTGCTACTGCAACAAAATAATTTAATTAGGATCATGAAGAAACCATCTAAGTCTAAGTCGTCTAAGTCTAAGTTGGCCTTGGTTACACAAAAAATAAATAAACATGTTTTTTTTTAGGTCATATGCCAAGTAGATAAACACTGATCAGTGTCAGATGCATATTGCATATTAACTGTGCCCAGTTCATCATATATTTGTATGAGTCGATGTTTTCAGGGGAATGTGTGGAAGAAATTATTTTCTTCCACATATTAAGTAACAATTTGATGTAAATGGTTCGGTATAATACAAGAGTCAGAGTTTTATTTCTTAAGGCAGCAGACAAATAAAGAATTAGTGACTGAAAGGACTGCCATATATGGCGTCATTCTACAAGTAGAGTTTAAAAGATTAGCAAGAAAGTATACATAAACTTTAAATTAGAAAGAAGAAAATGAATTGCATAAATATGTGGCATGTAATGATTAGTTCCCTCTTCATTGTGATGGATGGATCATTCATAGCATAGGCATTCTTCAGATCAGCTACCTGCATGTTACAGACAAACAGAATGGTAAAATAAATTGATGAACTCATTTAAATCTCCGACTAGAACTTGTTTGATATTATTTTAATCCTACACTGGTACATCTTAACCGACAGTAATTGAAGTCAGCTAATTCTTCCAAATGGAAACTATTATGCTGTCTTAATTTCTTTTTAGTGCATTTTTATGTCTGAGGATACAGTATCAGCAGTGTTTGGCAAGTTACTTTCAAAATGTAATACACTAAATACTGAGTTGCTTTCATTTGAAAGTTATGAGTTGGTATTAGTCAGCCTAAAGTTAGACAATTGATTCATTCATTCATCTTCTATACCCGCCTATCCCTTTCAGGGTTGCGGGGGGCTGGAGCCTATCCCAGCTGTCAGCGGGCGAGAGGCTGGGTACACCCTGGACCGGTCGCCAGTCAAACATATACAGACATACAAACATTCACTCTCACACCTAAGGGCAATCTTAGAGTAACCAACCAATTAACCTAATGAGCATGTTTTTGAGGAAGCCGGAGTGCCTGGAGAGAACCCACGCAAGCACGGGAAGAACATGCAAACTTAGCACAGAAAGGCCCCCGCCCGACCCGGGGATCGAACCGGTGACCTCCTTGCTGCAAGGCATGCGCACTACCCGCTCTCCACCATGCCACCAAGTAAGGCAATATAAAATTTTAATACTGAACTTTTTTTATTCAAGACTCAATCGCCATAAATTGGGACAGGTTTCAGCTAATACCTTTTGTTGATGATGCATGGAACTTCTTTTACAGTGAGTTTATCAAAGTTAAAGGCAAATGTTAAAGTTAAAGGTAGGCATTTACCTTGGATTAATGGTGACCTTATACTGCTCAACAAAGGATATTGCTGATTGGAATGCAAATAAACACGTAAGCAATGTTTGTACATCCAAATCAAGAAACACTAAATCTAATTATTGTAAAGACTGTTTAGCTAATAACTCAAATAATTGTGTTAGAATTAAACTGTTTTCAAACAGAATCAAAAGTATAATCAATAACTCCACCAAAAGTCTTACTATCAATTTTAGAGTGAATCATGAAGTTGTTAAAGGTCCCATATTATGAAACTCACTTTTTCTGGGATTTGGGGTGTTATTTTGTGTCTCTGGTGCTACCACATGCATACAAAGTGTGAAAAAAGACCTTCTGTGCTTTTTTGAGTGACTTACAGATTTCTGAAAGCAACCTGCCTGCAGCTTCCAAACGAGCCGATCAAATTCAGCGAGGACAATTATGTAACAAGCCTGTACATTTGCATATTCCCACCCACCAGCCACCCCCCCCCTCCTCCTTTACCTGGTGTCTCTCCACCCATCAGATACAGCACTACCTTCTCACAGATCTGACATTTCACTATCAAAAGCACCGTGTTAGGAATCATAACGTCGAGATGCCACACGCAGTGTTTCTTTGTTGGCTGTAAAGATGAACACAAATCACGTCATCGACTCCCAGCCACAGAGGACAGAAGAGCGGCGTGGATTGAATTCATTTTTGATGGCAATGTCCCCACTACAGTTGGCAAAAAGCTGTTGGCATGTGCTAATCACTTCGAGGCTGACTTTCTTCAACTTCGGTCAGTACGAGGCAGGATTAGCCAGGAGACTTTTTCTAAAGGAGGGGTCACAAATAATTAGATGCGTGTTTCTTTTGTAGATTAGTTTTACTCCGAAGTATGCCCTGTTATCATAATAATATGCTTTTGTAACAGCTGTCCAGGCTACTGTGTCCTGCAAGGACTAATGTTGTAATGCACTGCATTACAGCAAGCATGCTGATAGAGGACAAGCCACCACATCATCGGGGGATCCTCTTTTCAAACTGAGCTTTCCAAAGTGCATGAAGGGAGAGTGCAGAGCCAAACCAGTGAAGACTGAGGCCACATTTGTAAGTGTTAACTTCTTTTTTTTTCACTCAAAAAATAAACATTTATATTGTACATGAAACAAAGTACTGCAACTTGGCACTTTCAACACAATAAATAAACCAAAAAACACACTTAAATACCTGACAAACTACAAAATTCAATGTGCAAATTCAGTCTGTGTGTGTGTGTGTGTGTGTGTGTGTGTGTGTGTGTGTGTGTGTGTGTGTGTGTGTGTGTGTGCGCACGCGTGTGTGCCTGTGTATTGCACAGGGTATACTGATGATTTGATGGATGTGATTGTGGAGAAGGTTTTTGTCGACCCATCATTGTACAGAGCTGAGATTCTGAAGAGAAACTGTTATGACATATTATGGTGTATGAACCGTGAAGTTAAGTATGTTATTATAGAAAAAAAACTCACTGCTCTATCCCCCATAGCTGTAAAGGACCGTAGTCAGCCCTGTAACTGTTGTGTTCTGCAGTGAGAACACGTTTAGGCAAATGGGTTCTAAACCTAGATGCTCAATCATGCATGGAGGCCTTTCATCCAGCTGCTGCAGCCGTCTTGTAAACCTATTATGCATAACATAAGGTGAATATCTGCAGTGGCATGTTATCTGTAATCATAAGTGTAGGTAAAGATAATGTGACCTGTGGCACCTCCTGGCAGCATATGTTCTCAGGCTCTGACTGCATTGTTGCACAATAGGCAAGGCAAGGCAAATTTATTTGTATAGCACAATTCATACACCAGGCAATTCAAAGTGCTTTACAGAAGCATAAAAATACATTAAAATCATACTTTTCAAAGAAAGAAAGAAAGAAAGAAAGAGATTAGAAGAGAATAGAAAAATAAAAATAAAATACAGTTAAATGACAATTAAAAACAGAAGCCAGTAAAAGACAATAATTTAGCATTTAGAATGATTAAGAAGTCATTGAGCAAATATATTTACCTTAATTAAAAGCTGTAGCAAATAATAATGTTTTCAATCCTGATTTAAATGAGCTGACAGTTGGTGCAGACCTCAGGTGTGCAGGGAGAATGTTCCACAGGTGAGGAGCATAATAACTGAGAGCTGCTTCACTTTGTTTGGTTCTCATTCTGGGAACACACAATAGACCTGTCTCTGATGACCTGAGAGGTCTGGATACTTTATATGGAGTTAATAAATCTAGAATATATTTTGGTCCTAGGCCATTTAATGCTTTGTAGACCAGCAGTAAGATTTTGAAGTCTATTCTTTGACTCACAGGAAGCCAATGTAGTGATCTGAGGACTGGTGTGATATGGTCCATTTTTCTGGTGTTTGTAAGGACTCGTGCAGCAGCATTCTGAATCAGCTGTAGTTGCCTGATTGATTTTTTGTTTAGGCCAGTAAAGACGCAATAGTCCAACCTACTGAAAATAAATGCATGAACAAGTTTTTCCATGTCTTCTTTGGACAGACATCCCTTAATTCTGGATATATTTTTCAGGTGGTAGTAGGCTGATTTGGTACTCAGCTTTAAATGGTTGTTAAGATTCAGGTCAGAATCAATAATTACACCAAGATTTCTGGCTTTATCTGTTGTTGTCAGTGACATGGCGTTAAGGTGAGCACTGACCTTTGACCTTTCATTTTTGGGGCAAAATACAATCACTTCTGTCTTATCTGCATTAAGCTGAAGAAAATTCTGGCACATCCACTCATTGATTTGATGAATACACTCACTCAGTGAAAGTAAGGGACTGTAGTCATGTGATGACACAGAAATATAAAGTTGTGTATCATCTGCGTAAGTATGATAAGAAATATTATGATGCTCCATAATCTGAGCTAGGGGCAACATGTAGATATTGAAAAGAAGTGGTCCGAGAATGGACCCTTGTGGCACCCCACACATCATCTTTTTTCGTTCAGACACATGCTCACCAGTTGACACAAAGTAGTCTCTATCTTGTAAATAGGATTTGAACCAGTGTAGTACAGTGCCAGTAAGTCCCACCCACTTTTCCAGTCTGTCAAGAAATATGTCATGATCACACCGTATCAAAGGCAGCACTGAGATCTAATAATACTAAGACTGAGGTTTTGGAAGCATCTTTATTCAGATGTATGTCATTTTAAACTTTGATAAGTACAGTCTCAGTGCTGTGGTGTGGACGAAATCCAGACTGAAATGCATTAAAAAGATTGTTCTGCATCATGAAAGCATGCGTTTGTTGAAAAACCACCCTTTCAATAATTTTTCCGAGAAAGGGTAGATTTGATATTGGCCTGTAGTTACTTATTATTGAAGCATCCAGATTAGTCTTTTTTAGGAAAGGTTTTATTACTGCTGTTTTCAAGGCCTGGGGAAACTGACCAGACTGAAGAGAATTATTTATTATCTGCAACACATCTGGAGCTAAACAATTGAAAACATTTTTAAAAAAGTTTGTTGTCAGAGTATCAAGGCAGCATGTTGTGGATTTTAACTGTGATACAGTTTCTGTCAGCCTTGTATGATATAGAAGGTTCAAATGTGCTAGATTAACTGGAAAACAAGAAGGCACAGGTGGACTTATCATTTTGCCTGAGCTGGAGCTGCACACTGTTTGTCTTATCCTTGAAATTTTATCTGTAAAAAAGGCTGCAAAATCATTGCATGACTTGTTGGATAGCAGCTCAGGAGGGACTGATACTGTGGGGTTTGTCAGTCTATCCACAACAGAAAACAAAGTACGTGCATTATTATAGTTTCTGCTGATAATCTCTGAGAAGAATGCTTGCCTCGCCTTCTTAGTTCATGGTTATAGTTGTGGAGACTGTTTTTATAAATCTCATAATGAACCTGGAGTTTGGTTTTTTGCCACCTGCGCTCCGCCTGTCTGCAGACTCTTTTCTGGACTTTGACCAGTGTGGTGTTTCTCCAAGGTGCCTTTTTCCTTCCTGACCAAACCTTTGTCTTAATTGGGGCAATGGAGTCAATAATAGTCATAACTTTGGAACTGAAACTATTTAAAAGGTCATCAGTTGAAGCTGAGGGCATTGTTGATGATGGTGTGAAAGACTGAGTGAAGACTGCACAGGTGTTATCATTGATATAACGCTTTTTGATTACCTCTGTTCCACTTTTGTTAAGAATAGCAGGTGTGGCCATTTTAAATGACACACAGTAATGATCAGAAAGAGCAACATCCGTCACCACAACCTCAAAGATATTAAGCCCTTTGGAAATAACCAAATCTAATATATGCCCTTTGTTATGTGTTGAATGTGTTACGTGCTGAGATAGGCCAAAATGATCCAGGATGTTTGAAAGTTCTTTAGCACATCCATCTTTGAGATTATCAACATGAATGTTCAAGTCACCCACTAACACAACACAGTCAAAATCAATACAAACAAAAGACAGTAGATTGGCAAACTCATCGGAAAACTTTGCATTGTATTTTGGGGGCTTGTAGATGGTTACGAAGACTGATCGACAGGGAGACTTTGATTGAGTGGCAACATATTCAAAAGATTCAAACTGACCATAAGAGACTCTATTTAATTGAATGCTATCATTAAACAAAATGGCGACTCCACCTCCTCTCTTATGCATTCTTACTTCACTTATGAAACTGAAATTTGGAGGGGCTGATTCATTGAGAATTGCTGCGCTGTTATCTTGTCCTGACCAAGTTTCAGTCAAAAACATAAAATCAAGCTTGTGCTTGATGATTAAGTCATTGATTAAGAATGATTTGCCTGCCAAAGACCTAACATTTAAAAGAGCTAACTTAAATGTATTAAAAAGTACAACATCCCCATGTTTTAGAACATACTGTGGTTAACATGGAATACATGTTAAATTCGATGATGTGATGTTTCTGGAGAGATGGACCGATCTTCTCCTCCTACCCATTGAGACATGAATCAATGAAGCTTCCGGCACAATGGGCCCTGGCTTTTCCTTGGAAAAGTCAGGCATAACATTTGCCTTAAAAGCTGGACCCAGAACACATCAGTTACCAACACAAATAGGTGGCTGTGCTGGGCTCTTACTAGGGGACTGGAGTAGGTTCAGATCAAGCCGTGGAGGGGGCTGGAGGTGGTGCCCGTCTGCGCTGTGGTGGTGGAGGGGGACTGGGTGGTTGTAGGGGGCAGGGTGGAATTTGGGGGGGCAGGATCCTAGATGGGCGAGGAGTAAGCCTGATGCCAGCACTGACAAGTTTGTTCATTTGGTCAGTAAACTCCAGCAGGGGGGAGGAGGGTGATGGGATACCCAGTGAAGATGATGAGCTAGATGGAGTTTGGGCAGTTGGAGATGGTGAGATAGATGGAGTTTTAGTGGTTCGAAATGGTGACCTAGGTGGAGTTTTAGTGGTTGGAGTCGGTGAATCCTCAAAAGCAGTGGCCCCTGGTGGAGGACATGAGGCATCCCCTTTTTTGCTCTGGCATCCCTCATGATTAGAGCGTACAGGCGGGGGGGAGAGTTGGTTCTCCTTCATGATTTGGTGTTTGCTGCTTTTGTTTGGATTCCTCTTGTCTCTTGTCCTTGGAAGTGGGAACAACACAGTGTGACGCAGGAAGAAAGATAGGTTGGAGGCAAAAAGTTTTACTTCTGACTTGTTTAGGGAAAGTCCGTCTCCTTTGAAAAAAATGTCTGCGGTCCCACAAAAAGTTGAAATTGTCAATAAAATGCACTGAGTGGACATCACATGCAGTTGAAAGCCATCTGTTTACTGCCAACAATCTGCTGAATCTCTCTCCTCCTCCTCTGACTGGTGGTAATGGCCCACTGAAGAAGTTTACCTAAATCCTGTTTGAGCACTTCAGCCCCTGTGTGCAGTGCAAGGTATTTCAAAGTTGGAATTTCTGCAACAATACTGAGGATTCTCTCGGTCATGTTGGAGACTATATCATCAGGAAAGCACAACACTTTTGTGTTTCTGCTGTACATGCTTCCCACATCTTTAATAGCAGAATCACCAACAACCAGAGTCTCAGGACCAGTCAGTAGCTTTCCTTGTAGCCTTGTTGCTCATCTTCCCTTTAGCTTTTATCCACGGCTGTGTCTTACTCTGCACAGGTGTTGAGGAGGATGATAATGCAGGCCAGCCTGTCGCATCACAGATCTCTGGGCACTGGGTTCTACCTGTTGGACGTCTCCCCATATCAGCTGATTTACTCTTGGGCTTTGCCCCGAGAGCGTTCCAGGGAGAACTAATACTGGCAGATTTATTGCCCGGTACACAGCCCTTCAGTTTCGTGGGAGCTGTATCAGAGCTAATTAGCTGGATGTTAGCATTCTCCTGTCCGCTGTCCGTTCACTTCTGTGTTTATTTCCAGACGCTGAACTTTAGTTTCCAACACTGCAACCTGCTGCAGAAGTTTGTAGAGGTCATCTGTGGAGAAAAGAGGCATCTTGGTGCTAGTTAGCTTTAGCTGCCAGCAGGCTTTTTCTGTTGGTAGGCCGAAGCAGGCTTTTTCTGTCAGTCAGCCAGGGCAGAGTGTATCCGTGAAATATCAGAGGTCGCAAGGGTCATCCACAACTTTTAAATATTTGTCCATAAAATATGTCTTTAGATGTCCAATTCAGCCAAAGATTAAAACTTTCAAGTTTAAGGAAAATTAAAATAAATACAGAAAACAAGATGGGAAATCACGAGCACAGGCAGAAACCAGCAACCAGGAGGAGGAAGGAGATATGAACTTGTTGGTGCATACAGGTTTGACTGTTGATATCAGGTTGTTTTGTTAATATGCTAATGATTAGCATGCTAATGCTAACATGCTAACCTACAGTAAAATGATTCTTAAATGCATTCTAATGGTGTTTGAGGTCTTTTTAATGCATTATTTGACATGCTAATGTTAGCATTAGCCACAATGCTAACAGTGGCTAATTCTAGAATGTCTGGTCTCATGCCCAGAGCATCCAATGCTGAGGCTTTGTCATGCCCCTATGTGTCTCATGTACAACGTACCCTTCAGTCTCTGTATTAAACACACCGGGCTTGCAACAAAGTAAGAACTATTTCAATCCGTCAAAAAATAAGATAAATTGTGTCTATGAACATGCCTTACTGATGTCGGTAGGGGTATTTGCAAATGCAAATTAATTATTTAAAAATCATACAGTGTGATTTTCTGGATTTTTTTTTTTTTTTAGATTCCATCTTCACAGTTGAAGTATACCTACGATGAAAATTACAGACCTCTTCATTCTTTTTAAGTGGGAAAATCAGTGGTGCATCAAACACTTATTTTCCCCGCTGTACCTTATTTTCCAAAAATTTAAAATAGTTAAGGCTATTTTGGAACCATTGTTGAAGTGCAACTAATGATCCTTAAAGCTGTGTTTCTTGATTTTATTTATTTATTTATCTGAAATTGTGGTGGTTGTCAAAAGCCCCCCTATGAAGAAAAAGAAATCGAGGAAGCGTACATCACCCGGATTGGCGTTACTGGGGCCCCACCCTGGAGCCAGGCCTGGGGTTGGGGCTTGCAGGCGAGCGCCTGGTGGCCGGGCGCAGCCCGAGCGAGCGACGTGGGCCCACCAACCACAGGAAGGTTCAGAAGGGGCTGGTGCTTTGTGGTATGGGTGGCAGTCATGGGCGGGGGCCCCGACGACCCAAACCCTGGACGACGACTGTGGCTATGGGGACATGGAATGTCACCTCGGCGGGGGGAAAGAGCCTGAGCTAGTGCGTGAGGTTGAGCGGTACTGGCTAGAGATAGTCGGGCTCACCTCTACACACAGTCTGGGCTCTGGAACCCAACTCCTTGAGAGAGGCTGGACTCTCTTGTACTCTGGAGTTGCACATGGTGAGATGCGGCAAGCTGGTGTGGGCTTGCTTATAGCCCCTCAGCTCAGCCGCCATATGTTGGAGTTCTCCCCGCTGAGCGAGAGGGTCACTTCCCTGCGCCTTCGGGTCGGGGGCAGGTCTCTCACTGTGGTTTCGGCTTACGGGCCGAACAGCAGTGTAGAGTACCCGGCCTTCTTGGAGTCCCTGGGAGGGGTACTGGAAAGTGCTCCAACCGGGGACTCCTTTGTTCTGCTGGGGGACTTCAACACTCATGTGGGTAGCGACAGTGATACCTGGAGTGGTGTGATTGGGAGGAACGGACTCCCCAATCTGAACCCGAGTGGTGTTCTATTATTGGATTTCTGTGCTAGTCACAGTTTGTCCATAACGAACACCATGTTCAAGCATAAGGGTGTCCATCAATGCACGTGGCACCAGGACACCCTAGGACGGAGGTCAATGATCGACTTTGTAGTCATATCATCTGACCTTCGGCAGTATGTCTTGGACACTCTGGTAAAGAGAGGGGCTGAGCTGTCAACTGATCACCACCTGGTGGTGAGTTGGATCTGCTGGCAGGGGAGAGAACGGGACAGACTTGGCAGACCCAAACGTACTGTGAGGGTCTGCTGGGAACGTCTGGCCGAACCCGCTGTCAGGGAGGTCTTCAACTCCCGCCTCCGGGAGAGCTTCGACCAGATTCCGAGGGAGGTTGGAGACATCGAGTCTGAATGGACCATGTTCTCCACTTCCATTGTTGACGCAGCTGTGGCCGTAAAGTCACCGGTGCCTGTCGTGGCAGCAACCCCCGAACCCGGTGGTGGACACCAGAAGTAAGGGATGCTGTCAAGCTGAAGAAGGAGTCCTATCGGGCCTTGTTGGCCCATGGGACTCCTGAGGCAGCTGACGGCTACCGGCAGGCAGGGCCGGAGTAGGACTCATTTTCAGCCCTGGAGTTTCATGCCTCAGACCGGCCCACTTTAGATCACGACCTATTATTATAAAAATCATGTAATTATAACCTTACATGTTAAGTCTACAATAGCGCACTGTTATGTAAAGCCTCGTAATTCAGTGTATTTTTCTAAAATATTTCCAATTCAGTGCAAGTAAGGGTTGTTTCACAATGTAGATTTATTTCAACATGAGTGCACAACCTCAAAATTATTCTTTACAACACATCCTTTTCAACAATATCGATATTCTGTTCAAATAAGTGTATCCAAACCTCAAAAATGAAATAAAAGAATAAATACAAATATTAAATTTAAAAAATAAAAAATAAAATAAAAAGTGTTGCACTTTCTAATAACACTATCATCTCTTCTTCCTCTGCAAGAAAACAGTTCCATGACAACTCAGATTTCACAAATATGAGAACATGAGTTAAAGGGCAAATCTCCAACACTTCTTTACAACATCAGAATGTCCTTTTCTGCAATATC
The DNA here is from genome assembly GCA_037975065.1 of Chaetodon trifasciatus. Classification (NCBI taxonomy): domain Eukaryota; kingdom Metazoa; phylum Chordata; class Actinopteri; order Chaetodontiformes; family Chaetodontidae; genus Chaetodon; species Chaetodon trifasciatus. Next base: position 13,263,273 of record JBBMOE010000010.1, read on the forward strand.
AGATATCAAGCAAATTAGTGTTCACAGATACCTAATCCTTATGAATAAAGAATAAAATAATTATTGCACTTTTGTCTGTAAGTTTGTTATTCACAGTATAAACATAACTTTCTAATGATGCCATTATCTTTTTTTCCCTCTGCATAAGAGTAGTTTCAAAGAAACATGGCCAGCCCTAAAACATTAACAAACACCTGAGCAGTCTCTGCGACTTTGTTTATTACAGTATCATTGTCCAAAGACATGAGAATTTCTTTCTCAGTGCACATGAGCATGAATGCCTCAAGTTTCCTCTGGGCCAAAGTGCTCCTGAATCTGTTGAGAAACTTCTTGACTTGTGTGATGGACAGTGTTAATAGCAACTTGTAGGCCAGTCCAATCACATGGTAGGCATCAGTTAGCAGATTGTACTGAGAGAATGAGATGAACACAAATGACACAGTTTTTACAGGAGGAACAAATTCTGCTCTCTAGTTCAACATCCTGCTGTTCCATGGAAGGATCCTCCTCACTTCCTTGTGGCATTCCACTAGCTGTCCTGACAGTGTAACCCTCCAGAGGGGACATCTTTAGTCTGTCTATTGTCAAACTTAAGCAGACATTTGCTCATTTCTTTCAGAGCCGAGCTGGGGAGTCTATTTTCCCTCACATGAGCAAAGTTTCAAGGGTCTAGACAGGCAAAATCTGAGCAAAGTTTTGCAATGGCAGAAAACCTTCTATGGATACTGTCTGTCACTGTGTCCACAATGACATTGTGAACTTTGACCTTGAAGTCAGTATCAGCTGATGCTAGCTGTTCATCTTCTGCAAGCTCTCCTGGCATTCTCTTCTTTTTTCTTAACCTTCTCTCAGGAAGGGCAGTCTGCACTACGAGCTCACACTCTTCCTCCTCTTGCAAGTTTCCATTAGCCCACTTCACAAACTCATCAGCTGCACACTCATTGAGACCCTCCTCTGTCCCCTCAACCAGATGTTGAGCTGTGAGGATATCCGTTCCCCTTGTCTGTAAGTATTTTGAAAGGGGGGATGTCTGTTCAAAAATGTGAAGGAAAATTTGAGCAGTGAGCACTGTCTCATACCTCAAAAGGCCTTCTATGAATCCCTTTGCCTTGACCCTCACAGTTGGCTGTTGTGTTCTGTTATCTACAATGGTGTGTAAAGTCATAAGCACTTCATGAAACAAGGCTCCCTGATGATTCCCAAAGCACCCAAACACTTTACTTAGTGCCTGATCCTTAGCTCACCACCTGGTTGGCCCTATTGGGCACAGTCGTCTGTGATGTTTGTCCTGACTCATCTCTTCCCACCTCTGCATGCGCTTGTATGACACTCTTAGGAAAACTGCTATATCATTAAGCAGCGAAAAGAGGGATGCACTTTCCACAACACTGCATGTTGTGTCTACCAGGACAAGATTCAAAAGATGTGCATAACACCATTTATGAATCTGATTGGGGGACTGCTCAGCTAGGAGTGTAGAAAACCCCCGATACTGTCCCTGCATATTGGCTGCACCATCTGTGGAGTTGCCCACACATGTGCCAATATCAATATTAAGCTCCAGTAGAACCTTTTTCAGGAGCTCTGCAAAATGCTGCCCTGTAGATGACTCACAGTCCACCATAGCAATCAATCTTTCATGAATGACATCAGTTACATATCTTAGGATGATGGAGCACTGGTCTTTGCTGCCGATGTCTTGTGTGGTGTCAATTTGGACTGAAAACATGCCAGCTTGTCTTACTTCTTTGGCTGTAGTCGCCTTTATCAGTTGGCTGATGGCATCCACAGCTTTATTGAATGTGTCTTTTGACAGCAGTGTAACTAATCAAATCGAATCTAATCAAACTTTATTTATATGGCACTTTTCATACTTAAAAGCAACACAAAGTGCCTCACAGAGGCTAAAAACAACAAAGAGGAAAACCCAGCCCTCCCGCCCCCATAAAAACATACAGGAACATATAAAGACACACACTCACAGACACGCACGCACGAATACACACACCCGGGCACACACCCATACGGGCAAGGCAAGGAATAAGCAACCTTTGCAACCTTTGGGGGGCATCCACACTGAGAGGGCCCCCGGCCCATGACTAGGGAGCGCTGCCCAAGACCACCCCGACCCAGGCAGACAGGAGGCCCCAAACCAAGGTGCAGAGGCCTCCAGCCGTCCAGGCCAGAGCTGTCCCCTCGACAGCGCACCCGTCAGTAGACCAAAAGCTCCCAGTGTGGCAGGCCCCCATGAGGAAACGCTAAAAACCAAGGGCGCCCATGAAGAAAACAGGGGCCCCCATGAGGAAACACTGGAGCTAAAAACCAAGGGACTAAGGCATAAAATAAAATAAAATAAAATAAAATAAAATAAAATGGATAAATGAAATAAATAATAATTAAACATGTCGTTAAAACATGACGCAGCTAAAATGAGATACGAATAAAGATTAAATATGATAAGAAACCTGATTAAAGGGGTGGGTCTTGAGCCTCTTTTTAAAAACATCAACAGTCTCTGCGGCCCTTAGGTTCTCCAGCAAGCTGTTCCACAATCGGAGGCCATAATGACTAAAAGCCGCCTCCCCGTGTGTTTTAGTTCTTACTTTTGGTATGGTTAAGAGGCCAGTGCCGAAGGACCTCAGGGTCCGAGAGGGCTGATAGGGTAAGAGTAGGTCAGATAAATAAGAAGGCCCGAGACCGTTAAGACACTTAAAAAGTAATAAAAGAACCTTAAAATCTATGAAATGCTGAAATGCACGGGGAGCAATGCAGCGATTTTAAAACTGGTGTAATGTGCTCCCGCCCTCTGGTCCTCGTCAGCACTCGTGCGGCTGAATTCTGAAATAATTGAAGGTTTGAGATACTCTTTTTGGGAAGACCAGAGAGCAGGGTATTGCAGTAATCTAAGCGACATGAAATAAAAGTATGCATCAGCACCTCCGTGCTGGCCTGAGAGAGAAACGGGCGGACTCTGGCTATGTTCTTAAGATGGTAAAAACCTATCTTTTTTATGTTTTTGATATGTGGAATAAAAGTCAGCTCAGAGTCAAAAGTCACGCCCAGATTTTTTACAGAATGTGTTGGTTTAAGATCTTGTAGTTTTGGTAAAAGTTTCTCTCTCTGGCCTTCAGGACCAATGACTAAGACCTCTGTTTTGTCCTGGTTGAGCTGAAGGAAATTTTCTGCCATCCATGACTTGATGTCTAAAATGCAGTTAAAAAGGGCATCAATTGGCCCTGTGTCATCAGAAAGACACGGCAATGTACAGTTGCGTATCATCAGCATAACTATGGAAGCTGATGCCGTGCCTCCTGATGACGTCCCCGAGGGGTAGCATGTACAGATTAAAAAGAGTTGGCCCTAAAATTGACCCCTGGGGAACCCCACACTTGATCTCATGGGTTCCGGAGGAACATGTATCCCAACTTACAAAGAAGTGTCTGTTAGTGAGGTATGAGACGAACCAGTTAAAAGCAGTACCTGAGAGGCCGACCAGGTGCCTCAGTCTGTTTAATAAAATGTGATGGTCTACTGTATCAAAGTAGAACCAAGACTGTGAGCTTGTGTTTATCTAAGTTGCACCTGATATCATTTAAAATCTTTAATAGGGCTGTCTCGGTACTGTGGTTCATCCTAAAACCAGACTGACACTTTTCTAAAATGTTGTTTTTGTTTAAAAAGTCATTTACTTGGTTAAAAACCAGTCTTCCTAAAATTTTACTTAAAAAAGGTAAGTTGGATACAGGTCGGTAATTATTAAGAATGTTGGGGTCTAAGTTGCTCTTCTTCAGAAGGGGCTTCACCACCGCCGTTTTAAAGGAGGTGGGGAAGACACCCGTCTGAAGAGAACAATTCACCATGAATAACAGCTGTTCCTCAAAGAATCCATAAAGTGTTTTAAAAAACGGTGTGGGAATTGGATCTAAAAGGCAGGTTGTAGGGTTTACCTGGGAGAAAACTCGACCAAGTGTCCTCGCATCAACCAGGGCAAAACTCTCCAATGTTTCCTCAGATAAAACCTGTGATCCAGACATGTTGGTAGTTAAAACCTGTTGAGATAAAAGACTGGATCTGATGTTATCAATTTTGTGCCTGAAGTGGTCTGCAAAGTCTTCACACAGGGTATTTGTTGTTGTCTTATGAGATCTGTTAAAATTACCGTTTGTTAAAAGATCAATTGTGGAGAAGAGAAATTTGGGATTATTTTTGTGGTCAGAGATTAGTTTTTGGAAGTGAGAAATTCTTGCCTGTTTAATAGTGCTATTGTAAGTTTTGAGGTGTTGATGTAAAACTTCGTAGTGGACTGTTAGTTTTGATTTTCTCCATTTCCTCTCAGCACTCCTGCATTTTCTTTTCAGTTGCTTAATTTCCTCATTTCTCCAAGTAGGTAAAGGTTTTTTCTTAATTGTTTTTGTTAAAAAAGGAGCCACTGAGTCCAGCGCTGACTTCAGATTGCTGTCAAAATTGTCAACGATAAAATCACAGGGCGCTGGTAAAAACTCTGCAGGAGTGCTCTGTAAAATCTGGGTAAAATTTGCAGCCACTTCAGGAGTTAGGTAGCGTTTCCTCACTGTTCTCATTGGAGCCTCCCGCTGATTAAAACTGGTGATGTTAAAAAACACACAGTAGTGGTCAGACACAGCCAGATCCACAACAGAGGACACACCCATGGACAGGCCATAAGTTATGACCAGGTCCAGGGTGTGCCCCCTGCTGTGGGTCGGCTGTGTAACGTGCTGTTTAAAATCCAGACAGTTCAAGAGGTTTAAAAATTCTCTGGATACTGGGTCCGAGATGTTGTCGATGTATAGATTAAAATCACCAGTAATTAAAATCCTGTTGTATTTGGTGTGAATGATTGATAAGAATTCAGAGAATTCACTGATAAAAGAGGATGAATACTTGGGTGGTCTGTAGACCGTTATGCAAAGAATAGGTGGGCTGCTAAGAACAAAGGCATGATGTTCAAATGATGTAAAACTGGTTCTAATGGTGTAAATGTCCTGAGTTTTTGGTGGCAGAGAGGGGGTTACAGATGTATGTATGGTGTGGGTGAAACATGTAGTGGGCAAGGGTGAGGGTGAATGTGCGGTAGGGGGCTTGTGTGCGTGAGTGATACCGGTGAGTCAGGAGGTGGCTGAAGTGCAGGACCGGACAGCGAGGTCAATGTTGACTGATAAAAGCCGTGAGCCCTCCTGATTGGGGTGGAGATCGTCCCGTTTAAAAAGGCAAGGCCTGTTTAAAAATGCTATAAAATTGTCCACATACGGGATGCTTTTGATCAGGCGGTATCCCTTCAGCCACAGGTGCAGCTGGCGAAGTCCTTCTTCAGGACCTCCGACTGCTGTTTTTTGACATCGTTGATGCCAGCCTCCAGGACCAGTGTGGAGGACGGGCTGTGCTGCGCACACAGCTGAAGAGCAGCTGGATGCAACCTCCGTGACGCGGGCTCCAGGGTGGCAGAAGGTCTGGCCGCCGGGCACTGCCACGTGCCTGACCATGGAGGTCCCCACTACCAGTACCGAGGGGGGAGTGGGCTGCACGACTGGCTCCCTTGGGGTGCGGCAGGGGCGAGGTGGAGCCTGCTGGTGTCGCGTGGTGGTTGCACCGGTCCGAGCTGGAGGGGAGGGACCATGATGAACAGGCGGATCCTGGAGCCTGGACTGATGAGAGCCACAGCCAGCTGGGTGGACAGGTCCTGGAGGCGAGCTGGACGAGGTACCGATGGGAGGGAAATCCTGCAGGCTTAGGATGTTGAACCTGTTGTCCAGTGGTAGATCCGGAGGCGGTGCGGTGCACCACCGACCAGGTTTCCCTCGGCCTGAGTGGTGTTGAGCTCAATGGACCCTTCCGTCCTTCCTGGTGAGGCAGTGCGACTCCGCGGGGCGAAGATAGGAAGTGGAAGGTGCCAATGACATGGGCTTGGCTCCCTGTCGGTGCCAGCGGGATTCCGCCGTCGGTGGTGCCGGGGTTCCGGTGGTAGTCAAGCCGGTCCACGGCAGGGTGGTGTTGTACGCGGCCGCCATGCTCCGGTCACCAGCGCCGGATGCCCTCAGGTAGGCGATATGTTTCGCCTGGGTCGTGGCGACTGGAGAAATCCAAGAGGATCTTGTCCCTCTCCTTGAGGTCGGCCCGTAGACCGGAGATGCTCTCTCTCAGTTTCGAGAGGGTGGGAAGGCAGGACTCACACACCGCCATCATACCTGTAGCCTGTGCAGGAGCGTAGGCACCCCGTAACACAGTACCACCACAGGGAGGTGAGTTCTGTTTCGGATCAGGTACCGCTGGGAGGTAACGCTGGTAACGCTCTACTGATGCTGAATCAATAAATAATACTTTAATCCTCTAGTTATCTACGTTGTTTTACTGAGTTAGCGTGCGGCAGTCTGCAGTCTTGCAAGCGGAAGTAAACCGGACCCGGACCCATTGCCTTTTGCACTCGTCTCATGCTGCTTCTTGCTGTTTTCTATGCAAGTGTTTACATGCTGCTGTAGGCAAATGTCATATCTACTCAAAAGTAGAATCAACTCTAAGACGTTGCCATGATTAACAGCAATGTTTTCTAGGCTGTAACCTGCCTCCTCTTTATCTCCCCTGTAGCTAAGGCCACATTTGCCGATAACTTTAATAACATCCACTATACGCTCCATCACCTGACGTTTCTGTTTCACTTGCTCAGCACGCAAAAAAAAACAGGTTTTTCACATCTGCCTTTTGTACATTCAGAATGTAAGCATCTGGACCATCTCTGTGTGTCTTACTTTTTTTGTGTTCCACTATCCTTTGGTGAATGTGTTTCCAGTCTTTCATGCCTCCCTTTATGAAAGGGCCATCACTAACTACAGGTGCAAATGCTAGACAAACAGAACAGTACAGAGACTGATTTTTTTCACAGTAAGTCAGCCACTTGCGGTTGGTTCCATCTTTGCTATTGAAAACTTTTGGTATAGCAATATTAGGGGTTTGATGAGGATGATAAGAAAAAAATGTATGTATATCCTGTGACTGAGGGCGAGCAAAGTAATCAAAACTATCCACAGACTCATCTTCATCTGTCTCATTCCTAACTTGTGGTTCACGGTTCTGCTGCTGAGCTGCTACCTCTGCAATCAGTCCCTGAGTAGACTCTGCTCTCCCTTTCACACTTCGTCCAGTTTCCCTAGACTCGCCCGCACCTGTATCACAATAAAAAATAATAATCTGTAAGGCTTTAGCACATTTGATATGGAAAACACATTCTGACTTAACCAATTAAGATATTTTCAGTAGCAAAATATGCAGGCTTATTTCATATTACTTTTATCCTATTCCCTTTCAATTGTGGGCTTTGTGTATTTACTGTCTTACTTTTAATGATAAAAAATATAACGGGTCACTACTATCGTTTGGACATAGAAAGTGGTTACGTTGGAACTAATGCCTGCTTGTTCACACTCTCTGTTACAACAGCTCACCTGTTCCTTCCATACTGACAGGAGCAATCCCCTCATCACTACTGGCTCCTGGCTCTGCTTCCGACACTAAATCACGTTTTAAAAATGGTCATAATTCTCAGCACAAATCTCCCCTTTTTACAAAGCCTTCTGATCAATTCAGGTCAGTTTCATTAATGTAGTGCTGAATCATCTAGCATCTCAGGGCACTTTTCATATAGAGCAGGTCTACACCATACTCTTCATTCTATTAACTGTAATAATATTCACTCAATGAGCAATCCTACCTGCCCACTCTGGACTTGTGGGCTCATGGCTGGTGCTTGGTGCTGGATCTTGCTTCTGACTCTGAGTGGCTACAAAACAAAGTTTCCCAGTTATGTGGCGTCGCATCATACTATTATTTAAATTATATATTGTTATGTTATATGCCACAATGCTACACAATTCATTGACATAATAATTAATTAACTTGAAAGGTGATTTGCAGACAAAATTCAGCATCTTGCCATACCTGTTTCATCGTCCTCATTTGTCGTTTCCAACCACGAGCTCGTTTTAGTGAAAAAGTTGCCAATTTTAGCACATTTAGCTGCGTCTGTTTCCAGAGCTTTCCACTTTTTAATTCTTGCCTTCTCCGCGCCACCCTTACTCTTTCTGGTTTCCATTTTTCAAACACCACTGATCGAGTGCACGGATGTGTTACGAGCTGCCAGTGGAGGCGGAGGAGGGCCAGGGACAGCAGTAGCAGCATACATGATCAACTCAGTGCCATGACTGAACACCGCCCCCGCCCAAAAGAAAGTGAACACCGGCCCTTGTGGCCCAAACATCAGACCGGCCCACCGGGAATTGTCCCTGTCCTCCCGATTAGCCACCCCGGGCCTGCTGGCAGGCCAAGCATGCAGCGGCTCGGGCGCTTGTAGAAGCAAAAACTAGGGTCTGGGAGGAGTTCAGGGAGGCCATGGAGGAGGACTACCGGTTGGCCTTGAAGAAATTCTGGCAAACCGTTTGGCGGGGAAGCAGCTTTCTGTCAACACTGTTTACAGTGAAGGTGGGGAGCTGTTGACCTCGACTGGGGATATTGTCGGGCGGTGGAAGGAATACTTCGAGGATCTCCTCAATCCCACTGTCATGTCTTCTGTAGAGGAAGCAGAGACTGGGGACTCGGAGGTCGATTCATCCATCACCGGGACTGAAGTCCCTGAGGTAGTTGCAAGCTCCGCGGTGGCAAAGCACCGGGGGTGGATGAGATCCGCCCTGAGTACCTCAAGTCTCTGGATGTTGTAGGACTGTCTTGGTTGACACGCCTCTGCAACATCACGTGGCAGTCGGGGACGGTGCCTCTGGACTGGCAGACTGGGGTGGGTGTGTTCCAACTATCGAGGGATCACACTCCTCAGCCTCCCTGGGAAAGTCTATTCCAGAGTACTCTAGAGGAGAATCCAGCCGATAGTCAAACCCTGGATTCAGGAGGAACAATGCGGTTTTCGTCCTGGCCGTGGAACACTGGACCAGCTCTATACCCTCCACAGGGTGCTTGAGGGTTCATGGGAGTTTGTCCAACCAGCCCACATGTGTTTTGTGGACTTGGAGAAGGCATTCGACCGTGACCCTCGTGTCATTCTGTGGGAGGTGCTCCGGGAGTATGGGATTGGAGGCCCTCTGTTGAGGGCTGTACAGTCCCAGTACAACCGGAGCAGGAGCTTGGTCCGCATTGCTGGCAGTAAGTCGGACCTGTTCCTGGTGCACGTTGGACTGCCCTTTGTCACCGGTTTTGTTCATCTTTTTTATGGACAGAATTTCTAGGCGCAGCCAGGGGCCGGAGGGGGTTCGGTTCGGGAGACGGCAGATTTCGTCTCTGCTTTTTGCGGATGATGTTGTCTTGTTGGCTCCCTCGGTCCAGGACCTTCAGCATGCACTGGGGCGGTTCACAGCTGAGTGTGAAGCAGCTGGGATGAGAGTCAGCACCTCCAAGTCCAAGGCCATGGTTCTCGACCAGAAAAAGGTGGCTTGCTTCCTCCAGGTTGGGGGAGAGTTCCTGCCTCAAGTGGAGGAGTTTAAGTATCTCGGGATCCTGTTCACGAGTGAGGGAAGGATGGAGCGTGAGATTGACAGGCGGATCGGTGCAGCGGCAACAGTAATGCGGTCGCTGTACCAGTCTGTCGTGGTGAAGAAGGAGCTGAGCCGAAAGGCGTAGCTCTCAATTTACCGGTCAATTTACGTTCCTACCCTCACCTATGGTCATGAACTTTGGGTCATGACCGAAAGAACGAGGTCCCGGATACAAGCGGCTGAAATGAGTTTCCTACGGAGGGTGGCAGGGCGCTCCTTTAGAGATAGGGTGAGGAGCTCTGTCACCCGGGAGGAGCTCAGAGTAGAGTTGCTGCTCCTCCACATCGAGAGGAGTCAGATGAGGTGGCTCGGGCATCTCTATCGGATGCCCCCTGGACGACTCCCTAGGGAGGTGTTCCAGGCATGTCCCACCAGGAGGAGGCCCTGAGGAAGACCCAGGACACGCTGGAGCGACTATGTCGCTCGGCTGCATCCCTATGCACATTCATTAAATTGGCAGAAATTATTATGTTGACTGGAATGGGACTCTAATGATTGTGATGTTGTGTGCTGATACAATATGAAGCTAAATTGAGTAGTGATCTTCAAATAGAGGCAAAACTGCATACTTTTAGGTTTAAACTATTTCAACTTGAACACTGATTTCACACAATAGTGCAAAAAGTCTGGGGATTCTCAACAGCAGCAAGAAATATCATGATTGACAAGAATCTGGTTATCCTCATTAATGTAAAGACACAGGAGGAAAAAGAAGAGAGGCTAGCAGAAAATGTGTGGAAAAAAAGGAGCCTCTGGTAAGTTTTCAGCATTTGATAATCATCAGTCTTTATTATGAGTATGAGCTGTCACACACATCTACAGGCACACTCCCCTCCCACACAAATTCAGGGGATGTTGTTACAGCAACAGGGCTGTCAATCTGGGAACACATCCATTGGCTGTTTGTGGACAATAAACACAGACTGCAGAAACACTCCAGCAGTCACATTTGCCTTAATATCATCTTTAATTCTTTAGCTTGACACAGCATCAATCAGTATTCAGACTGCATTTGAAGTGAATTTTATAGGCCATGCAGTAGCTAATATCTGTAAAGTTGGTCCATTGTATGTTTGGAGTGAATAAATTCTGATTGCAAAAATTCCATGAATGTCATAAGATAAGATAAGACTTCATTAATCCCACACCAGGGAATTTTAGTCGTTTACAGCCAGCAAGATACAAAAAGCAAGCACAGTGGCATAAAGAGGTCAAAATAAAAAAGTAAAAGTATACAAGATTGTATTGTAAGATGTATTTATAAAAATACAGTTGCCAATATGGATAATAAATAGTGTGATTGTACAGTTGAGAGAAATATACAACATAGAAATTTAGAAATAGCACGAGATGAAATGGATAAATGTGAGGATGTATTAGTATTAGAGCATATACTGGCCTTGATAACAGTAGTGCAAATCAAAAGCGGGTTTATGATGTAGAATTGAGAAAGATGTAAAATTGATCTGATGCAATGGCAAATCCAACAAGAATTTAAATAAGAAGGCACCAACGGTCAATCGACCACTTGAGCTGTCACTGCAAAACAGGTACAAACCCCTGACTCTGACTGACAAAAAGTGTGATAATACTAACTATGTTGAGGCCAGGGAAACTAATCACACCACAAGCAGTAAGACTGCTTGGGTTTCAGAAACCCAAAAAACATCCCCAAGACCACTACAAGGCCCCAGCCCAGGAGAAATAGTGCTCCCTCCCCATCTGACAAGGGTCAGAAATAATACTGGTGAACCCACACCTCAAAAGCCAGCTCTATAATCAGGCATGTAAGACTGGCAAAGACTGAAAATCTCACCATGGATGACACATCTGTCACAAAGCTAACAGAGCTGTTACCAGTCATCCTCTCTACACATCCAAGTGAATGGAAAATTATTTTTCACATCGGATCTTTTGACATTCTGCAAAAAAAAAAATAAATAAATAAATAAAAAAACAAAAATTGTCAATCAAAACAAGTATTCACATTGGGCCCCAATCTAACATTGGGGAAAAGGCATCAAATCTTTCAACAGACTGCTTGCCCTCAATACATGGCTGACATCAGAATGCTTTAATCATGGGATCAGGTTTATTGACAACTTCAATATATTTTGGATTTGTAAAGAATGCTTTAGGCCTGATGGAGTACACCCAAACATCACTGGTTGCAGACTGCTCTGCCCAACTTGCGTCATGCCGTTGGCATGCTGTACCAAAACAACAATTCACAGATAAGTGCCAGGGTCAGCCTGCACAGGTAGAAAGCCTCACCTGACCCCCTGCTTCACATCAACCAAGGCATCCAGAGGATGTCTCTGTCCCAGACAAACACCCCTCTTCCCTCTCTCCACTGCCATCTCTTTCTACAGGGACCCAGCTTCAAGAAGAATCACCTATTCAGGTTAATGAAAGCTGCTGACTGAAGCTCAGTCAAATTGGTGAACTATTAAACAGTAACCATAGACATCATCATGCAGATTTCCATCAGAAATGAGACAGATGCCATGCCACTTCCTTAAACAGCCTGGTGGCAACACATAGTAGCAATCACAGACCATCTAGTACCTGTCTCAGTAATCTGAAATTTGTCAATTTCAAATCTATCACAGAATCCCTACAGCTAAAGTAGCTCTTTTTGATGTCAAATCATCGGCAAGAAATCCTTTTTGTTAATGATCTGATAACTGAAAAGAATTAGCATTTTATGTTTTTTATTGATATCTGGCTAAACAGCACTGCTGGTGTAGCTACACTGATAGAAGCTTGTCCTCCAAATTTTGTTTTTTGTCAGTCAGACAAAGCAGGAAAGGAGGAGGAATTTTTCTAAACAGTTTGTGTGTAATGACACTGCCCTGGGTGAATCATCGTTACATTGTATCGACCACCAAGATATTCATCTTGCAGGAATTCTCAGAGCTGAGTGTACACTTAGGGTAACTAAATATGACAGATTAATCCTGAATGGAGAATTGGATATCCACATCAATAAAAAGAATGACTCCATAGCCATGGAGCTTATGAACTTACTGGACATTTTTAAACTCATCCAACATGTGAATGAAGCCACTCATCAGCTTAGTGGTATTCTGGATTTGGTAATAACAACAGGTTTAACATCAACAATGTTTTAATATTACAATTACCTATTTCTGACAATCATTGTGTGTTTTTTGATACCAAACTAATCTTGACAAAGACTAAAAAGGAATTTCTGGTTCAAAGACATTTCTTGTTGGAAAGGCTGAAGAAAGGTTTTGTAATATTATGAGATCATTTGAGTCACACAGCTTTAAATGACATGGTTCAACATTTCAACATGTCCTCTGCTCTAAATCCTGTTGCTCCATTGAAGGTTAAAAAGAGGTCAACTGTCAGAATCTTCCCATGGTTGAACAACAGCAGTATTAATGAGAGGAAGAGAATTTGTCAAGCAGAAAATGGAGGAAAACTGGGCTCACAGTTCACTGTACTATATTCAAAGAAGCCATGACTGTCTATAACAAAGCAATACGTCTGTCAAGAAATGATTACTTGACCAGCTGCTCACCACTATCCCCGCCCGCCCAGTGTTCTCTGCATCAAGCTGTGAAGAACTTGCATCGTTCTTCATTGACAAAATAACCTCAATCAGAGCAAGCATTGCTGATGATGTAAACACAGATGAGCTCAACAAACCCTGTAAAAAAAGATTCAACAATTGGACAGTTCACCTGCATTACATTAAATGAGCTCTGTAAGACCATCTGCCTCATGTGTTGACCCTGTTCTTCCAGCATTTTTAAAGTGGATGTTTGACAGCATGTCAAATCATGTCCTGATGATTATAAATATATCTCTTCAAGCAGGTATCTTCATTGTGTTTAAAACAGCTGCTGTGAAACCATTACTAAAGAAACCCAACCTAGATAGAAATGCACTCACTAACTACAGGCTGATATCCAACCTTCCATTCATCAGTAAGATACTGGAAAAGATAGTTTTGCTGCAAATGAACGCCTTTCTTGAGGAAAAAAACATTCTGGAGAAATTTCATTCAGGCTTTAGAACTCACCACAGCACTGAAACTGCTCTGACTAAAATAATCAGCAACCTCAGACTAAATTCTGATGAAAATAAGCTCTCAGTTCTTGTCCTCTTTGATGTAAGTGCCTCGTTTGATATGTTTGACCATTATATCTTAAAACATACATCAAAGGGAGAAAGTTTTACGTCAGTCTTGTTGCACAAGGCAGCTGCGTTGGTCCACTATACATGCTGTCATTTGGTAACTTCATAAGAGAGCACACTGTATGTTTCCATAGTTTTGAAGGTGATACACAACTGTATATCTGTGCTGAACCAAATGATGTTGCAGCAATAGACTCCATTACAAACTGTCTCTTGGCAATAAATAAATAGATGAGCAACAATTTCTTTATGTTAAATGAGGACAAAACTGAAATTCTACTAGTTGGCTCTAAAACAAATAGAGATATGGTATTTATATACAGTGGCATCCAAAAGTTTGGACACCCCATGTCAAAATTTCTGTTACTGTGAGTAGAAAGTTTTATCAAGGTCTCTGACCTTAACCTTAATTAGCTTTATAGTGCTCTGGCTTGTTCACAGTCATTGTTAGGCGATGCAAATTAAAGAGCTTTGTAGATTCTGTGACTCTACAAACCTTGTCAAAACAATCAGCAGCCACAGGCTCCAATAAGCACCTGCCTAGCATGCCCAGCATTAAATTAGTTCATGCCTACAAAGCAGGACAAGGCTAAAAAAGGTAGAAAAGTGTTGTCACATAATTACAATTACAATTAGAATTACAAATACAAGTCATGGCAGACACTTTTATCCAAAGCGACATACATATGAATTCATGCACCTATGGCACAGCATCGGGGCAGTTTTGGGGTTCAGTATCTTGTCCAAAGATACTTCGGAATGTGGACTGCCGAGGCCAGGGATCGAAGCACCGACCTCCTGATCGGTGGACAACTACCCTACCTACTGAGCCACAGCTGCCACTATTGTTTCCTCAGTCTGTACAGTAATTAAGAAAAAGAAGTTAACAGGAATGCGGGCGGTCAAGCTGATCAAGAAACCTTTCTGAAAAAAAACGTTACCATTGACAGAAAGGCAATTTCTCCACCGTTTCTGCTCAGGGACACAGCCATCTATGAGACACTGAGGCAAGATCCCACCAGCAGCTATAATAAGAAGGTAATCAACTGCTTACAATAACTGGAAAAGGACAAAGCCATTGACTGACCAGTGTGTTTATTGACTCCCCCAGAAACACAAAGAAGAAGCTCCAGCATCAACTCGCTTACATCCCATGAGATCAAGTGTGGGGTTCCCCAGGGGTCAATTTTAGGGCCAACTCTTTTTAATCTGTACATGCTACCCCTCGGGGCCGTCATCAGGAGGCACGGCATCAGCTTCCATAGTTATGTTGATGATACGCAACTGTACATTGCCGTGTCTCCTGATGACACAGGGTCAATTGATGCCCTTTTCAACTGCATTTTAGACATCAAGTCATGGATGGCAGAAAATTTCCTTCAGCTCAACCAGGACAAAACAGAGTGCTTAGTCATTGGTCCTGAAGGCCAGAGAGAGAAACTTTTACCAAAACTACAAGATCTTAAATCAACACATTCTGTAAAAAATCGGGGCGTGACTTTTGACTCTGAGCTGACTTTTATTCCACACATCAAAAACATAACAAAGATAGGTTTTTACCATCTTAATAACATAGCCAGAGTCCGCCCGTTTCTCTCTCAGGCCAGCACGGAGGTGCTGATGCATGCTTTTATCTCATGTCGCTTAGATTACTGCAATAATTTTAGCTTTTAGTCATTATGGCCCCCGATTGTGGAACAGCCTGCCGGAGAACCTAAGGGCCGCAGAGACTATGATATTTTTAAAAAGAGGCTCAAGACCCACCTTTTTAATCAGGCTTTCAATTAATTTGTTTGATTGATCTTATTCCTTTAATCAGGCTTCTTATCATATTTAATCTTTATTTGTATCTTATTTTAGCTGCATCATGTTTTAACGACATGTTTAATTATTATTTATTTCATTTATTTTATTTTATTTTATTTTATTTTAATTTATGTCTTAGTCCCTTGGTTTTTAGCTCCAGTGTTTCCTCATGGGGGCCCTTGTTTTCCTCATGGGGGCCCCCCACACTGGGAGCTGCTTTTGGTCTACTGAGGGGTACGCTGCCAAGGGGACGGCTCTGGCCTGGACGGCTGGAGGCCTTTGCACCTTGGTGTGGGGCCTCCTGTCTGCCTGGGTCGGGTTGGTCTCCCTAGTCATGGGCCGGGGGCCCTCTCAGTGTGGATGGCCCCCAAAGGTGGCTTATTCCTTGCCTTGCCCATATGGGTGTGTGCGCGGGTGTGTGTGTTCATGCGTACATGTCTGTGAGTATGTGTCTTTATATCTGTATGTTTTTATGGTGGCGGGAGGGCTGGGTTTTCCTCTTTGTTGTGTTTATCCTCTGTGAGGCACTTTGTGTTGCTTTTAAGTATGAAAAGTGCCATATAAATAAAGTTTGATTTGATTTGATTTGATCCACCTCAGAGTGATGGAGGCAGGACAACGAGGCCGACTGACTCGCTACGTTGACTGGAAGCAACCGTCAGCGGGTTTGAGATCATAAACAAAGGAGGGGGAAGCACGGAAGTCCAAGCTACGGCTAGTCCCGCACCAGCTATCACTACCCAGTATCTTTCTCAGCAATTTTCGGTCTTCGGCAAACAAAATGGATGAGCTACAACTTTGGATTAACTCACAGGGAATATGTATGGACTGCAATGTCATGATTTTTGCTGAAGTATCCCAGAGAACGTGATAGAGCTGCAGGGACGCCACATGTTCAGAGTGGACAGAACGGCAGAGCACTCCGGTAAGACCGAGGGTGAGGACTGTGTATACAAACTTGGTGTACACATTTATCACCGGGAGCCACTGTTCTGCTCATCTGGAATATCTGATGATCAAGTACAGGCCTTTTAATCTGCCTAGAGAGTTTGCATCCACTGTGATAACTGAAGTATATATCCCCCCGGATGCGAATGCTAAACTAGCAATGAAAGAACTGTACGCTGCTATCCACAAACAACAAACTGCATACTCTGATGGAGCCTTTATTGTTGCTGGAGACTTCAATCACTCCAATCTGAGGACTGTTCTCTCCAAATTTCACCAGAGTGTCTCCTGCCCCACCAGAGGAGACAACACCCTAGACCATGTTTATACAAACATTCCCGAGGGTTACAAAGCCACCCCCTCCCCCACCTGGGACAGTCTGATCACCTCTCATTGTTCCTACTCCCCATGTACACACCACTCATCAGATGTGTGAAGCCATCAGTGAGGACTGCTTAAGTTTGGCCAGAGGGAGTGGACGTCACACTCCAGCACCAGTTACAGCACACAGACTGGAGTATGTTTGCCACTCAGGCCATGCTGGACTCAGGATCCATAGACATTGACTCATATGCCTCCTTCGTTCCAGATTACATCAACATGTGTTGACAATGTCATCACCCACAAACAGATAAGAAGTTTCCCCAACCAGAAGCCTTGGATGAACAGTAAGGTCCACCTCCTACTAAAGGAACATGATGCTGCCTTCAGATCTGGCAAAGCAGCGGTCTACAGCTCATCCAGAGCTAACCTGAAGAGGGGCATCAGGGAAGCTAAACACGCTCACAAGCTACAGACTGAGGAGCACTTCCACAGCAAACCCCAACCTGGACTTCCTGACCAACAGACTCCAGTCTGTTAGGTTAGACAACCACACCTCTGCCACTCTGACCCTGAACACTGGTGTCCCATGGGGCTGTGTGCTGAACCCTCTTCTATACTCCTTCTTTATCCACAATTGTGTACCTGTGCATGGTTCCAACTCCATCATCAAGTTCACAGACAACACCACGGTGATAGGCCTGATTAACAACAACAACTAGTCAGCACTAGTTCAGCAGCTGGTGATGTGGTGCGCTGACAGCAACCTGACCCTCAACACCAAGAAGACCAAGACACCTGTTTTTGTTGTTCAGTCCAGGGTGGTGGTGTATTTATTAACAGGCTGTGAAGGAGATTTTATTATATATATATATTTTCGGAGCATTCAGCATTTGAAAGCCAGAGCTCTTCCGGCCCCCAGATCGATAACAGGTTTTGAAAATAAGGGAAATTTTGTGGTGCCCTGCCTAACATTACCACTGTCCACATAACCCTTACATTTACACAAGGGTACACACAGTGAATCTTAAAATCACCACGAGGATTAGGTTAACTAGTTTCTACATTAATTAACTGCGATTAGGTGGTCAGAATCAAAGTGATGCTTTGAATATCTCTGCATTATATAAATGAAAAAACAAAAGGGCATGTAAATTCAGCACTTCATCCTACCACTTCTTCTCATTATTATTGTTTTATTGGTGGGTGGCATTTAAATGACTTCTTGTCAATAGATGTTACAGCTAATGGTCTACTTAATGCCACCTGCTGTACCAGAGGGTGATGTAGCAAACACATCAAATAGGTGGTTATACCCCTGTTGACATTACAGGCAACTTTTTTTTGCTTGACAGTGCTGCCCCAGATATGCTGCATGGGGATAACAGTGGGAAATCCGAGAGCAACGTGGAGGCAGCCAGCTTGTCAGCTGGCCAGCCAGGCTGTTGGAGGGCTCTGGGACCAAGGGGCTAAGCTCATGAAAGATAGATTAATGTAGGTTTTTTTCTCCCTCTCATTGGACTTCTAATATGGTTGCTACTCCAGGTTTATCTCTGCAATTTAACGAACATCCTCTCTCTTTCTAAGAGATTTTACTGTCATGGCTACAGTTGTGTTCCAGTTTTTTCCCATTTTCTCCAGTTGTTTCTCCATTCCATGTGTCTTCTGGGCTATTATCTGTAGCTTTCCCTGTGTCTGTGGTGTGGGCATGGCATATCCTGCTGTCACTCTCAAGCTCCTGGATCCCTGCTGGTGAGGCACACCTGCAGAACCTGCCCACCTGCTGTCCATCAGTTTATCAGGCTGGCAATATATCAATTCTGGCCCAACTTCTACTCATCACTGGATTCATTGTTTCAACCACTGTGGGGGTTGTACTTTAGTCTGACTCTGTTTAGATTTGTAGTGGTTAACCATCTTTGTGTTTTGTTTGACTATCCTGTTTTAATTACACCTCACATCTGCTTGCTTGTGTGTCTGCTGCAGTCCCTACACCTGCTCAGCAACACTTCACCATCTCTACTTCACCTCAATTTCCCCAGTATCTCCATTAAACCATCTTAAACCTCATCTTGTTCCCTGTGTCTAGGCTCTGCATTTGGGGCGACTTTGCAAGACTGTAACATGTACAGTGTGAAACCCCTGGGCAGTGAAGCTGGTGACAGCTTGTCAAGAGATTTAAACTGACACTACTGGAGTCCTTACCCTTGCCCATAGTAATGTTAATGTTAATAATGTTCATATAGGAACTTTACATTAGATTTGTTTGCTGGTGAATCCTGTCGTTTGCTGGTCCAGGGAAATTAATTTAATGCATAGCCATATGTAGTCTCTTACACTATGTTTGGATTAGGAAAACAGAGCAAAAAGCTTGCCATCTACCTGGCTTCTCCTCCCAGCCTTTTCCTGGCTGTATCCTACTCCCTCCCATCAACAAAAACAGCTGGTCTTTTAGACATCTTTTGGTGTTATACTTGGTTGTACACATGCAAAGTGACTGAAGCAGTTGTGTAAAGAATGGAAACAGAGAGCTTGACAAAGAAGCTCATATCCTGCCCTCTTTCACACCTCCACGCATCTGGCCAATTGCTGCATAAAATGTGCGCAGCATTGTCGAGTTGTCTGTTTGCAAACAGTGTCTCCCCAGTTTTCCCATGGACAATCTGACAAGTACTTCATTTTTAGCATGCTTAAGACTGACCAGTTAGAGGATCAGACAGGTTTCTTGCCCTTTCTGATTTGTTTTAATGATTTCACTGTGTCCCTAGATCTTAGCAATTAGCTTGGTCAGTACAACAGTAATATAACCTATAGAAATGATGTACAAAAGCACAAAATGGCATTTAAGTTGTAATATAGCGGGATTTCCCTGAACCCTCAAGACTATGAAGATGCAGGAATCAGTGTGAATCAGTGTGAATCAGTGTGAAGCAGAGGGTTCCTTGGACAAAGCCTGGGTAAATGAAAGTTTAAAAAAGAAACACAGGCAAATGTTTGTCTCTTCCTCCCCTCACCTGGCAGCTGTGTTGGTTAGATGGTAGTTGTGTTAGCTGACAGCAGGTCTTCTTTGCCACTTGTGTGTGTTTTCTTGTCTGCACTGTGACATGGGTCAAGCAGCAATTTGCTAAGGGTCAGTTCAGCCAGGCAGGAGAAAACAGTCTGCTTTATTGGCAAAGAGACTATCTGATTCGTCCTCAGGGAGAGAAGCTGTTACTGTGGCAATGGTTGGGCAAGAGCTGTATTGTCAAGGCTCCAGGGGTTCAGCAACGCAGAAAATACTTGAGTAACTCTTTGAGAACTGGGAGTTTGTAAATGTGCATTCAGTGCTCTCATGTCATCTTTGTCACTGAGATTACATGATGAAAGTATAATTGCTGGAGCGCAGTGGTGACATGAAACAGACGTACACCACACAACACAATCACTGTGAAAAGCAAAATTGTTAACATCAATAAATATTTAGTGGTTGTGGCCAGGGATGGCATTATCTGTAATCTGTTTACATAGCAAGAAAAAAAGATAGAACTCAAACAAATACTTCTCCACCCCCATATAGGGGAGCTGTCTTTCAATTAGAGTGGAAACAATGTGGCTAAATAAAAAAGAAACAAATACAGCCTCCCAAAAGATCACTCTTTGGGAGGCATGTAAGTTTTGATAACATTTAAGTGGTCTATGTTTATTTGCTATGTTAGACAACAACAATTCTTAAGAAAACTTTCAAATATAAAATATTATCGTAATCATATATGTTGTCAAATGTGTAATCAATGTCTTATTTTTATGAAAACAAAATTTTCATGTTTGATTTTGGTCACATTTTTATTTTCAAACATTTTATTATATATTTTGTGTTGTAGGTTAGACAGCATATATGACATGCAACTGCTCTGCAAAATGGAGTGTGCGAAAGTATGGTACGAAACTACAAAGAATATATCAGAATCAGAATCAGAAAGTCTTTATTGCCGAGTACGGTTTTACACATATGAGGAATTTGCTTTGGTGAAGTTAGTGCATGACACATCTAGTAAAAAATAAGCTGTTAGAGTAGTAAAAAAAAATATAGCAATATAAATATATATTTACAAAAGCCTTTTTTTTCTGCAAACAGTCTGTTTTTTCAGAAAGTCCAAGCTGAGTGCTAAAGTAACGCATAGAGTTATGGCGATGTCAATGTGACAAATGAGGCAGAGGTGAAGTGTGAAGAGTGTCGGGGGGGTTCCGGGCCTTGTTAATAAGGCTGACAGCAGATGGGAAAAAACTGTTCTTGTGGTGTGAGGTTTTGGTCCTGATGGACTGCAGCCTGCTACCAGAGGGGAGTGTCTCAAAGAGTTTGTGTCTGGGGTGGGAGGGATCAGCCACAATCTTACCTGCACGCCTCAGGGTCCTGGAGGTGTGCAGGTCCTGAAAAGACGGAAGATTGCAGCCGATCACTTTCTCTGCAGACCTAATGACACGCTGCAGTCTGCCCTTGTCCTTGACGGTGGCAGCAGTGTACCAGATGGTGATGGAGGAGGTGAGGATGGACTCAATGTGCTGTGTAGAAGTGCACCATCATTGTCTTTGGCAGATTTAATTTCTTCATCTGCCGTAGAAAGTACATCCTCTGCTGTGCTTTCTTGATGAGGGAGCTGATGTTTGGCTCCCACTTGAGGTCCTGGGAGATGATAGTTCCCAGGAAGCGGAAAGACTCCACAGTGTCAATAGTGGAGTCACAGAGGGTGATGGGGGCAGGTGAGGCTGAGTTCTTCCTATGGTTCACAACCATCTCCACTGTCTTTAGAGCGTTGAGCTCTAGATTGTTCTGTTTGCACCAGGTCACCAGATGGTCAACCTCCCGCTTATAGGACTCGTTGCCATCAGAGATGAAGACTTGAAGCAGGCTGGCACATGACATGTCTTCAGTGAGGTGTTAAAATGTCTGTGAACACTTTTCTTCACTTTTGTTGACGTCCCTCTCATGGATGGAAAGAGTAGTCACTGAGGTGTGGGGGGGGGGGGGGTCCTTTAAGGTGGGCACATTGGTGGAGGTGACTGGAGCTGGAGTTGCTGGTAGGTGTCGCGGGGGATGGTTGCTGGACTGTCCCTTTGTCTTTCAAAGCGGCAGTAGAACTCATTCAGGTCGTTGGCTAGGCGTCGATCGTTGATGGAGTGGGAGGCTGCAGGCTTGTAGTTTGTGATCTGCCTGAGCCCTTTCCAGACAGACGCAGAGTCGTTAGCTGTCTTCGTCCCCACTCCTGAAGGCCTCTTCCTTTGCCAACCTTAGCTGTCTGAGTTTGGCTGTGAACCAGGGTTTGTCATTGTTGTAACTCACCCTGGTGCGTGATGGAACACAGCAGTCCTCACAGAAGATGATGTAGGACGTCACAGCCTCCGTGTACTCATCCAGACTGTTGGTAGCAGTCCTGAACACATCCCAGTCAGTAGAGTCCAAACACGCCTGTAGATCCTCCACAGCCTCACTGGTCCACTTCCTTGATGTCCTCACTACAGGTTTGCAGAGCTTTAGTTTCTGCCTGTACGCAGGAATCAGGTGGACCATGACGTGGTCAGAGTGCCCCAGTGCAGCACGGGGGACGGCGTGATAAGCATCCCTGACAGTGGTGTAACAGTGATCCAGAATATTCTCCTCTCTGGTCGGGCATTTAATAAACTGTCTGTATTTAGGGAGTTCGTAGATGAGGTTACCTTTGTTAAAGTCACCAAGGACAATAACTAAAGAGTCCGGGTTGGTCTGCTCCACACACAGTATCTGGTCTGCGAGCATATGCTGTGCGTCCTGCACATTGGCCTGCGGCGGAATGTACACGCCGACCAGAATGAATGAAGGTGAATAAAAAGGCTTACAGTTTATGATGAAAGATTCCAGGTCAGGAGAACAGTGCTGCTGGATCACTGGCACGTCGTTGCACCAACCCCTGTTGATGTAGAAACAGATTCCTCCACTTTTAGTTTTGCCGGAAAGTTCCGTGTCTCTGTCCGCGCGGAGGAGTTGGAAGCCAGCCAGCTGCAGCGCAGAGTCCAGTATTAATCCACAGAGCCACGTCTCGATGAAGCACAAAACCGCAGATGAAGAAAAGTCCCTGTTTCTACCCAACAGCAGTTGCAGTTCCTCCAGTTTGTTGGGCAGTGAACACATGTTAAAGAGAAATATTCCAGGTAACGCTGTGCGTAGTCCGCACTGGCAGAAAAGCACCAGCGCACCGGTCCGTTTTCCTCTCCTCCGGCATTTCACTGCGTGAGCAAAGGTGAGCGCACCTTTCACTAGAATGTCCAAAATTTCCACTGTTGGGAGCAGGAAAGTAGGAAATAAATCCTCTGATGTTGCTCCCCTGATGTTCATTAGCTCATCTCTGGTGAAAGAGCTCCAGGTACTGTTGCAAAAACCAGAGTTAACACACAAAACAAAACAAAACAAAACAACGCATACCAACACACCGAGGAGGCCACCCGTGGCACCATCTTGGTCAGGTTATAAGTATTCTGTTGTAATAAAAATGTGCATGAACAGGTCTATATTTCACCACATACAGTATTATTAACTGATGGTCACTTGGGTCACTACTATTGGATTGCCATGAAAGTCAGTACAGACATCCATACTCCCCCCGAAGATGAATCCTAATGAATTAAGCAATCCCCTATCTAGTGCCACTATGACTTTGACATTTTTTTTTTTGAGAAATATCTCGACAAATGTTGAATGGATTGTCATGAAAGTTTGTTCAAATGTTCTTGCACCATACGGATACGGGTGGATTTAATACGTTTTGCATTCCACTGACTTTATGACCAAAGACCAGCACATTCCCATTAGCTAGCTATGCTAGCTGCTCTGTGAGCAGCTAGAGACTCTTAAAACTGAATCAGACAAAGAACAGCACTGTGAGACAAAGCACAGTCCACTAATCCAATTTAAAATTGAGACCACTGAGATGATGCAGAAGGGGTACCAGCAAACAAATTTCAGGGCCCTGGCTCAACTTTTTCTGTTGTGATGGAGGATAAAATGATTAAAAAAAATCATAAAATGAACTTTCCAGAGTTGTAAAATCCTTCTTCACACTAATAAATAATAATAAATATAATAATCTGATTTAGAAGTATTCAAACCCATGGATACTGAACTTTCTGGTTCATCATCTCCCTGGTACCTGAAGCAACATGCTTCAACCGAATCTGACCAAATGTGTCATTCAAATCAAACTGCATAACATTCGAGTTGGGCATGACAAACTGGAGTTGTTGTTTTTTTTTTTCTTTCATAAAAAGCCACTCTCAGCTGTTGGTATTGGTTTGCCTAACACTGCAATCTATCTCTCCCATCTGACTCTCTACTTTAATCTCTTTGAGAGTGTGCTGGCTGTTGTGACACACCCTGCACATTTGTCAGAGTCAAAGATATTACTGGAAATACAGCACTGTAAATCTACTTCCCCAGCACCACTGTCAGTCCAGTAAAAGACATCAGCCATCATTCCATAACACAGCCTCGTAACACAAGTTGGCTTATCCATTGATAGGCCAATTACATTTCAATACCTCTGCCACTTCACAGCCTGGCCTGGGGTCTCCCTGCCTGCTAGCACAATGGCAGCATGGAACAAGGCAGGGCCTCCTAATTAAGCATTTGACAATGAAGAAAAAGTCACTTTACTCCCATCATGTCTCATTTCTTTAATACAGCAATGACTGGGGTCATGTTTTTCCACTGGTGCGATGTTCTGTTAGACCTGATGAGAAACTGGCTCACTGGGTGTTCACTCTTACATAGAAAAGATTGAGGAGTACAACATTAACGATACTGTATCTCCAACAGTATTTATCTATTACTGAAGCAGACAGAATAGTTACATGGCTAAAAATACATTTGGACTGACAGGGAACTTTCCTGATTGAGCACATCAGTGTTTCTCCTAGGTTGACTTCTTTGGGTTGAGTGGTTGGGCCTGTGACTGCGTGAATACGAAACAAACTGTTGTAGTAACCACTATTCCTACAATATCACACTGAAACCATGTTAATTGTGTGTTCATAGTAATACAGGGCAAGCTAACTAGACTAGCCAATTAGCTTAACACTTTGCAAGGCTAGTTTCAAAACCTTATTATCTTAAATATCTTCAAGATATAAAGACACAAGTATTTACTAAGGAAGGTCTAAGAAAAAATAAGCTTTTGAGTTTGATTGTGAAAAGGGTAGCAACTAGTGATTATGGAGCTTGGGACATAATAGAGGCGAAAACTCGAGATATGTTGACCTAGCCAAAAGATTAGTTCTGGTAGTAACAGTAGTAGTAGATCTGAAGTCTCTGGACAGGTGTTATAGTCATCCTGCTGCCATCTTGCACTTTTCCATTCATTCAACTGATTCCCCATTGCTCATTAAGACCTGTGTACAGCCAAGTGCATCTGTGTCATGCAGAGTGATGTCAAGATTCATGTATAAGGCCTTAGACAAGGCATGTATAGGGAGTTGTTCCTTCAACACTGCTAAACAAGTATCTTCCAAAATAACTGCGATGATAACAATAACAGCATTTAGCAACTCACAGCAAGTTTCATTCCTTACATATTGATAACAGCAGCCAATCATATACTACAAAGTCGATAGAAGTTATTGAAACCACCAAAAATGTTTCCGATTGATTTCTAATTGGGATGCTGCTATAATTCAGTTGCTGAATGCTCAATGCTTTGTTGAGCTGAAAAAGAATAATGTATATAGACTGACTGCTGTTTAGGGCTGAAGCACTGATGGACAGAACCCCATTGTGTTTGTGTCTGTTTATTATTATTTTTAGAGGTCCAAGCCTAGAGGGGCTTTTACAATTATTGTGAAAACTGCTTTTTCAAACCTATCTTCATGAACTTTGCACAAACTCAAATTACTTCAGATAAACTTAAATGCTGTATTGCATGGATTATCGACTTGTAATCACATTTACAATACATTTTCAGGAACTTGTCTATCAAATAAGCTGGTATCTCATTAAACTCAACATGTGGCTAGATAGATAGATAGATAGATAGATAGATAGATAGATAGATAGATAGATAGATAGATAGATAGATAGATAGATAGATAGATACTTTATTTATCTACAAGGGAAATTCACAAATTCCAGCATATTACACAAATTTAAAGTAAAAGGCATGGAGTAAATAATCCAAAAGCACAGCAAGCAAAGAATTAAAAGTTAAAAGTAAAAATGTCCAGTGTAAACAGAATGCCAGTTTAAATGTCCAGTGCAACAGAATGCAAGTTTAAATGTCCAGTGCAAAGAGATTGCGAGTTTAAATGTCCAGGCACGTGTTGAACAGACTGTTGTACATATCCCATTCAGAACATTGAGAAATCTTGACATTAATGTTTAACGTCCCCCACCCCAGTGCAGTTAAAGAGCCGCATGGCGTGGGGGAGGGACGACCTGATCATTGAGGCTCACTGAGGCCATGCACTTGCCTCTCATTTTATTCAGTTTGAACATTACATGTGTCTATGTGAGACTGATGGCTGACCTAACGTGTCATATGTGAGTGTCTTAGGTGGATTTCTTTGTCAAAAAAGACACTTTCTTGAAGAAAGACGCCTGCAGCACTGGGACACCCTTGTCTGCTTCGTTAGACGCTGAAGCCTGCTCAGTGTTGCTCTCCCCTGCTTCATCAGATGAGGTGTCTTGTTCTGCTCCTGATGACTGTTCCTCCTCCGCCTCAGCTGTTATCCTCAATTCATCGCCACCATCTGGGCATGGCTCGTTCTCACCGCCTTGGGCCACTCCTCCTTCAGCTGCTTGTGGCTGGAATTCTTCCACTTCTGCCCTCAGCTGGCTCTTGACCTTGTCAACTGGCTTTATTTCTCGTGTGGTGATGAAGCTCCAGTTACTTTCATCCTCTGAACTACTGTCATTGTCCCTCTCCCGGCCTTTTGTCAGATGTTTCCTCCTCTTGTCTGTGTTTGACTTTCTCCTTTTTGTTTTCTTATCCTCCGGATGCTCTCCATCCACAGGTAGGAGGTCACAGGGCAGTAACAAGTTCCGGTGGAGGACTCTGGTTTTCCCTGTGCCCCTCTCTGTCACCACGTGGACTACCTCTTCCCAATAAGACCTGAGTTTTCCAGGTCCTCCTCTGTCCCTGAAGTTTTTCACCAACACTCTACACCAGGCATGGGCAAACTACGGCCCGGGGGCCACATGCGGCCTGTTAAACGTTTTAATCCGGCCCGCCGAACAGATGAATTTCCTGAGCTGAGCAACAAGAGCTGGATTTGTGACTTTGCGTTTGCTACGGACGTATTTTCACACTTGAATGAGCTCAACATGAAACTGCAGGGGAAGGATCAGTTTGTGCACGACATGTACACAAAGGTGAAAGCCTTCAAATCCAAGCTGACTTTATTCTCCAGGCAAATTTTGAACATGTCATTCACCCATTTTCCTACACTAGCCATGCTGAAAGAGGCCGGAGCAAAAGTGAAGAAATACAGTGAGTTACTGGATGCGCAGCACGGGGAATTCTGCCGTCGGTTTTTGGATTTCAACAAAATTGACAAGTCACTTCAGTTGGTGGCCTGTCCTCTGTCACAAGACCCCGAAACAGCTCCAGAGGACCTGCAGCTCGAACTGATTGACCTTCAGTCCGACCCTGTCTTAAAAGAGAAGTTCAACTCTCTGAAACTAAATGACTTCTATGCTTCACTCAATGAAACTGCGTTTCCAAATCTCCGGCGGACAGCGCAGAAGATGCTGGCGTCGTTTGGCTCGACCTACGTGTGTGAACAGACCTTCAGCGTCATGAACATCAACAAAGCCAGCCACAGATCCAAGTTAACGGACCAACACCTCAGATCCATTCTAAGAATCGCCACAACAAAACTAACTCCAGACTTTGATGAGCTGGCTAAAAAAGGAGACCAACAACACTGTTCCCATTAAAATATGTGTGTCTCCGTGATGCGCACGTTCTCAAAATAAACAGTGCGCGCAGATCAAATATAACGAGCTCCACAGACTGACTTGCTGCCACTGTTTCGTCCTTGCACTGGTCGTTGTTGACTTTTGGCACCGAGGAAACAACTTGAATAGAAGGAGCAGGACAAAAGTCTGCAAGTTCGATCCACAGGTGTGTTGTGGCATTCAGCTTTGCTGTGGTCAATACATAGGTTAAGGGATTATTAGGGTAGGGTATAGACTGTGAATGAGGGCGCATAGTACAGGTACTCCCTAAACCTTTCGCGAATTGCCCACTTCATAGCTAAAAACTCCAATTTTTCAGAATGGAGGTAGTAGTTGGCTTCCGGAGCAGTTAGGGTTCTTGATCCATATCCTATAAGAACCAGCTTGCCTTGTTGCCTTTGGTACAATACTACACCAAGCCCCTTCCTGAGAGGCATCACAGTGCAGCACAAACGGCTTCTTAAAGCCGGGGTAGCTGAGGAGTGGTGGATGCAGCAAGTACTCAATGAGCTGGCAGAGCACTTCTTGGTGTTTATCTGTCCAGGTGATTAGCTGGTTAGATGGTAGCTGATCTGACTTGCTGCATTTTCCTTTGCTCTTCCTTGCATTTGGCATGTGGATCCTGCTGCGTGGTGTCTTCTCGGTTGATAACAGACTGTGTAATGGCTTAGCAATGCATGAGTTTGGAAGTTTGGAATGTAAGGACAGTAATAGGATGGGAAGCCTAGCATTTTCCTCAGGTCCCCCACAGTCTCAGGTTTGCGGTCTTTTAGTGCCTGTACTGGTGCTATCAGCAGGATCCATGCAGTAGCCATCTTTGGATACAATCCTTCCCAGGAATTTCACCTTGTCTCTGAATACTTCACACTTTCTTGCTGTTAGACACTCCTCCATACTGCGCTGGAACTCTGCTGGGGCTGAGGACAGGCCGAAGGGGATCTTTCCACTCATACAGGC
This sequence comes from Chaetodon trifasciatus, assembly GCA_037975065.1. NCBI lineage: Eukaryota > Metazoa > Chordata > Actinopteri > Chaetodontiformes > Chaetodontidae > Chaetodon > Chaetodon trifasciatus. The sequence goes on from JBBMOE010000010.1 coordinate 13,291,980, forward strand.
CCCAAGATGTTATAAAGGCTGTAAGTGGTCTGCTGCTCTCTTCAAGGAGACCCTGATGATACGCCTTGCCCTGGTCAAGTACCGAGAACCATGCACTTCGACTCAGGTTGTTCAGCGAATCTTGTACTCGCGGGATGGGATGGCGGTCTGAGATTGACTTTTGGCTGAGCTCCTGATAATCCACGCAGAGACGCAAACTCCCATCTTTTTTGAGTACACAGACAATCTGTGAGGAGTACGGGGATCTGGATCTTTGAAGCCATTCTCCATTTAGCAGGTCCTCCAAGTACTCCTTTACTTCATTGTGCAGTGGCTTGGGTACAGAGATGTAGGCGCACCTCAACCTGATTTTCAACTGCAGAGACGGGATGCATCCAACATCATTCTCGTCTTTCGAAAATGCAGCACACTCTTCCCGAAGCAGCAATCTGATTTTTTCCTGTTGATCTGGGGTCAGATGATCCACAGACACTGGAGGATCCCACAACTGCTGTACACATGAGTTAGATTGTCCCTGTTCCACCTGGTGGCTCGCTGAAGCTGCAGCTGTGTTTTCACTGGCACTGACTGTTTTTACTGGGTTTACGCTACCGCTGGTTGACTGGTAAGAGTTAGCACTGGCCCGGTTCGTCTTAGTAGAGTTAGCAGTAGCACTGGTTGTCTTAACTGGGGTAGCACTGGCTGGTCTGACATCTACTGGAAAGATTGCCTTGACTTGTAATTGCCCCAACACTGTGTGAGGGCTGAGAGTAATGTCATGGTTGTTGATATTAGTGACTGGGATAGTTATCCAAAACCAGTTCCCCTTCTGCAGGCAGATAAGTGTCTCTGCAATATTCAACCCCTCTGGCCACTTTTGGGTCTCCTCGGGTGCAAAAAGGACATCCTGTTTAGTGGACAGAGGACCTGTACTGACAGTACACTTGACCTCTTTGGTCTGGCCAGCTGGAATCACAGTCTTTAATTTTCCAACCTTCACCAGGCCCTCCTTGTCATTTTGGTCATTGTTTTGTACCAGCTGGATCAATGCATTTGCTTTTTTACAGTCAATGGAAAACACTTCTCTTACCACAGCAGGTGTAACTTCTGGATGCTGTTTCATACTGTTCTTCACCAGATGTTCGATCACATTGTAGCCTATGATCGGTGGTTCTGCAACTCCTGGCTCATTAGAAACCAATACTGGAATGAGTAGCTCTGGTTAGGGCCCTTTACTGGATCCCAGTTTGAACTTCAGCTCAACCCAACCGGCGAAGGGTATGGGTGTCTGGTCCAGTGCTCTGCCAACAAGGTTTTCATTCTCATCCAGGAGTTCATCCATCTTTTATTGATAATGTTGATCTGTGAATCTGTGTCCCACAGAGCTTGTGTTGCCACTCCCTCAAAGAAACAGTCCACAATGCACTTTTTCCAGAAAAGGGCCTTGAGTTTGGCTTGGCGATGTAGTGAGAGATGGCTGGCAATGGTTGCACCTTCAAACTGTTCAGCATTCCTGCTTTTCTGTAACTTTGCCTCCAGCTGCCTGATTCGCTCACACAGAAGCTCGTGCACCTTATCAGCTGGTTCCGCTTGGCTGGGCAGTGAACATTTCGGGCTGGTCAACATGTGAGCTGTGACTTTCATACTGTCAGAATTCACTGCCAGACTATTTTGTCCTCTACAGCCCCTTGAGAGGTGTCCTGATTGTCCACACTTAAAGCAGTGTTCACATTGGTCACCTGTACCCTGCTCTTGACACATTTTACATCCTCTTCTTATACTTCTTTTTGCTTGTCGTGGGGTCAACTTGGTTGTTAGTTATACTTTTCCTTATTTCTGCCATTTCCTCTCTTATGACTGCTTCATAAAGCTCTGGGCCCCTTGTACTGACAACAGGAGGTGTTTTTCTGTTCTTTGGCTTCACCACATCAGCTGATTGTTCTTGAACACACACTCTGGCTTCAGACGCGCCTTGTTCTTCCTTTCTGGTCTGTACCTTTGTCTGTAGCTCATTTATCCTTGGGGCTTTGTTGCTTGTGTTTTCTTTTTTTTGCTTGTTTTGTTTCTCTGACTCAACACTAGCTGCTTCATTCATCTTGTTGATGAGTACTTCATCAGTGATATTCTGATCATCCAGGTAAGGCTTCAGCTGAAACTGGATGAGCTCTGAAGTGTACTGTTCATCTGACCCCTCTCTGGAAGCAAGTAAAAGCCACTCCTTTAGCTCAGTGGCTCTAAAGAGAAAGTTCTGGGGAGACTCACGACTGTCTTGTGTTATGTTCAACAGTCTGTGATACAGATCTGTAGAACTGTCCTCTTTGAAATGTCCATTTAATATTGTCTTAAGCTAGGGGAGGGTGAGATCACTTTTCATTTCCAGCATGTCACGAATACTCAAACGCGGACTGATTGTCTTGACCACAGCCTCCACGACCTCAGATTCACTGTGCCCTTTACTCAGACCTTTGTCAATCTGATGCATCAGATTTGTATATGAGAGCTTGTTCTTTTGGCCCTTTTTGCCTATTTGGCAACAGATCTTGAAATCTCTCCTTATTGTAACTTCATGAAGCATATTCACAACTGTAGGCAACATACTTTGCGGAACTGAAGCTTGGCTTGAAAAACCAGTGTTGGTTTTCTCACTCATTCCACATGCTCCTTTAACTTCATCCTGCAGCACTTCACGGTTAAGCTGCAGCTGTGAGGTTTCTCCCACTAGCTCCACCTCTTCAGCTTGTTTCTGGCTTAATTGTGATGTGGTTTCTGTGTTTTCCACTTCATCGGTGTTTCCCTTGATGGTCATTTGCTCCACTGTTTTTAGCATTTTCTTTAGCTAGGCTATTGCAACATCTTGATCTTCATCATTAATCACATCGTCCATGGATTCAGTTATTTTTCTGATTAACACATGTGTAATGACATTTCCACGTGGGATTTTTCCCTCTACACACACCTCTTTGAGCTGGTCCAGCTGCAAAAGCCATAGTCTGTGTGACAAGGTCTCTGCCAATTCCTCCACATCCATTGTGTGTGTTTGCGGGTGCGCCCCTGGAGCCGCACGTTCCCGCCGTCACTCAAACTCCGTCTGTCACACTTGTCACAACATTAATCATCCTAGTGGTGCCTCCAATATTTGGTGCACACTCGGACAGGAAGAGTCTCCAAGTGTGCATGAGTTTTAACAAGTTTCTTTAATGGGTCTTCTCTCTTCAGGTACAGGTGCAAAAACACAGACACGTTCACCTAGCTACTGACACACTTCCTGCTCGGTCCACTCACCGACGTATGCGCGCTGGTAAAAGGACTCCTTTAGCTGTTGAACCTGCCTGTCTGAACTTCTCCATATTTATAGTATTAACCACCACAGTAGAAAGTAGAAATAAAGCTGTAGCTTCATGTTTACACTTGCTGCAATGTACTGAAGTGATTTCTGCATAAGAACATATATGTTAACGTTAAAATATACAAAGGATACAGTAGGCAAGGATACAGTACAAGCCTGAACTTAACTGGCAATCAAATCATACAACCCGCAAGACACAAGCTGTTGATCACTAAACTGAGTAGTAGTGACAGTCCAACACAGTCGAGCACCGAGTGCTCGATCAAATATACCACACCCAACATGTCGTGCTCATAACCCAGTAAACCTGATAAGTGTTTAATGTGACAGATAATATATGATAATTAAGTAATGTCAGAGAGTCTTTGGCACTTACAGGGAGATTTTGTAATCAAGGGGCAGGAGTGCAGGAATGAAACACGCCATGATTAAATAAACAAATATGGCATAATCTGCTAAGAGATGACACATAGTAAAGTGCATAACACAGAAACATTTAAGGTTAGGGGAATGAAATTCAGCAGTGTACCATGAATGGACAGAGACAAAATGTGTCCTGCAGTGGCTAGGTGACTGCTTTTGTGCTTTTGTGATATTAGTAGTTGACAAGTTTGACCTCAGTCAGCATGGCTAGTGTACAAGAGTTACATACATAGAAATGATTAGGCTTAGGCAATAAAGTCTCCATTAATTATCACTTTTGCATTGTGTGCAATTAAAGATGTGAAATTCAGCAATGAATGACCAAAATAGGTCCTCTGAATTAGCATTCAGGGAATGTTGCTGGATAATATGTGAGACAAAAGACACCACCAGTTACTTGCAGGCAAATTGCAATAAGAAAACAGCCAAATCCTGGCAGTAACATACTGTTTCCTATTAAAGTAGAACTAAACTGTAGAACACAATACATTCTGGGTAGTAGTTATCAGCAGCTTGTTGTCTCCCATAAAATACAGCAATATACTGTAATAGCACTGTATTCTGGGGGTGATGTTATATGATATGATACTATCACCTGTTACCGATGAACCTGCTTTCCCAGTCTTTTGTTGCTCCTGTCCCAACTTGTTTGAAACATATTGCTGTATCAAATTCAGAACACACATATATTTGCAAAAAACAATGAAGTTGATGAGATGAAACATAAAATCCAGTTTTTGGATAGTTTTCAATTGATTATAAGGATTAGGAAATTGCCACAAGATGTGATCTGGATGCTTCATTTTATTAATAAAGATGTGTTTTGTACAAGCAGACCTAAACGCTGAAATCAGACAAGGGAGGTCTGAGTAGTGTGAGTCAATGGTTTTAACAAGAACTTCAAAAAATGTGCAACAGATGATCCACACAAAAACTGAAGAGATGACTGTGAGCAATAGTCAGGATGAGAGTAGGGGAGTATTAAGCAATTGTAGCAAAGTTCCTTTTAAATGTACTATTTCTTTCTTTAACTACAAATACTTTATAATCATGTGAAAGTTGTTGACCTCATTGCTACTACTGTTATTACTCTCAGGACAGCATTTCTGTCTGTCTCTCTCTGTCTGTCTCACTCTCTCTCTCGCTCTCCCTCTCTCACCCAACTGGTCGAGGCAGATGGCCGCCCACCCAGAGCCTGGTTCTGCCTGAGGTTTCTGTCTGTTAAAAGGAAGTTTTTCCTCACCGCTGTCGCCAAGTGCTTGCTCATGAGGGAATTGTTGGGTCTTTGTAGATAAAAGAGCTCGGCCTGTACCAGCTCTATATGGAAAGTGTCCTGAGACAACTTTTGTTGTGATTTGGTGCTATACAAATAAAATTGAAAAATTGAATTATATTGAATACATTATAGATGCATGGAGTAAGTGCTTCCCCAGTGGACTTCAATGCATTATGGTATAAAACCCATAAAAATATCTCATCAAAAGCCGCAGGAAGGACCTTTATCTATATTAAATGGTTGCATATGTACTTTATGTAACAAAACTGATTGTAAGGGTGTAGGGGTCAGAATGAATAAGCCAGTGTGAAATAAAAGAAGAAAAAGAATAGAAGAAATAGAAGAAAAAGAAGCAAGTAATACAACTAAAATGGAAACCGCAGTGCATTTTCTGACAGACCCCTTTTCGTTTCATATATAGTGGATGCAAATCAATTAGTCCTTTGAATCTATTCATCCTGCTTTATACCCAGGCAGCAGTGGCAGCTTACAGACCTCTCAGCAGGAGAATGGCCTTCTGATGCAGTTGGAAGTATTTCCTCCATTGAAATGTCATTATTCTTGAATTGATTTTTCCAATGGCACTTCAATTTATGAAAGTCACCTGTTTGTTCCTGAAAATGTATAAATCATGCCACTAAAAGTGAGCGTTTCACCCCTCAGGAGGCTATTCACCTTGCCTAAACACCCAGAACACCTCTCAGCTCTTAGGTTACCAGAATAAATATATTGATGCCTATTTAATTGTGTACATACTTTGCTCATGTAGGGGATTTAATTTAATGTTGGTATTGCATTCGTTAATAAAATATCGGGGCACCACCTTCCTCAGCTAAGAAGGACTGTATGGAGACGGACTCCTGTAATGCTGATGTCATGGTAACAAATGAACCAATAGGAAACCAGTCTGATAATCTGAAGTGTAAGCTCCTGATATAGTGATCGTTTATATTCAACTCAAAAGGACACCGTTTGACTATGATTTGAATGTAAAAAGAACTTATTTATTAAACACAATTATGAATAATGAGCAACGTATCATGAATAGTACGACAGAGAATATAGATGATCTGAAATAACACAAGTAACTGCAGAAAAAGAACTTATGGCAAACAATGGTAAAATGAGTTTGGCGATAGTGAGAAGTAGTAAAAAGAAAAACTGGGGACGCACAGGTAAAGTTAATTTACGGAACGAATGGTTGATAGAATTTACGCAAATTTACAGGGTCATAACCTCACGGACCAACTCTCATTCAAACCGCTTATCATGCCTACTTGGTCAGCAGCGTTCCTATCGAGGCCTGCTCCGAACTGGCCCGGAGATGCTTCCAGTGGTCATCCGTGGCTCGATCTGCTTGGCGGTCCGGTGGAAGACCCAGCCACACCAAGGTTGAGAGCGGGTGTTGGACGGTGATGGTTCAGGGACTGGACCTCTCCGGTGTCGGTGGCAGGCGAGGAACAGCTCGAGATGGTTGTTCCCCTGATTTAAGGGGTGCAAGTCTGGCTGCAGGTTTTCGATTTGGTTGTGTCCGTGAAGCACGATTTAGACGGATAATAATAAAATTGATAGTCTCTTCGATGGCCGGTCGAAAAGTGTCTACAAAATTATTATTACTTACTTAGAATTCTACAAAGAGAAAGACAAGTCGTGTGGCTTAAAGTAGCTATGAACTACACAAAAACTGAGCAAACAACGGAACAAGACTAAAGACAAAAAGGCTGGATGAAACTCAGCAGAAAAACAACTATTAGCGACGAAGACGAAAACAAGACTAGACTGCTGCGCTTTGCAGGCATTTAAATCTCGCTCCAGGGCGTGTGTAATCGAGAGGCCGTAACTCACGTGGGATGGTTTGCGGGCGCGCGATATGATTCCACTTTATGGAGCGAGAATTAATAAATGGTTCATACGAGGGCTCATCTGCTTCTCACTATGGTCAATCACATACAGCTTGAATGAACAATTTTCAAAGACATTCCAACATTGTCCACGACATGCGTTAGATAATTTTGCAAGTAGATGACAACATTTAATGATGATAAAAGTGATAATTACTAAGGCTTATTCTAACATATATGGTGACTCAAGATATGTTTTAAGATAATTACCATTAACATAGCAAGAAACAAGGAAAGAGGCAACTTACATTTGCCTGAAACGATTACACGATTATAACTACTTATCAATACATGTCTTAGTAAGCACATATAACCGAGCCGCTATAACCCCTAGATGGCAGTATGGTTCCATGGTGAAACTTTGGGTAAACTTTGGCAAGAAAGTTGAAGTCACAGCTTCGTCATCCTACAAGCTACAAACACCGAAAAAAACATTGATATCACACAGATTACGGGCTTGACACTGTAAGAAAATCCAAAGTGAGATTAAACATAGAGAATAGGTTATTCTGGTGTACTGGAGAACAAGACATACAGATCTGCAAAACAGTTTGTTTCAGGAGTGTCTAATTTACAACCCATCAGCATTAATTGGGTTTGTGGATTCCTCTGAGGTCTGGCATTTGTTTGCCCAGACAGCTTTATTGTCCGCATCTCCCATGGGCTATCAAGAAAGAATTAGCACCTCCTTGATAGACGTCCTGAGAAAGGTGATCTTTTGATGTGAAGATGTCTGTGTTCCTGTTTTTGTGAAAGAGCGTGGGGGAAGATGCCTCTTAGCCAGACATCCTGTCTCTTTCTGAAATCCCATTCCGTGTGAACATTCCAGATAGTCAATAACTCTTAAAGTTAAGCTGTTTACTACCTCCACCTCTCCTGAGAAAGGCCGAAGAGGGAAGAGAAGGTCAGTTAGGGGCTAGTTCTGCTACACTCATTTTTCTCATATTTCACTCAACCAAAGCCTGGAAAAACATATATACGTACAGACGCTAGACAATGTGTGTGTTGATCTTGCATTCTATCAAAGTGAGTCGTGAGTAGTGTCCTTTCCTTAATTACGATGGGGATTCGAATCATTGAGAAGTTATGCTGGCTGATATTGATATTAAATGATGAAGAAAGCCTCCAAAAAAGTGTACTCTGGATGAATGAATATGTTGGCTTTCTGTTGGGTACATTCTGTAAAAATATGTAATTTATAAATATTAAATATATATAAGCAAGTAAATACATGAAGAGAAATCTGCATGCTAGTTCAAACAGCTCAAGTCCAACATTACACTCACATCTCCTACATCTCGAGCTGAAACACATGTCTGAAGCACCCTTTTAATCATGGTAGTATACTGAAGCCATCTGCGCTCTGTTCAAACTTTTGCTGCCACACTGCTCACCTGAAAGCCGCGCTGCTGTTCAATTAGCATTTCAAAAGGCTCACCTTCACCCCAGCATGCACCTGAGTCTACCTCTACCACTGCTGTGCTGAAATTAGTGTTTCCTGGTGGGGAGTGATACCTTTGACCAGTGAAAGGGTTGCTTCTTTTCAATGAAACTTGCTGCTACAACAATATATACTCTCTAATTTATGTTGGTGGGATGCATATCTCTTTTGTTACTCAGTTAGAATGTCGAGGTTTGTTCAGTTAAAATGAAGTAGTTTTTATCACCAGCGTGAACTTACTCACAGGTGACTCATTACTAATAGATTGTAAACTTACAAAAATGTAAGAAAATATCATTTTCATTGGGATTTAATGGGCTTTATATTCCCATTTTCACAGTCAAAATATGTTTCTGAAACAATTCAGGATTTTGGCGCAATTTGTCAACCTCTACTGTAGACCGCTGTATTGAAGTGTTGTTTTAGTTGCACTCTTGTCTCACTAAATCACAGCCAGCTAAAGACCCACTGGGGAGCCATTTTATTGCGGACACCTCATGGGGCCCATTCTCTGCCTTTTAAACCAAAGGACTTCATCGAGAGTAATCCTTAATTAGCCCTGTGGCATTTTACAGCACACTCTCAATGCACTCAGCTCGACCTCCTGCCAGTGCACACAGAGACGCTTTGAACAGTATTGATCTCTGCCACTGCAGGGGGCTGCTGCCTGTGCACATCAACATGCACGTGTGTGTGTGTGTGTGTGTGTGTGTGTGTGTGTGTGTGTGTGTGCGTGTGTGTGTTTGAGTGTGTGTGTGTGTGTGTACACACTGTGGACTTAGTAACAATTTGAAAGTGTGATTACTATCTAGTCATATTTGGTGATCCTTCATCTGTGCACACAAATGTGGGGCAGCTATGAATAATGATTGGGCGAGTAATTTGAGGAGAGTATTGGAATTGGACAGGGGTGAATGGATTGGGGCAGTTTGACAGGTGTGAGATGTGTGTTGCTAGTGGCTGCAGAGGGGAGGTTAGTGGGCAGGCTGCCTCCTCCACCAACTCACACACACTCTTTCACACATGCACTTATCTAAAGCATCACCTAATGGGGTTTGCAACACGAAACACATGTTGCAAACATCTGTACATGGATACATTAACCAGATATTCTTTGTCCTCCAAAGAAAATCCTGTAAGTAATTTGAAGTGTCTGCAAATCAGCCAGAGTTTTGAGAGCTGCAGAGTTAAGGGAAACTTCATAAACTGTATGAATCACTGTCTACAACAAATTCTCAATTATTTGTCCCTTCATGTAAATTCAGCAAATGGAATACATTAAGCTATTCCTGTCTTTTGTACAAGAAGTACTGTGCATTTTCTCAGTGGAGACTGGATAAACTATATGCCTTGTTAACAGCAGATCAGGTGCACAGATGAGTTCAACTACAAATGACATGGGAATGTCATTTGTGATTGGACCACCTCCTACTTACGTACATTTTGTCCACTGATCATGTCATGGCTTGGATGGTGTTTCTGGCACTAGTCAGCCCTGTACATTGTGGCTGTGTTTGCACTGATCATGGAGCCTGACAAATTATTCAGCCATGAACAGAGTAGCAGCGAGAGCTGTCATACTGTAAAACAGGCATTTCTTATTCACCATTTTCTGTGCAAAACTGTCCACCACTTTATCAAAATCCCAGGCACTAATAAGTTAGCTAGATGCTATTACATATGAACTCTGAGCTGAAGGTTTGCCTCTTAGGATATTTAGCATTTTACACCCATTACTGTTGAAGCTTGTGATGATTATGGCACAATAATGGATGAAACATGGTCATTGTGATGCAGAGGTGGTATGGAGGGGGCCAAGATATAAGGACTGCTTACCCAAGCAACTCTATCCCTACATGGCTAAGTTGTCACATGGGTTGGACCATGTGAAAAGACACAATCAGATTGGGTTGCCTGTCACCCCTAAGCACTTATTTATATGAGGGACAGGCACCATTACTATAGGCTTATCACTACATAAAGTTTTGAAGTTTGGCAGAGTGATGCATATGGGCCAAGACTTAAACAAGGTATAAGTTGTTTTTTTTTTGTTTTTTTTTTAGATGAAGCCATAGTGGCCTACAGCAGCCAGTTAACCCAGATTGTGACTTCTATTTCTGCTCAGGTGAAAGTAGTCCTTCTATCCTCTCAGGGAAGAAGAAACAAGTCACCTCTTGCAGCCTGGTGACTGGGTTCTGGTGAAGGATCTGAGAAGGCCTGCACTGGGGAGGCCCATATCAGGTTCTCCTCACTACACCATTGTGTTAGTGTCTGTGCTGAAATGTTCCTTTGCATCCGGTCAAGGATTGCTGACCTCCAATGTGACCTTGGAAGGAAACACTACATACTTAGGGGAATCAGCACAGACAGAAGACACCTCATCAACAGTATCTGATGGAAGATCCAAGAGATTTGTGTTGTTAGAGCCAATGGTAACGTGATGATGACAATTATTTGCAATCAATAGATGTGAAGGGTAACACCTGGCACGCAAAGATGACCTACATGGTAAAGCACACATATCCAGACGAGCATGATAGCAATAGTAGTACTCTATTGTGATACTATAGATATTTGTTGAGAGTCCTGTAGCAAGGCCACTACAGAAAGACAAGATTAATGATGTTCAATGTCAATATGCTTAGCAAACTGGGAAACAATAGTGCTACTAACAAATATTCCAATTTAGCCAACAGATTTTGGGATTAGACCAAGGATTTTTGGCCAGCCGTGACTGAGAAACCACCCTACTGTTTTGCTTATCAGGATGGGAATCCCCCATATGCATTTAAAGACCAGAGGATTAAAATAGCATTGCAAGTGACTGAACGTATGGAACATGGAGGAGAATATTCTGGTAACCATACATTTCAAGGAAATGCAGATGTTACAATACACCAAGACAGTCTTACTGTAGGATGTTTTGCCCTAAGTATTTTGATAGATCTTGGGGGATCAAATTACAATTATTACGATTTACCAAGATACTGGTCAGGATGCTCTTACTGCGCTCACTCAGTAAATTTGATTCGAATGACAAAGGAACTGGAAATGAAAAAAGTTTTCTAAATGAAGTGACTGTCCCGCATAATATTCAAAGCCCAAGTGTATTCCTCCAAAACTCCAGTTTTGGTCATGAAATACCCTGGTATGAGCTGCTGATATATTTACATTTCTATCTGGAAATATGAGTAACTGCTTGAAATTTGCATGTACACAATTTATCTTACACTGTATGCACTTTTGCTAACACAACCATGAACATTTTTTTCACATATGGATAGATTGAACTTGCTGAAACATCAGCAAGCCTTGGATTTTGTTGTCAGCCAGAAAAGGGGATTTATGAGCAACTTCAAATTTGACTGTTGGCGCTTGCATGACTTCAGAAGTCATACAGAAGTCGTGAATCAGAGGCAAACAGCAGAGCAGGACAGGCATTGGAGACTGACAGAGATAAGAGATAGGCAGGAAAATCAGGAAGACGGGAAACAATGGACCTGAAGCGCAGGTAAAATAGGATTAGGCAAAGACAGCAAAAGGAAATTGCTGCAAACAAGGAGAGTCAGCTGAACATAGAACCACTAGACTTTAGACTTTAGACTTAGACTTTAGACTGCTTCATTATTGATCTCAATCTGGGAAATTGTTTTGATGCAGTAGCAATGAACAAAAAACATACAGACGACCATAGAATATATACAAGAATTCAAAAAAATAAACAAAAAAGTGACAAAAATATATACAGAAAAAGCAGCAGTGTGTAGGGGGAATTAAATTAATGTTGGTATTGCACTCGTTAATAAAATATCGGGGCACCACCTTCCTCAGCTAAGAAGGACTGTATGGAGACTGACTCCTGTAACGCTGATGTTATGATAACGAATGAACCAACAGTAAACCAGTCTGATAATCTGAAGGGTAAATTCCGGAGATAGGGATCATTATTACTCAGCTCAAAAGGACATCGTCTGACCACGGCTTAAATAAAAAAAAAAAGAACTTATTTATTAAACACAAATGAATAATGAATAATGTATCATGAATAGTACGACAGAGAATATATGAGATCTGAAACAACACAAGCGGAGAGAAACTTATGGCAAACAATGGCAGAATGAGTTTGGCAATAGTGAGAAGTAGTTAAAGGGAAAACTGGGGACGCAAATGTAAAGTTAATTTACTGAACGAATGGTTAAGAGAATTTAGTCACATTTACAGTATCATAACCTCACGGACCAACTCTTATTCAAACCCGCTTAACATGCCTACTTGGCCAGCGACGCTCCTGTTTGATGTCTGCTCCGAACTGACACGAAGGCTCCAAGCTGTGTCCGTGGCTCTGATCTGCGCGGCAGTCTGCTGGACGAATCGAGCAAACCACAGTGGCGAGCCGGTGTTGGACAGGGATGTTTCAGGGGCTGGAACTCTCCGGTGTCGGTTACAGACGAGGAGCGGCTTCCGATGGTGGTCTAGCCCGAACCAGCGGGTTAGCGGATGGCAGCAGGTTTTAGTAATAAGTGGTGACCGTGAAACAGGACTTTAGATTACTAACAATAAGATTAAATGTCTCTTCGATGGCCGATGGAAAAGTGTCTCCAAAATTATTATTACGTGAGTAGAATTTTACACAAAAACAAAACAAATCAAATCATGTGGCTTAATGTGGCGAGCAAAAATTAAAGTTTCACGAAGAGAAAACAAAAGAAAATACGTCTTCTTAAGAATAAACTCAGGCTACTCAGCGTGACTATGAGCAGCAACAAAAAGAAGAAAAGACGAACGCAAAAACAAAACTAGAATAGAAACTTAGACTGAAAAGGAAAAATTAATACTAGAAGAAGACAAACGGAAGACTAAGACTAACAAAACTCTAACTACTGGACTCACGAGACTAACTAACCGACTGACTGTCCGCTGCATGCGGCAGATGTTTTTCCTCGCTCCAAGGCGTGTCTAATCACCGATAGGCTGTCGCACATGTGGGATGGTTCGCAGGCGCGCGACGTCATTTCATCTTGTAAGGCGAGGATTAATCAATGGTTCGTACGAGGGGCTCATCTGCTTCTCACTATGGTCAATTACATATATTTTGAATGGACAATTTTCAACGGCATTTCAACATTGTTCACAACATGCGTTAGGCAATTCTTATGGGTAGCTGACAACGTTAAATGACAACTCATAATAACGGAATCATGATAAATTTCTAATACTCATCTTAATATATATGATGACTCAAGGTATAACTAACACAAAATAAAGAAATAAAAAAGGGAAGACTATATTTGCCCAAAATGATCATCACAATAACGGTTACTTATTAATAAATGTATCACGTCAAGCGTATTCGACCTAACCGTTACGAACCTCAAGATGGCAGTATGGTTCCATGATAAAAACTCAGACAAACTTGGAAGAAAAGTTAAAATCACAGTTTTGTCATTCTACAAGCCACAAACACAGAAAAAAACATTGATATCACACAGATTACGGGCTTGACACTGTAAGAAAATCTAAAGTGAGATCAAACATAGAGAATTGGTTATCCTGGTATACTGGAGAACAAGACACACAGATCTACAAAACAGTTTGTTTCAGGAATGGCTAATTTACAACCCATCAGCATTATTTTGTTTGTGGATTCCTCTGAGGTCTGGCATTGGTTCACCTAGACAGCTTTATTGTCCGTATCTCCCATGGGCTATCAAGAGGGAATTAGCACCTCCATGGGAAACATGGGGCAAAAAGGGCAACCTTTGATGTTGAGGTGTCTGTTTCTCTTGCTCCCCCGAAAGAGTGTGGAGGAGATATCTCTGAGCCAGACATCTTGTCTCTGTTCAACTTAGCACTGTCCCTGTAACAGTTCAAATGGTCAATAGCTCTTGAAATTTGGGGTGTTTTACAACTCCATTTCTCCTGAAGGGATGCAGAGAGGGTAAGGAAGGGTCAGTTAGAGGCCAGTTCTGCTACAAGTGAATACAAGACAAAACTAAATGTAAATTTAAATATACTGTAAATATAAATAAATGTTGTGCAATATTGCAATAGTGCAGATAAAAATGTAAAGTATTGGGGTTGTGAGGTTGGTGGATTAACAGTTTAAGTTGCTATTGTAAAGTGTGATGGCTCGTGGCAGGAACGATTTCCTGAAGCGGTCCTTGTGACAGCGGAGCTGAAGCAGTCTATTGGAGAAGGAGCTCTGCTGTCTGTCCACGAGGTGGTGAAGAGGATGTTCAGTGTTATCCATAATGGATAACAGTCTGTCCAGTGTCCTCCTCTCCACCACTTCCTCAACGCTGTCTAGTTTGCAGCCAATAACAGAGCCGGGCCTGCGACATTCTTCCCCAGAATGCACAGTGGTTGTGTGGTCGTCCTGTTCCTTTTAAAATCAATAACCATCTCCTTGGTCTTGGCCACATTAAGCAGCAGGAGATTTCTACAAGACCATTCCACAAAATCGTCCACCACTGCTCTGTATTCCTCCTCTCGTCCATCCTTTATACACCCCACCACCGCTGAGTCGTCCGAAAACTTCTGTAGGTGGCACGATGAAGAGTTGTACTGAAAGTCTGAGGTGTACAAGGTGAAGAGAAAAGGAGACAGAACAGTCTCCTGTGGTGCTCCTGTACTACTTTCCACAGTCTCAGACAGCATGTTGCCCAGTGGGACAAACTGCAGTCTGTCTGTCAGGTAGTCAGTATGACACAGAACAATCTGGTAAAGAGCAGAGTGAAGTATCAGAGTGTATATGCTGTAGGCTATAGGCATAGTTGATGAGTGGATTGGCAGCTGGTGTGCAGGAGAGTAAGTGGCACACCCTGATTGAAACAGACAAGCCCATACACACAAACAGAAAGAGACACACTAGGGTAAAGAAAACAGCAGGAACACTGGGAATGAGGTAGAAATCCTGATAAAACCTAACAATTTAGCAGGATTCTAACACATAGTTTCAACAATCCTAACTACAAGGGAAAGATGTCTACTCAAGAAGAGTTGTACCGTCAGTCAAATTTTATGGCAATCCATCCAATAGTTGTTAAAATACAAAACAAACAATATAGATATATATATATATTAATCCTAGCAACTTTGGTGATCTTCTGGCATTGTCAAAAGGGGCACCAGCAGATTGATTGATATATATATATATATATTGACAATGCCAGAAGATCACCAAAGTTGCTAGGATTAATCATCTGGGGACCATGACTGTCTGAACGTAGACAATTACTCATGATACCCAGCAAAGACTTTGATGTTTTTTGACGTATATATTTTTTGACGCACGCGCACACACAACCTAACTAACATATACGTACACGTATGCATGCCCTAACAGCAGGATGGTCTTATGCTGCTTTAATCCTGTATCCATGCGAGACCAATCTGTCCATCGCCCTAGGGACAAGAAAAGATCAGTCAGCATCTGTTTTGCATTACTTCTGTCTGTCTGTTTCTCAGTCTATCCATGAGCCCGCCTGTCTGTCAGTCTGTTTGTGCTACAGTCTTGTTGATGCAGCCTGTCAGTAGCCGTTTTCATCAACTGCCTGCTCAATTTTAAAATAGCAAACTGTCTGCTTTGCCAGTCTTTGGTGTTAATTGGTGCAACACAATCATAGTTGAGCTCTGACCAGACTAACAGTAAGTGATGTGTTTAATACTGGAATGATTAGAAAATTAACATATAATGTCTGCCAGTGATAATAGCTACCACAAAAAGAAAAAAGAGAGAGACTGAACTCAAAAACTCATATGATCACTGGGAAATGCAGTGCAAATACACTACAGTATTAAGCTTTGAATACATGACATTAAGAAAAAAAGTGAAAAAATAACTATCTTGAGGATTATCACATTACCACCTTAACCTCCTAAGACCTGAACTCTTGCATGGCATGCATTTTTAATTTCTCTTTGCTATTTGGAGTGATTGGGACCTGATGAGTGTAAAAACAAAGGATTATCAGTATATTATCATTATTATTATTACTATTATTATTTTTAGCAGCAGCAGTATAGTGTCCTTGTATGTGGACACCGGGCCCTCATAGAGCAAAATGTAGTATTGTGGTCTAGACAACCCAAAATGTGATATCCACATATGTGGACACCAGGTCCAGGTTAAGTTAGTTTTTAATTTCACAAAAAGAAACGTTTCTAACAGTAAAGTTTAAATGTGTATGCTTAAAACAGGCCTTAAGTGGGGTATGCATTCACAACAGCTTTTGAGAGAAAAAGGAGAGAGAGGAAAGCCTATATCAGATATTGCTATATTTAATGCTGAACATTTTTACTATGAATCATCCAATCATCATTGTAAACGCTGCAAACAAGTAGGCAAAATGATGGCACATACCACTTGCTAAATAGATTTTGGGATTTATAAAAATAAAATTGACAGCAGAATGAGCAGTTCCCTTTGACTGCACATAAACTGAAGAAATGAGAAACTGGGACTCTAAATCGAAATATTACCTCTTGTCTAAATAAAGACTTCATTTGCAAAAACATATGAAAGTCATTCTTAAAATGAATAGTTTGATTGATTTTCCCTGAAGTGCACACACAAGAACAATCATAATTATTGATATTATTAATAATTAATATGACCAATTATAATTAATGGGATCTGCAATTAATTAATTAATTCATTCATTCATCTTCTATACCCCTGATTATCTCTTTGGGGGTTGGGGAGCTGGAGCCTATCCCAGCTGTCAACGGGCGAGAGGCGGGGTACACCCTGAGCCGGTCGCCAGCCGACTGCAGGGCAACACACATACGACCATTCACTCTCACATTCACACCTAGGGACAATTTAGAGTCACCCACGTATGCACAGGAAGAACATGCAAACTTCACACAGAAAGGCCCCTGCCTGACCCGGGGATCGAACTAGTGACCTTCTTGCTGTGAGGCACGCGCACTACCTGCTGCTCCACCGTGCCGCCATCTGCAATTAATAATTCTTGTAATTTTTTCCCATAGCCTAATGATAAGGTAAACAGGAAGATAAATGAAGTTAGACAGATACCAGTACCTGTATATAGTTTCATATTCTGTTATCACGTTTGTTGTGCAGAACTGTCATTGACATCAATGACATCAACTGTAGAGTGGCACAGTGGAACGGTGGCAACAATGTCACCTCACAGCTAGAAGGTCCAGGGTTCGAGTCCCATCTGGGGCGCTGGGGGTGTGTCCTTCATCATGCCTTCGGTGCCTGCTGCTCGAGGAAAAAAGGTGATGACCAATGGTGACGAAAAGGAACTCAGTCCCCGGGCGCCGCTGTCAGCTGGCAGCCACCACTCCTGGTCTGCCGCGGAGGAAGGACATTCCAGGATGGGTCAAATGCGGAGAAATAATTTCACAAAGCATGGCTCACATTAGCTAAGTTAACTAGCTAACGCTAACATTGGTGGTGTTGCGCAATAAAACGGTGCTTTTTTTCTTTGTCTAATGGTTGTTGTCCATTTTAAGGAGGGACCACTACCGCCCACTGGAAACCCCCTTTGACCTTTGCTGGCGTTGGAAAACCCTTGTTAGTATCACCGAACTGAAGAGTTAACTGTGATTTTTATATCTTAACAAACCAACACTTTTGACAATGTTTTTCAAGTGTAGACAGTGTGACTTTTCTGCAGAAACAATACTGAACTATGTAAACCATGTGAAAGTGCACAGAAACCATGCCAACTATAGGTTTCCATGTGGGATGTGTCCCTTCAATTTAAAGACTTGGTCTGCCTTGCACACACGTACTGCAACCACACAAAACTTAAACCCGTGAGACCTTGTAAGTGCTTGGTTGAGGAATGTCAGGTTGAGGGGTGCACTTTTAAAAGTTCACAGTTTTCAAGCGTGTGTGGGCACTTAAAGATGCACATGAGGGATGGGAAAAAGATTGTTTGTCCCTTCAGTAGCTGTCCAATTCAGCATCCAATCATCATTCACATCACACATAAGCAGGAAACATGCTAAAGAGGTGGTAGAAAGCACAGATGGAGGGGTGAGCACTGATAACACAGGAATGCATGATGATGATGCTGATATGGAAACTGACATGACAGAGACTGTTAACTTTTGGGTGGCACGGTGACACAAGTGGTAACACTGTCACCTCACAGCCCACCGCTCCTGGTCTGCCGCGGAGGAACGACAGACCAAGATGGGTCAAATGCGGAGAATTAATTTCACGAAGCATGCCGTGTGCTTATAGTGTGAGCATGTAATGTGTGTGATAAATAAAGTACAGTTTCTTCTTCTTCTTTTCTTCTTCTTCCCCCCTGATGTTGGTGATGGAGAGAAAGACAGGGATCTTTTTCTTACCAATTTGGCTCTTTTTTACTTGTGGATGCAAGCAAAGATGCTTTTACCTGTGTCCACAATATCCACTCTGATAGAGGAGTCCAAGAAGTATGTCCCAAATGTTCAGTGGACTTCGTGAAGAATTATCAAAGCTTGAAATTCCAGATGAAAAAGTTTCTAGTATTATTGATGGATTGTCAAAAGAAAACTGAAAATGTATAACGAGGGCATGTTCAGATCAGATTCATAATATGTCAGATTCATAAGACATATTTTAAGAGAAACTTCAGTTATGTTCAGCCTATACAGGTCCGTCTAGGTTTTGATGCCTCTGGTAAAGAGCAGTTTTACTTGTATGTCCCAGTTAAGGAGACACTAAAAGCCCTGTTGAGCCTGCCATCAGTGAGAGAGCAATATAGTGTGTCAAAAATGCACGCCCCAGAAGATCCAGATGTGCTTGAGGTTGTGAGGGATGGTAAAGCCTTTAAACAAAACACCCTCTTACAAGAGTTGCCTTCCTCACTTTCAATTATCTTGTATCAAGATGCTTTTGAGGTTGTGAATCCTCTTGGATCAGGAAGAAAGAAACACAAGCAACTAGCTGTGTACATGGCACTTGGTGAGATGTTGCCTCATAACAGGTCATGCATTGAACCTGTGCAGTTAGTCATGCTTTACAGGGAGTCTGATTACCAATTTTTTGGACATGAGAAAGTGTTCTCCTCCCTTGTAAAAGACTTGAAAGACATTGAGCAATCTGGCATTATTTTGGAGTCAGGTCAGACATTGAAAGGGGTAGTTGTTGCAATCGCTGGTGACAACCTGGGCTCATATTCACTTGGAGGCTTCACTGAAAATTTTAGTAAGAGCAAACATTTCTGTAGGTACTGTCTTATAACGAGAGACGAATTTGCCAGTGATCCTACAAAGCTAGGCCAGCCAAGGACACCAGAAAACTATAGGAGTATTGTGGTCATCTTGTCTGAGGGACCTGAGAACATTGTAGATGGTATAAAATTTGACTTTTCAATTCTTTGGAGCATTTCCATGTCTGCAAACCAGGACTACCACCATGTCTTGGCCACGATCTCTTTGAGGGTATTGTGTCTGTAGATCTCCAACTCTACCTAAAAAATTTTGTATCCACTGGAAAACACTTCACATTTGTGCAGTTGAATAGGAGGATCTCTGAACTAGAGTACAAAGGCAGTGATGCTAATAACCACCCTTGTGTGGTTAAAGCTGATGATGAGAAGTTATCAGGAAGTGCAGCACAGAACTGGTGCTTACTACGTCTTCTGCCTGTCATTGTAGGTACACGCATCAGGAATCCACTTGAAGACTAAGTCTGGCAGTTGTGTCTGAAGCAATGGGAGATTGTCGAACTGGTATGTGTTCCCAAGATACACACAAACCAGGCAGCCTATTCTAAGTTACTTGTTGAGGAATATTTGGAGCTCAGAGCAACAGCGTTTTCAGACAAACCATTAAAGCCAAAACATGACTTCCTTCTCCATTACCCAAACCTGATAATAAAATTTGGACTACTCATTCGCCTCTGAATGCTCCACTTTGAGAGTAAACACACATATTTTAAAGAATGTGCATGGAAGCTCTGCAACTTTAAAAAAAACTCTGTATCACTTCGGCAGAAAGGAATCAATTGCTACAGGCCTATTTACATGCAGGGAACTTGTTCCTACCCATACTTCAAGTAGACCAAGCCAATGAATTTCATGATGAATTGTACAATGATGACATTCAAAAAGCTGTTAGACTAAGAGGTCTTAGGAAAGAAAACACAGTTGAAACAGGTTCTGTCACATACAAGGGCACTACATACCAGAAAGGAATGGCTGTATTCCTCAGGGTTAATGACCAAGGTTATGAGGTTGGTAGGATTGTTCTGCTTCTGGTCAGTCAGGAGAAGGTTTATTTTGTTTGTGAAAAATCTTGCTCCATCCCAGATTTGGATGCAGGTGTTCACATTCAGCAGTTGTTTTGCAACTCATAATGTAATAATGATTCATAATGTAATAACGGCTCTTAATGTAATAACTTAAATGTAATAAAAGTTCATAATGGAATAATCGGCTCATAATGTAATAAAATAATGAGCGCATAACGTAATAACGTCTTTGTGCATAATTATTATGAGCTCAACTTTGTAGCAACTCATAATGTAATAATAGCTCATAATGTAACAATGGCTTATACTGTCAGAAAACTGTTGCATTATCAACTTTATTTATTTATTACCTTTTGCCATTCCTGCCAGGTAAAAGGACATGATTTCACCTCTGTGATTGTCTGTCTGTATGTACTGTAAACAGAATCACACAAATTCTGCAAATGTGGTGTAGCATTAAGTCCATATTGGCCATACCTGCACACTGACTACTAGAATTCATTTAGAGGCAGCGGTCTATGTTTGTCTGTGACTATGATTTGTAGGTGGCATTACAGTAATAGGGTGGATTGGGGAAGAGGGAGGGGTGCTGTAGTTAATGTTCTTTGTTTACCATTGCTACAATAAATGCAGGGAAAAATAACTCCTAAACACATTTAAGGCAGTTATTTTCAAATGTAAGTTAACACTCCTTTCATTCTATCAGCCAGAGGTGTTGTTATTATTATTTTTTTTTTATTGTTGGTCTTTAACTACTTTTAAACATTTTCCTCCTACTTACATTAAATACATGATACAAGCAGCAGGGGGGTAATAATAAACATGAACCAGGTCACTGAGCTTAGGAAAAAAGGACCCTGTAAGGACCTCCAAGTAAAAAAACTCAGGTCCCAATTGAACTAAACAATATGCATAAATAATACATAATCATAAATTATAGTTAGCCAACAAAAATCTTGCATAGGGCTTCATTTGCCAGGTACTGTGCCCGTGATCACACAGATCAGGGGCTGAACAGGTCAATAGGGTTTAGAAAAAAAGAACTTTATTTCTTCCAATATATGTCGGTTATACGGAACCATCCAGAGGATATGTGTCGAATCACAATCCATGCGGTAAACCACCTGGCATTTTGACTGAAGAGCTGCCTGATGTTGGATGCAAGGCCACTATTGTGTCCAGCTGCTTTATATAACATGCTAATATTTATACAGCATTCTTCATCAGTCTCAATATTTAAACATTCAGCCAAAGAATCCCGTATATAAATTCTTGGTAGGAATGGCAGGGTTAGCTCTCTGAATAAGTTGGAAACTCTGTTGAAGGTGCCCAGCATCGCCATATCCATCAGCAGGCAATTCCGGATAATGGATGACAATACCAGCAAAGGCATGTTAGGCCTAACAACCAAGTGAGTGTCATCAGAAACAGAAGCAACAATGCAACATCAGGGTCACCATGTGGAACATCACATGGTGACCTCATCACCATGTCATTATGAGGATCATTGTAGTGATGGTTAGAGTCAGGGTTTGAATGTTGGTCAAAGTCAAGGTCTGAATGGTGGTGAGAGTCAGGTTTTGAATGGTCTGAATAGTGGTCAGGTTTTGAATGGTGGTCAGAGTCAGAGTGATGGTCAGCGTTTGGGTTTGAATGTTGGTCAGAGTCAGGGTTTTAGTACTGGTTATAAAGAAGTACCCTCTGCTTCTCTGCATCCTGTATTCTTTTTACCAATGGTCTGACTGGTCCATCAAGACTCACATAATGGTCCCCACAACCTTCAGCAAAATGCCCTAGAATCAACAATGGTATACTTTCATTGTAGTGACCACATGGGGATACTATTGCTGTTGCATCGACACCCAGTGTTGATACAATCATAAACTGCACATTGAATATGGTGGATGCTCTTTGTAGAGTCAGATGATCACCATATGTACCACTGTGCTGCATGCTTTGCACGTAGCCATCCCATTGTCCTTCTACAAAATAGAAAGATGTATACCATTCATGGCATGTGGGTGAAGCATTAGGTCTGATAAAATTTCTTGCCTCAGAGATGCTACAGACCGAAAAACCCCAAGTAAAGCAAGTTGGTCGACCATAGCTGCAAACTGGCAGCTGCCATCTGAGTTAGGGTCCAAACGAATCCTGACACCCAAGGATTCAAAGGACTCCAACCTCATTTCATGGGTGATGGGCTGTAACAACTGTGTGTGCAGATGTTTGTTTGTACGCTGCTCTCCTGCTCCCTTGTGACACTTGTCACATCACTCACTGATTTGATATGCTGATGGCCCGGTTTGCCTGGTATTCGTAACTTCACTTTGTATTTTGAAAGATCTGCATTTCTACTAATAACAATGCCTGGTACCACAGCATATCGTTTTGAAAATCTTGGACCTTTGCTGACCCTCACCAGTACTTGTTCCTGTAAATTGTAAACGGATGGTGGATTTTTCCTCAATTTAGTTATGCATTTCATGCAACGTTCTGTAGCCTTTAGTGCTCTCTTTCGTATCTTCTTGTGGTTTTCCTCAAAAACTTATTCATTTTCTGGTTTAAGTCTTCAGGAACTGAGCCGGTGCTAGCATTACCTGTATTGTTGGATAAGTGATGAGTTTTGGTGTTATTCTTCCGTCCATAATACACTTCAAAAGGAGACATCCAGCTGAGAACCTCTTTTTTGTCCTGATTCATAACTCTTGCATAAACTGGCAGATGTTCTACCCAGTTAACACCTCCTTGTTTGAAATTCACAAAGTCATACATGATCTTTCGACGTAGCATTTGGTGTGTTCTTTCAACTTTACCTTGGCTCTGGGGGTGATATGGAGAGCTCTGAATGACTTTGACCTGATATGATTCCATCAGCTTCTTGACTGCACCTTTGAATTCTTTGCCCTGATCGTGCTGCAAAATCTTGGGTGGGCCATGTTCAGTGTATATTTCAACGAGATGTTTAGCAATCTCGTTGCTCTTTTTG
>JBBMOE010000010.1:13315808-13340003 GCA_037975065.1 Chaetodon trifasciatus
AAATTAAAGGAGATTTGCAATTGCAGCTGAAACATACAACGTTATCCTAACTAATATCTTGATACACAAGAAATAGCTGCTAGCTGAAATGGAGGCTAGCTAAAACACAAGAAATAGCGGTTAGCTAAAACACAAGAAATAGCAGCTGGCTAAAACATACAAAAATCTTTATACACTGAAAATGGTGGATGGCTTGATTTAACAAAGATATTAATTGAATTTTAAGTCTCAATAAGTGCTGCTTACCTGCAGTAGTCAGACAATAGAGGTGAGCACGCATTCTCAAAGGCCCTAACAACTCTCATGGATGCCTAGTTATTCTGTCCCTCAGTTTTGTGTTATTGTTTATCTCCTTTTCTGGAGGTTTATTTCTAACAGATTTGGGCTATTTCAGTCTACACATAGTGTGGTTACTGTGCCTTTAAGAGAATCTAGTGATTCTGAGTTTGTTGTTGATCTTACACTGCCATCTAGTGGCTTATGTTGGAAGCAGAAAGTGCAGCAGAGTCCTAAAACTTGTCGCTCCTGGGTCGAGTCTGTCTACTTCCTCATCTTTTGCGCTTGTCAGAGGCATAATCTGAGTTAAATCAAATATGCTTAACTAGGAATGTTTGCTAGTGTTTTCATGTTGCGTTTCGTGTTATTGAAAGCAGTACGCTATTCACTCAGTATAGCTGATGTTATCGGTTAGCATTTTGCTTGCTATTGAAAATACTATGTGTTGCTAATGTTAAGACCTCGGGTTGGTTATTCTACACACAGAAATAAGTGTGCATGTATGTTTTTACACGGAAACTGAACGTTGTTTATTCTGTGTCTGTTCTCACAGTTTTACAAGTAAAATGGATCAGTAAGCTGAAGAATGCTTCACGAGTGATTACTGAAGCCATATGTTTAGCTCGCTGCATAGGCTAAAGCTCTTAGCTGAGGGCAGAAGACTAGTGGCTAAACTTTGTACTACATCAATAAAATATGGGAATACAATGAGGCTATTATAGGCTACTCAGTTTAACTAATTTAGTTTAGGTAATGTGCTGAAACCCACACCTTTGCTTTATTTGCAACTTTATTTGAGAGGTAAATGGTGATAATGCACTTTTTTTTTTTCACAATATGAGCTATTATTTCAATATGAACTGTTACATTACATTATGAGTTGCTACATAGTTTGGCTCATAATGTAATAAATTGTTACATTATTACATAAGACGTTATTATGCTATGCACTCATGATTTTATTACATTATGAGCTGATTGTTACATTATGCACCGTTATTACATTATGAGTCATTATTACATTATAAGTTGCTACAGCATGACACCGCGGCTCACTTTGTTTGTGTAAGGGTTGATACCCTTGCTGATTATTACCCACTCCCACTGTACAAGCTCTTTGACCTTGACGTGAATTCATAAATGCCACTGATTTGAGCCACATCCTGCCACCAGTAGACTGCAGGAAACTAATCCATGCAGTCAAGAAAGGTACATTATTATGTATTTGAGTTAAAATATGTACAATTCGTTGTAAAATACAAATAACAAATCCTCATACTGATCCCCAAACTATTCATCCTGTATGTTTGATTAATTGATGAATTCATTCATTGAAATTTTCATTGATGAATATAAATGTTTGTGTCTAACACCTCAGTTTGTGCTCAGCACATATGAACTTAATAGACACAAAATCAATATGTAGTTCACAGTCACATATATCATCAACAATGAATGAACAACCATAAATATAATACATGTTAATATTTAGACTCCAGGTTATTGAGTAAAAAATCTAGTGACAATGTATGCTTAAATCACTAATTCAGATTCAGATCTCCCTTACTCACCATTGTTACTACAGAACACAACAATATGTTCTGTAATTGTATGTAATTGATATTGCATTATAAAGTGCATAGAAACAAAGTGCAAAGCAGTAGCCATTGACGGCGTCATCGTGACACACCTTTTCTAACCTAGTTATTTGATGCTTTTTCTTTCTTAGCCGCACAAGACAACACTCAGCCAAGGCCAAATGCACCTGAAGAAATCATTTTGACACTTATACCTTGCACTGACACAGCACCTAATTCAGAGCCTTTATTGGCTGCTACAACAAGCCCTGCTCCTGTCCTGTCACATGGGTATCTACATTTACCGTGCTGTGGGAGAAAATGCGACCAAGTTTGAGAAGGTGTCTTGCTGAGAAGGAGAGACCAAAAAGAGAAGATAGGCTTCATATGGTGCGAGTCTTCGCAGAAGACATAAAACAGGTTTGCTTGAACCCCCCACTCAGGCAGTGTGTTGAACTGTCTAAGACTATGGTAGAGATATACCCAGAGTCTTTAGAAGACAGAACAGAAGAGGGAGAGCGGATGGGCAGTGGATATTTCTGTTTAGGCAAACAGCTAAGAGAAAGGATCCAGTTTTTAAACCGAGACAACACCCTCACCTGACTTCAAAAGCCTAAACGATTGGCTCCTCCCATGGAAGATGACCAGCCAGGACCGTCAAGACAGTGTGCCAAAACAGATAGTTATAGCTGTATTCAACTGGCAGCCTTCACAGCTACCTGAAGGTGAAAACAGAGAGTCCCTTTCCGAGAAGAAAAGAGAGTTACTGACTATCTATTCCAAGGAGGGACAAAGAGCTGCGAACCAGAGACAAGTCGATGACCTCATGATAGTAACATACGAGCCACAGCGTCGAGACTTGAATGCAACTCCCTCACTGAGTATGTCAGAGCTACAGAGGGAGTGGCCATTCCTCTTCATGCAAAAGTTTCTACTCAAGCACTTTTGCTCATTGACTGGAATTGAGCTAGAATCAAGACTACAAGAATAA
Organism: Chaetodon trifasciatus; assembly: GCA_037975065.1. Taxonomy (NCBI): domain Eukaryota; kingdom Metazoa; phylum Chordata; class Actinopteri; order Chaetodontiformes; family Chaetodontidae; genus Chaetodon; species Chaetodon trifasciatus. The sequence continues at coordinate 13,318,653 of JBBMOE010000010.1, forward strand.
CTTGCTGTAAAGGGAGAGAGAGTGTTAAAATACTTCAATAGTCAACTTTTGAGATGGAAGAAAGACATGAAGATGGTCCTCTCCTGCCTTGAGAGACAGGAGGAAGAGGTGGATCCTTATTTGCTGCAGTACTCGTCATGGTTGCCTACTTCCAAGAAAAAGAAGATGCCCTCTTCCTCGTGGCTGACGTGAGTAATGTCTCATTTATTACCATATAAAGCAACATCAGTTTGCTGTTTTGCCTTATGAATGTGGTTTTATCTCAATGGCCATCCTTTTAATCTTCTGCCCCGGGGGTCCCTCCTCGGAGCCCCTCTTCTGTTTTCCCTGTGTCCCTGACTAGCGTCATGCCAATCAGGGACATGAGGGAAACAGGAGAGGGGCTCCAGAGAGATCAAAGGCACCAGGAGGAGCCGGACCAAGGCAACAGGAATTACTTTCTTGTAATAGTTTTTGTTTTGTGTTTCAGGAAACCTCTACCCAGGCAGACGTTGAGGCCCAGCTCTCCCTGCCCAGCACTCCCAGGATCATCATGCTTGGTAACATCCCAGCACTACACGAAAGATAACACACTGACTTAAAGTGAATAATATGACAGGTAGCGAGGTATATATTGGTGGAATCACTGAAATCAAATTGGCATCACATTGACATAGGGAAGGCAGAACATCAAACACAGTTCATCATACACACTATAGTGTGCAATCAATAAAAGGTTTTGAAATTGAGAATATCAAAATAAATTAAGATTATTCAAATAAATCAATATTTACATTCTAATTCATTAAATCATTTTAATATGCTCAATTCCCTCCTGACTTGGTGATTTATTAATTTCATATTGTAGTTATGTTCCATTAATGTCAGTGACACCACCGGGGGACCCATATGGGCATGTGTCGTATTCACTTTAGACTGCAGAAGACCCTGCATGGTCTTGTCTGCTGTCATTTCTGAGAATCTGTCTGAAACCTGAGTTCAGTGTATACTCCATTACACAGCATGATAAGTGAAATGTTTTAAACTGAACTTTTATTGTGTCAACCTAATTTTCAGGAGACTCCATTCTGGGAGCCAGAAATGATGCTCTCCATTGAGGGTGGTGTCGTCCTCAAACTCAGCGAGACATCCAACTTCACGATGGCCCTGGCTGTCCTCTTTGCATCATACTACATCTTCAATATAGAATATCCAGCTGAGGCAGCCACATCTTTGGAGTTTATGCAGAGGTACGTTTGTGGTCTGTGGTGTGCAACAACTGGGGTTCAGTATTTGTATTTCCAGATTCTTCGTCGGGATAAATCTGGAATGCAGCAAGTGTGCAGCAAAGATGCAGGTGAGCCGAAGGACAGGAAAGACAGTCCAGAGGAAAAACGAGTCCCTCAACCCACACCTCGCTTCTTTCATAAGGAACTTCATCGATTATGATTGGAAGAACTGATACCAGGTGAGACAATTCACTCATTTTATCTTTAGGCTGAAGGAGTCAGGAAGTTGTCTCTTTTGGTTTTGGTGTCAGTGTCAGCGGACTGGTTATAGTGTGTACTGGTTGAATTGCACTTATCTAATGGAAACTTGTTGCATGAATTTGCCAGTGGCGACCTAAAAGAGACAGCTTTCTGACTCCTTCAGCCTGTTGTCATAACACTAGCCCTGGATCTGATGCTCTATACATTCTGTGATGAATCTGTAATGAATTTTTGATTTTTTCCACCCACTGCCAGGAAGAAGACTTCCACCCACGCGAGCGAGTCAGAGACCAGCCCACTACCCTGATGTGTACGCACAAGAGATGCTAGGTATGATCAGAGCTACCTGAACAGGCATGTTATTATTATTATTATTATTTTTTATCTTTTTCTTACTTATTTGGCTCTTTTTTACTTGAGATTACAAACGAAGGTTATTTTACCTGTGTCCTTAATATCCACTCTGATAGAGGAGTTCCAAGAAGTAGGCACAATGCTATGTCCCAATGTTCAGTAGACTTTGTGAAGAATTATCAAAGCTTGGAATTCCAGATGAAATTTCCAATTAATGAATTTCTAATATTATTGATGAATTGTCAAAAGAAAACTTACTGAAAATGTATAATGAGGGCGTGTTCAGATCAGATTCAACCCGGAAGACATATTGCGTTCCCATGTTTCATTCATTATATTGTTTCCCTTTTGATTTTCATGCTGGGAACTGTGTAGGCCAGCCTCATGGGCTCAATAGTAATACTCCCACGGCCGTAGCTGGCTGTCACTGTCCAGTGTAGTCCATTGGCTTAAGTGACATTGTCACTGTATCATGTCATTCCAATCATGCGCTCTCTCATTCCCAAAGGGATATGGGTCTGGGTCATCACATTTGAAGACAGTTAGTGTCTATTTGGAATAAATGCCATGTGTATAGCTTCCTAAGGACTTGTGGAGGACTAATACTAGGCTAACGCTCTACCCTTAGTGAGTGTGTGTGTGTGTGTGTGTGTGTGTGTGTGTGTGTGTGTGTGTGTTGTACACATGTGTGTGCGTGCATGTGTGCATGCGCTGTACATGTGTGTGTGTGCTGTACACGTGTGTGTGTGCATGCACTGCAGACGTGTGTGTGCGTTCATGTGTGTGTGTGAGTGCATGTGTGAGTGTATGTATTGGGACATAGAGATAGACAACCTATCCCCACTTACCAGTCTCTTTAGTGACTGAGAGACCCCTGTCTGTAAAACACATTAGTCCATCAATCTGTATATTCAGGTCCTGCTTACCTCTCCACCCCTCTACCTATCCACCACTCTACCACTCCACCGTCTCAATATCAACAACTATTGGCTCTGACAGGTTGTGACTTTATTTTTTTGCGTTTGATTTTCATGCCAAGAAATGTTTCTGAATATATACTGTTTTCAAATGCAAGGTTTCAAATGCAATAATTTGTAGATGTTTTATAAATGTGTTTATCAAATGTGTAGGCCTTTGCCTACTTTGGCTTATTTAATGAAAAATATTTGGAGCCCCAGAATGTTTTTGATTGTATATTGTTTACAAATGAAATGTTTCAAATGCAACCAATGTTTTATAATGTTTTATAAATTTAAAATGTCATATTGACATGTAAACATGTCCAAAAACAATGTTTGATTGGTCCTTTTTATGTTTTTTTAAAAGGTCATGTTTTTATACAAATGCATTGACAAAAGTACCAAATCTTTGTGGCATTAACAAGAATGTTAATGTGACTAAATGTGTCTTGATTTTACAGTAGGCAATTATTTCACAGTTATTGATTCACAGTAGTAAAAAAATAATGCAATAATTCTTATTACAGTAGTCTTACATTAGCAGTAATAAACACAGTAAAAAAAATACAGCATAGCAATATATCACTGTAAGTAGTATTACAGTACTGTTACTATTACTGTTAATAATAATGAAGTACTTAATAATATTACTGTATGTGTGATTTACAGTAAGCATACTGTAGAATATACTACAACAACTTACTTGCCATTTGCTGTCAGCAAGTTACTATAGATTTTACAGCTATCTTCTTACAGTGTAATTCACAAAGTTTTATTCACACTCAAAGAAAAAACCTTATGAATACACTGTAAGAGCTACAGAAGACACAAACAAAAGAATAAATAAATAAAAGTGTTACCACCCTTTTACATATGATTACAGTATGGTCTTACAATATTTAACAAAACTAAAAGTGTATTTATATTCATATTCCAATCATGAAATTATCACCTTTTAACCACTGTGACAACATCTAATAGATGGTTATAGTTTAACATATTAAATCAAAATGAAATATTTAAACATCTATTGATCTTAATCACCTTTACACGTTAACCTTATCGTAAAAATACACAAATTCCACACTTTTTTAATACTTGCATACTCTACCAAAATATCTGTCTTTGGGAGCAATAGAAATGCATCTAATGATGCTAGTACAGCAGTAAGTTAGTAATCTTAATATATATAACTTAACATTAAAGGTCCCTGTGTCATGAAAAACTCATTTTTTCTGGGATTTGGGGTGTTATTTTGGGTCTCTGGTGCTGCCACACGCATACAAAGTGTGAAATAAGACCGTCCATGCTTTTTTGAGTGAGATACGGATTTCTGAAGTGCCCTGCCTGCAGTTTCCAAATAAGCCGATCAAATTTGGCTCGGACAATGACATAATTAGCCGGCACATTTGAATATTATATATTTTAATTACTGAAAGTGCTTCAGAAACTTCTGATTCCCAGAATTTATTAATGAAAACAAATTTAAATCGCGTCTGCTGCGGGGCAGCAAAGACAGCACGGTCACCTACAAACAATTCAAAAACAACATACACACATACACCCCGTTCAGAGATCTTTAAGGTTTCTTCAGTACGATAATATATATAAATCAGTCTCATGAAAGACTGATTTCCCCCCAGAAGTCCAAGTCCAAAGAGAAGAACAAAAAAACTACTTAGAGAGGCAGGTGAGTGATGAGTGCCGTAGCTCTGATAAGTAAAAAAACTACGCTATCTCACCAGATATGTCCCGTTGGAATCCAGATCCCGTTTACAATGATGCAAAGGCACAATTCACACTCCCCCAGTCCTTAGACTAAGGAAAGTTAGGCCGATTGTCCTCCCACGCCTCTGACATCCAAACGCCGATGTAGCCCTGTCTCTCTTTCCTCTCTGTCTCTCCCGACCAATGTCACTTCTCGTTTTTAATAGGCTAACACTTAGCTTCTAGTTACTTCTAGTAAGACATTTTTTGACTAACCATTCAGAATAGTCCTGCTGATTCTCTAAGTCTGAGGTTCTGTAGGAGCCTCCCCTCCTTCTTCAGGATCCGATTCAGATTCAAACATGTACGGTTGAGCAACTGAAGAACTAGGTCAGTTCATTGCCATCATGTCCGCTACTTTCACACGGTAGTGCTACACTAGAGTCTAGACTCTCCATGTTACCGTGGTAACAGTTTATGAGTGGGGCATGGTCAAATGAGCAGCAGCTCATTTGTATGTCATGGGCAGCAGCTTATTTGCATTTAAAGCTACAGACACCAGAAACAACGCATTCTGAAAGGGACTGAAGGAAATAGAGGGAAGCGAGAATCTTTTCCTAAAAGCTATTTCCAGCAAACAGCTTCAAAAACATGTTTTCTGGAACTCATGGACCTATGTTAATTTGTTGAAAAATCTTTATAATATGGGACCTTTAAACACATGAAACATGAAATGAAATGATGACAAACCATGTTGCCTTATCAGCCAGGTGCTAAGCCAGCAAAATATCCTTATTTTTATGTGTAAATTACTTCACATGCTCATTAGTTTTGATATAAAATGGTCCCACATTACTGTAATTGGAAATGCAGGTTAATCATGGTTTCTTCAATGTAAAAACTACTCGCAGTTGCCATTTTAGTGATGGACCCTGGTTTGATCATTTTTGGTTTGTAGAATGCACGTTGGCTTGACTGCAATGACAGTGGAGGATAACTTGATCCTGATGAACAGAAAATAAATCTAATAAATTTGAGAAACGATTAATAAAAAAGTACAGTATATTACAGTGCAGTTTTTGTACACTAATGTCTGCAGGTATTCTTTTCAGGATGCATACATCCTTTCACCAGTAAGAGAGATTCATGTGAGATGTCATGTATCCACTGTTGTGCTCCCCTGTCTGTCTCTCTCTTTGCTTATGTCTTGTCTGTGTGTCTGTGGCATTGGCATAGTCCTCCTTCCTGGTTCTCCTGGCTCCTGGCTTTGGTCATTTGTTATACCTGTCTGCAATCAGCTTATCAGTCCTCCCAGTCTGCACACCTGTCTCCCATCAGCCCACCAGCCTGCAGCATATCTACCCCAGCTCTCAAACTGCTGTTGGCCAGATTATTGTTTCATCTCTGCAGTATACACATGACAAGACCAAAGCTAGTTCACATATTCAGTAATTTCTCAATGTGTTTTCTAACATGTAACTGTTCTCTCTTTGTGTCACAGGATCACCACTCATCAGCCCACATGCCATCTCTGCTATTCACGATTGCCCTCCTCTCTCCCCTGCGCATGCCCAGCCACTCTTCATCATCATCCTGCTTTATCTGCTGCCTCTAGGCCTCACTCACCATCATCAGCCCCTCATCCTTATTCCCAGTTACAATAAAACAAACTCTTTTCCCATCAAACCAACTGGTCATCTGTTTCCTTGAATCTTGAATCCCACTAGTGGTCATGACATGCTGTGCTTATTAAACTGATTGTTAGTCTGAAACAATTAAAGTGAGGGGAATGAAAATAGAATGTTTAAAAATGAGGGGGAAATGTCCTTCCTATATCCAGTGGAAATTACGGCCTTGAAAATAATTGCTGATTTGACTGTTGATAATTTGACACAAGCTTGAATTAGCTTTATAATTTTTTAGTACTTTTTTTTGCACTGTAACATTGTCAGACTCACGATGGAAATCAATGCAGCAGCCTTTTTCTTTTTTTTTTTTATTCCATACATTCTATTTCCTTGTCAAAACCTGGCACCAACATTACCAATAATGCAACTTGACCACAAACATGGTAGTAGTTGGCAATGTAGCTTCAAAATGGTAGCTTGCAGCAGAGCTGAGGAGCAGGCACCACATGTTTGGTTAGCTCTCTTCTCTACACCCCCAGATTTTTTTTATTTATTTATTTTTTTCATTTTCAATCTTCATTCAGACCAAATCAATGTTGGCTCAAGTGATATCACTTGAAGACATTTATCAAACTTCACACAGCTGCCTTTGGAGACATAAAAGGCTTTCATAATAAAGACAACCAACCAAGTTGCAACCATAATGCAGGGTCTGAGCCTGGCTCTGGCCTGTCTCTGTCCAAAGTTAAAAAATACACCTACCAACAACTATAAAGCTGACTAATTTAACATGTTGTGCCTTGTTTAACATTTTCACATATAGAAATGTGGAAGTTACATGCTTGAACTATTTACTATTGTCGAATGACCGTGTATTCATCTGCTTAGAACTTTGGTGCAGTTTCTCTGGCTATACTGTAAGTTGACAGATATGGTCAGTGAGTTGTAGCTATAGAGGTGTTCCTAAGTGTATTAAGTAAGTGGACCCAGTCTATTTATCCTTCTTGCCCAGCTAGACTAATTGGGGTGAACTAACCCTTTAAAAACTGAAAACACCAGTGAGCTGGTAGAAATTTTTTTCTTAATATATATAGGCTTCGTTGGGCTCTACTATATAATCATGGAGTATATCTTGGAAGAGTTCAGTCAGTGATCTGTGAAAGACCACATTTATAATCTGTTTTCCAACTCTGCGAGACACAGAGACACAGTGACAATCAGCATGGTGATAACAAACTGAGCTGCCCTCCCTTTCCTCCAGCATGGGAATATGATTGTCTTGTAATATTCCTGCAGAGTTATCCATGACACCGCTGCTATTCATTGCACCTGAATTATTGTCCTGTGTGTTAAATATAAGACACTGATTGTAATGGCTGCTTCCTACTGTTTATTGGTGGGCTCTATGGTGGTTCATATGCGTATTACTATACCTTTCTCTTATACTCATACACATACAAACAAATTGATAGATTTGTGCAATTTTTAAGCACACACTGCTGCAGTGGTGGCTGCATTGTGGTGCATTAGCAGCGGTAGGGTGAATATATTGTGTGGTGGTTGTGCGTGGAGAATATAAGTAAACTTGTACAAACTTAATATGTATGTCATGCAGACTGGGAGATGGTGGTGTTCTTTGTAAATGTTGTGGCAGTTGCAAGATCGATCAGTGAGATACCACACCAGTAGCTCTATATTGTAGAGACTATAGCTGACCTCCTGACCTGGAGACTTGGCATGCCATTGCAGTCGTTATATGTGTGTTACACTCCCACACACACATTTGTGTTGCCATTCCTGAGAGGTCCTTCCATTGTTTATACCTAATTTCCACTGCACGGCACAGCTCAGGTCTACTAGATTTTCTTTTTTGTTATGGTTGCAATTTTTTGATAGCACCTTGGTTGAGGTAAGAGAACTGAGTCAAAACTAAAAGGTGGAGTGAAAACACTGCGGACCATTTATTCTTTAATGAATCATCACACGACACGGAGCGAACATAGTCATCTTGTCATCTGTAGTAGTATAACGTTATAAGATCAGCGAAACAGCAACAACATTTTGTTTCTTTGTTTGTTTTTGCAAGACTCAAATCAAGCTCACTTAATGTGCATGTTTGTTGTGTCAAATGCTCATGTCTCATGAAGCTTTTTAATCCACCAGTCTCATTAAGAGCTGAATCAAAACAAAATACCTCCAATAAACAGAGCCCTTATCAAAGACATGTCACCAGTCTTTTCCAACATGTGTGTTAGAAAGGACTCTCTTTCTGTTTACTTTCTTATTTCAGAATAACTGAGCATGATCAACCACTTGAATTCAGTCAAAGAAGACCCTCCACTCTGTCTCTCTCTCTTCTGCTGTCTCTTCTCAGGACAGTTAGAGCAGTCAGTCCTGTGTTCTCAGTCACATGTAAAAATGACTCAAAGACATAATATAGTGCTTCATAGATATTTATAAATATACCTTTTGATAACCAGCCAAATGACTTTTATTTATAACATGGCAAACCTAAAGCTGCTCTTAATCTATAACTTATCACTGATCTATATAGCATGAGTAAGAGCTTGTTAGAGTTTATAAACCTGAACTTCAAAGTACATTCTTGATATTGAACAGTTGAGAAAACAGTCAGAAATGTCCATTTAGAAGCTGTTGTGACCCGATCGTCTTGGAAATGTAGAAGCTCAAATTTCCAATTGTTTTGTCAACTGCTGTTTCTTTAAAGTCCACATATATATAGATGATCATGTGATATGCTATACCTCGCTCTCATCCTATTGTTTTGTTTTAAAACCATTGAATGGGCTACTTCTTCTTATATCTTTCAGTTGCAACTCAATACAAGGTGCTGCTTAGTTTAAGCAGCTAGCTGATGCTGAATTGTTGTCTCAATGTTTGGTAATGTTATACTAACTTGTCATTACAGGGTTAGCTACAGGGGTAGCTGGGTCGACGTCCCACCTGTTAAAACAGAAACACCCTGGCACTAACTCTTAAGCTATTAATTCCTAACTTGGGAAATTGTGGTCACTTCCATACAGTCTTCAGGAGTATAGTACCGTTAATATTAGCTAACATTAACCCGTTTAAGTAGGTGAAAAAATGTGTTTTATGTTCAGTCACAATTGTGACTGGTGGGATAGGGTGTTGTATCTACCATTTATAGATAACATTAATATATTTATCCTATGCAGTCATAAAAATTGTTATATATCCCGTCCCACTTATTAACATTTATACATTTCTGTCACTAGTAGTTGCCAGCATTACCACTAGAATGCTCTATGACATTCTAGTGTGACTCAGGCCTACATTATCAAAAATACAACTACAATTATAAATATGACTACTAATACCTTTTCTTCTTAGTTGTTTCTTTTTATTCTTTTTTTTTTAGCCCTTTTATTCACTCATCTTCTATTCTACTGGTTATGGTACAACTTGAAGCGTTTGATGCAGTGGCACTGCATTTCTCACATCCGTAGATAGTGCATTTTCACAGAGATGACATCTCTGGAACTGGTGTGTTGTGTTGATTGGCCAGTGAGAAGCATTGTGATATCTTGCCTGATCTTGGACAGGAGCAGCCAGAAGAGATCTCCTTCCTGAGCTCAGTGGTTTTGTGCCAGCAGCTTCTCGTCTTGGGTCAGAGCCTCAGAAGTTCCCCGGGGTAGCTTCATGAAGTCCTTTTGTGAATGGGACATCAAACAAATGATTTTGCCTCATTGTTCCAGAGCACCCATATCCTCTTTTTTGTCATTTCATCGAGGAGTGTCAGTTCAGTACAATTCAATTCAATTCAATTCAATTCAATTTGTATAGCGTCAAATCACAACAAAAGTTGTCTCAGGACACTTTCCATATAGAGCTGGTACAGGCCGAGGTCTTTTATCTACAGAGACCCAACAATTCCCTCATGAGCAAGCACTTGGTGACAGTGACGAGGAAAAACTTCCTTTTAACAGACAGAAACCTCAGGCAGAACCACGCTCTGGGTGGGTGGCCATCTGCCTCGACCAGTTGGGTGAGAGAGAGAGAGCAAGAGAGAGAGAGTGAGACAGAGAGAGACAGACAGAAATACAGTCACAGTAACAATGACAGTGGATGTAATAATAGTCATAGCAGTTACAGAGAAGGTCAGGCAGGGCCATGGCAGGAGACATAGCTGTAATCCACAATCCAGATTCAGCCACTATCCATGGGAACCTGCGAGATGATAAAGCACAGAGACTCTGGGGAAGAAGCTGAGTTAGTAACATGCTGTGGTAGGACATGAAAGAGTGCAGATGGAAAGAAGAGAAGGACAGAGGAGCTCAGTGTATCTTTGGAGGTCCCCCGACAGTCTAATGCTATAGCAGCATAACTAGGGGCTGGTCCAGGACAAGCCTGAGCCAGCCCTAAATATAAGCCTTATCAAAAAGGAAACTTTTAAGCGTACTCTTAAATGTAGAGACAGTGTCCGCCTCCCGGACAAAGACTGGAAGATGGTTCCACAGGAGAGGAGCTTGATAGAACAATTTACTGACGTGCTGAGGTAAGCGTATCGTCTCACTTCTTGTTTCCAGTTGCTGCGTTAGTAGAGCGTACGTCTGTTGCTCTTGCTTATCTGGATGTAATTTGCTCTGTCTTTTGTTACAGCAGCTTATTACACACTATTTAAAGTAACATTAGTTCTGCTCAAGCACCCATAAGTCTGTCTATTTAGTGATCAATTATTTTATTCGTCTACACGCTTGTCTGTTCTGCTAGCTACACCAGTTTAACCTAGCATCTAACGATGGCTTCTCTCTGTCCCTCTCCAGCTCTCTCCTGCTTGGTATGTCAGATGTTTAGCTACTCCTCTGCCTCCTTTAGTGATAGTGGTACATGCAATAAATGTGAATTATTTGGTGAGTTAAAGGCGAGGCTTAGTAAATTGGAAACATGGCTCCACACCATGGAAACTAAACCATTAGCTGTAGTTAGCCAGGCCCCTGCAGCCGGTGTGGACCGACCAAGTACAGCTCCGGTTAGTCATCCCTCAACAGCTCCTGAGCAGCTGGGAAACCAGGGAGGCTGGGTAACTGTTTGAAGGAAGCATAGTCCTGAGCTGAAGCCCACGGTTCATCATCAACCACTTCATGTTTCTAACAGGTTCTCCCCACTCAGCTACACACCTGCTACACACCAACTCTGATTATTGGCAGCTCCATTTTGAGAAACGTGAAGTCCTTGAAATTTGTTTTACATGGGAGTGAAAGGACATGTCCTGATCAAAGATAACTCCCAGATTCTTTACAGTGGTGCTGGAGGCCAGCACAATGCCATCCATAACTGCTATGTCATCAGAAAGTGAGTTTCTAAGATGTTTAGGGCCTACTAAAATTGCAGGTCATCCAGGTCTTTATGTCCTGAAGGCATGCTTGTAGTCTAGTTAACTGACTGGTTTCTTCTGGCTTCCTTACTAAATATAGCTGGGTATCATCTGCATAGCAATGAAAATTTATTGAATGCTTCATGATAATCTTCCCTAAAGGAAGCATATATAAGGTGAATAGAACTGGTCCAAGCACAGAACCCTGCGGAACTCCATAGCTGACTGTAGCGAGCACAGAGGAGTCGTCATTAACGTGTACAAACTGAGAACGATCCGACAAGTAGGATTTAAACCAGCTTAGCGCAGTTCCCTTAATGCCAATGAAGTGTTCCAGTCTCTGCAATAGGATACCATGGTCAATGGTGTCAAATGCAGCACGAAGATCCAATAAGACTAGTACAGAGACAAATCCTTTATCAGATGCAATTAGAAGGTCATTTGTAACTTTAATCAGTGCTGTCCCTGTGCTATGATGCACTCTAAATCCTGACTGGAAATCCTCAAATAAACTACTGTTGTGTAGAAAGTCACACAGCTGATTAGGAACTGCTTTCTTAAGAGTTTTCGAGAGAAAGGGAAGGTTGGATATCAGTCTGTAGTTGGCTAAAACCCCTGGATCAAGAGTGGCCTTTTTAAGTAGAGGTTTTATTACAGCTACTTTAAAGGACTGTGGTACATAGACTGTTCATAAAGACAGATTGATCATGTCTATCAGGAAGAATCAGTTAAAGGTTAAACTTCTTTAAGCAGCTTAGTTGGGATGGTATAGAATACAGGTTGATGATTTTGATGACGAAATTGTTGAAATTAGTTGGTGAACTTCGACAGGTGAAATACAGTCTATAACTGCAACAGGTTTAATAACAGTTTCTATGGTTTCTGTTATTTAACACAAAACAGTACCCATTGATGGCAGGAGCTGATGAATTCTGTCTCTAATAGCAAGAATTTTATCATTAAAGAAGTTCATGAAGTCATTACTGTTCAGAGCTAAAGGAATACATGGTTCAACAGAATTATGGCTCTCTGTCAGCCTGGCTACAGTGCTGAAGAGAAACCTGGGATTGTTCTTATTTTCCTCTATTAGTGCAGGGTAATAAGCTGCCCTGGCACTGCGGAGGGCTTTCCTGTATATTTTAGCACTGTCTTGCCAGGCGAACCGAAATTCTTCCAAATTGGTGGAGCGCCATTTCCTTTCTATTTTCCGTGAAGTTTGCTTTAATTTGCAGGTTTGAGGGGTATACCATGGAGCAAACCTCCCCTGTTTTATTATCTTACTTTTTAGGGGGGCAACAGAGTCAAGTGTTATACGCAATGAACCTGTAGCACTATCAACCAGGTAGTCAATTTGGGAGGGACTAAGGCTAGCATAAGAGTCCTCTGTTGTATTGAGACATGGCATTGAATTAAATGCTGATGGGATCATATCCTTAAATTTAGCTGCAGCACTATCAGGCAGGAGTCTGGTATAAGTTTTTTGCCTCCTGGCTGGTAGTCTGATAATATGAATACAAAAGTTATTAAATGATGGTCCGATAAAAGAGGATTCTGTGAGGAGACTATTAAGTCTTCAATTTCAATGCCATATGTCAGAACAAAGTCGAGGGTGTGGTTAAAACAGTGAGTAGGTTCATTTACATTCTGACGGAAGCCAACTGAGTCTAATACTGAGATAAACGCAGTGCTAAGGCTGTCATTATCATCATCGACATGTACATGAAAGTCAACTACAATAATTACCTTATCAGTTTTAAGGACTAAACCTGACAAAAACTCAGAGAACTCAGCTATAAATTCAGAATAAGGACCAGGAGAGCGGTACACTATAACAAATAAAACTAGCTGCACTGTTTTCCTTTTTTCATGTGAAGGAGTAAGAACAAGGCTTTCAAATAAGTTATAGTTTAGTTTAGGTTTAGGGTTGATTAAAAGGCTTGAGTCAAAAATGGCTGCAATTCCACCTCCTTGTCCGCTGCCTCGAGGAATGTGAGTATTAATATGGCTCGGAGTAGCTTCATTTAGGCTAACATACTCTTCATGACAGCCAGGTTTTAGTCAGACAAAATAAATCAATATTATGGTCTGATATTAACTCATTTACTAAAACAGCTTCGGTGACAGAGATCTGATGTTAAGGAGTCCACATTTAATTCTCCTATCTTGTTGTATCATTGCCATGGTTGTTTCAATTTTTATTTCATTTTTCTGTTTAGCTCCTCTACTCTGTATTTTTGGTTTACTTAGTTTACGTGGCCGGGGGTTAGACACAACAGACACAACTGCTCTAATGGAAGCACAGAGGAGTGTGTAGGACTACACCTCTGCCTCCTGGTCTCAACTCTGAGTTGTCAGGGTTTAGGTTCATAAATAAAATTGGTCAGATTTCTAGAGATGAGAGCTGCTCCGTCCAAAGTGGGATGGATGCCGTCCCTCCTAATCAGACCAGGTCTTCCCCAGAAAGTCTGCCAATTATCTATGAAGCCCACACTGTTTGCTGGACACAACCTTGACAGCCAGTGATTGAATGATGACATGCGGCTAAACATGTCATCACTGGTCAGATTTGGCAGGGGCTAAGAGAAAACTACGGAGTCCGACATCATCTTTGCATATGTGCACACCCATTCCATATTACTTTTAGTGACCTCCAATTGGCGTAACCGGTGTCATTACCGCCCATGTGAAAAACAATCTTACTGTATTTACGCTTATCCTTAGCCAGCAGTTTCAAATTTGATTTGCTGTCACCTGCTCTGGCCCCTGGCAGGCATTTGACTATGGTCGCTGGTGTCGCTAATTTCACCTTTCTCAAAATGGAGCTGCCAATGATCAGAGTTGGTTTCTGAGCGGGTGTGTCGCTGAGTGGGAAGAACCTGTTAGAAACAAGTGGTTGGTGGTGACCCGTGGGCTTCAGCCCGGGACTATGCTTCCTTTGAACAGTCATCCAGCCTCCCCGGTTTCCTGGCTGCTCAGGAGCTCAGGAGGCATGCAGGAAAAATTGTGGCTGATCCCTCTCTCCCTGGACACAAACTCTTTGAGACACTCCCCTCTGGCAGGAGGCTGCGGTCCATCAGGACCAAAACCTCATGCCACAAGAACAGTTTTTTCCCATCTGCTGTCAGCCTTATTAAAAAGGCCCGCAACCCCCCCAACACTCTTCACACTTCACCTCTGCCTCATCTGTCACATTGACATTGCCATAACTCAGCTTGGACTTTCTGAAAAAACAGACTGTGTTTCTGAAAAAAAAAAAAAAAAGACTTGTGTATATGTGTATATATATATTGTGTATATTTATATTGCTATATTTTTTTACTACTTTAATAGCTTATTTTTTACTAGAGGTGTCATGCACCAACTTCACCAAAGCAAATTCCTTGTATGTGTAAAACCGTACTTGGCAATAAAGGCTTCTCTGATTCTGATTCTAATTCTGACTCTGAGCTGTCGAGGGATGGCTAGCCGGAGCTGCATTTGGTTGGTCCACACCGGTTGCGGGGGCCTGGCTAACTACAGCTAATGGTTTGGTTTCCATGGTGCAGAGCCACGCTTCCAATTCACTAAGCCTCGCCTCCAACTCACCAAATAAATTACATTTATTACATGTACCACTATCACTAGAGGAGGCAGAGGAGTAGCTAAACATCTGACACACCAAGCAGGAGAGGGCTGGAGAGGGACAGAGAGAAGCCATTGTAACCAGATGTTGATATTTTGTTGCATTTCTCTTGTGTCCCTCCATCTGTGCTTTATCATGTAGCAGGCATGGTGATCGCGGCAGGTGTGTGGCACACCCCTTACTGGCATCGGTAGTGCAGTCACGATTATTGGCCGCTAATGCGGACCTTCAGTTTAAACAGTTTAAATACCTCCGCCATCTGGTTGGTCGCTCTCTCTCCTCCTCTGAAGCGGGTACTGGCTGGCGTCCAGCTCCGCTGAGCCGTAGTATCCTGGGGTGGTATGTGCCGTGTGTCTGTTCTCCAGGTTGGCGTGTTGGGCCTGGATGGTGTGTGTGTGTCCCCTTCCGGTTAGTCGCTGCTGCCACTGTAGCTGCTAACAGCTAGTGTATTGATGTGTGCAGGCTACAGTTAAGACAGCTTGCCTGGTGTTAAGCTGCTGTTTGCCCTGCCTTGCCTCTTTTCCCCTCTTTCCTCTTTTGTTGTCTCTTGCCTCTTGCCTCATGCAATAGCTGAACATTTTATGCTGTTTGAAATAAAAGGAATGGTAGAAATGTTTTGTTTTGTTTTGTTTTTTAAAGAGGAACATAATTTAATAATAGCAATATTTTATTGTGAATAATAAATCAAGGTTGTTTATATGTCCTTACATCATGCCTGTATTCATTTGTGTACTTACCTGTGCATGGGCTGGTCTGGGAAACCCTGTCAGGGAAATTAAAGTTAAAATGAGTATAATCTTTAGGTGCAAGTCCTAAGGTGGCATTGTCTGTGTTTTATAGATTTTCTAGATCTGCCACTCGCTAGCAGAGCAGACAAGCGTGTAGACAAGTGAAATTAGCGGTCGTTAAATAGATAGACTTATGGGTGCCTGAGCAGAACTAATGTTACTTGTACTTGTACTTGTAACAAAAGACAGAGCAAATTACACTCAGATGAGCAAGAGCGACAGACGTACACTACTTCTAACACAGGGAAGTGAGACGATACGCTTACCTCAGCACGAAGTAAAGGGGTTGTCATGAATGAACATGCAACCTTGAGGCACCTGAGCTTGCTCTACAAGATCGAGAATGACATTGGGTCCCTGACCCAACCCAGTCTCAGGGAGGAGAGTGTGGGATCCAGCATATGGCTATATGTGATGCATATAACCACTGGATGAGGCAAGGATCCTTAGCTTGTTACCAATATGGATTGGTTTGAAAAATGGATCATCATTGATCTTTGTGTTGTCAACCACATGAACTGAAGCCATTAGAACACAGCAGAAAGGTAGCTAGAACAAGAACTAATGCAACAGTATGTAGTGCCAATGCTAACAATGGCTAACGTCACAGTATGGCTAACTAAGCTAGAATCATAGATAGAACTAGTATTGCTGAAAGGAATATGTTGCTATAATACATAGTTTTAGTCAAATACTAACAAAAATATTTTTGGAGGAGGACCCACAGCGAAGTTTGTTTGAGCAAAATTAACCAACTAAAAAACTAAATTATTCTTATATGGCTTGCTCTGCTAACTTCCAGCAAACTGTAACCTTTGTCATTCAGAGTTAAATGAATACAGTACAAATTTTGCAGCTTCATCCATGCCAGTGAAGCTGCTCTACCGAAAACATTTCAACATATTTTACATTAGCCATATGGATGGACCATATATGGTTATGTACCGTATAAAAAATGGCAGCAGCAAATACAATTTTTTTCTTTGAGTCCCCTTTTTATTCCCCCACATTACATTTCATCTTCAACATGACATTTCAGTCCTCCACACTGGAACGTGGAGGTATACATGCATAAAGGTTGGCATATTGTGTAATAATACACAGTGATTATGTGTCCAGTATCTAAAAATAGCAACGGTATCAGTTTCACTACCGTCATTAAAAACAAATGCTGCGTATATTGGTCTATAGGGGCCTAACATAATTGTAGCATTGTCATAACAAAAATGAAGTCCACGCCGTTCAATGTATCTGGTTGAATTTTTACTCTATATATATATATTGCAATGACTGTGCAAAAGTACGTATGCTAAAAAAAATGAACCTGGGCAGTTTTACAGATGTTTTAACACAGGTATGTCCAGGCGTTCATTTAGGCGCATCTGGGCAGTGTACCGTTATCTTGTCCAAGCATATGGAGAAACTCCTCTGTTGAAAACACTTTTTCAGCCTTTTTTCTTCTTGATATTGTTCTTAGCTCTCATAAAAGGACGAAATGTAAATAAAACAGTAAAATAACACTTCAGGCTGCTCAGCAGAGTCCTCTGTGAGCGCTCTGCTCATTCATGAACAGAGCGGTGAAACTAACTGCGTGGTTACGTCAATCAATAGCTCAGCGACCCGCACAAATTCACCATAGAAATACCAATGACGATCCAGAAGGATGTAACCCCAGAGAAGGGTTATCACATTAAGAGCGCTCCCTCTATTCTAGAAACCCTCTCCTCTTTCTGTAAACAACCAGGACCTTTGTGATTGATCTCAAACTAACACAGAGTCATAGGAGGAGACATTAGCAGCGTTTTTTCTGGCTGGAATATAACTTTTGACCACAAAACAGCAAAGGTAAGACATACTTTATGATTTAGCAAAGTTTTTTCTGCTACTCTTTGGCTGCTAGCTTGCCAAGTTTTCGTAGCACAGTGAGGAGGCAGTCATCCTCGTGATCATCAGACTCTCTGCTTTCATATGATATCGGGCTTTTGTGGTTTGCATTAAGTGGTGAAATCAGCAGATGCAGTACCATTGACGTGCGCTATTTTCGTTACATGTCCATATAATTTCTTGGGGTATGAATTATGTTTCATTTGGTTGGCAATGCTTGGTAGAGGCTTTTAGCTGAGTTTCTCCCCGTCATTCTGGTATGCTACAAGTTTTGGTGCTTCCTAGCGTGAGCATTGACCGTTTGAACTGCGTGCATGTCATGCTGCCCTGCAAAGTGATTTTTAATTAGTCATGGTAATACCGTATACCCCGGGAAAATGTGGGGAAGGTTCGATGGTATCAAAATTTGGATACTGCCCAACTCTAGTCGCAGTCAAGCCGCGCACCAGAGCAATACTTCTACAAATCCAGTTCCAGGGCTACTGAGATTCTAGAACAGAAGTAAACAAACTGAGTCTGTTCGTGCCTCAGCGGTGAGAGGAGAAAATGAAGTTTGCACTGGTGAGCTGGTCAAAGGGAAGGATAAAGATGCTCTTCGTATAGTCCCCGTAAATTGGATTGTAGACTTCGATCCTGAAGACTCTAACAAGGAGTATCTTATCGAGTGCCGCAGTGGAAAGAGGCCTTTGAATGGGTGGTTGGTTGAACCAGCACATTTGCAGTTGGCAGGCAAGTACAATTATTATTATTATTATTATTATTATTATTATTATTATTTTCACTCTGTTAGTCATGAAACATTAATCATGATAGCAATTATCCGTGACAAGCTAGCTAACATTAGCTTTAGCTATAATGAAGCAGTACTCATGATTAACAGATGCTAGCTATAGCTAATGGCAGGAAGAAACAATACAACAAAGTAAAAACAGCACAAAATTGGACAGTAAAATAATGCATTTGATGTAACATAAGCCACATAGTTTTGTTTCTAGGCACTATAGGTGTTTGTGTGTCTGTATCTGTTAGCGCTGTTGGGTTGTACAAGTAAGTTCCTGGCAAATTAAAAAAACTGTAGTACTACACCCATGAATTAAAACAGATTCTATCCATGGAACATATTAAGCATAATGATTCATTTAATCAATATTTGATTTATTTTTCCTAACTCTTTTGTGTATTTCATACATAACTAAGGAGGAGATCAGGGCCCTTAGGGAAGAGAATAAAAGACTACGGAACCGAGACTACGTGGAGGATCTCTTGCAGCCAGTAAAGATCTTGAGGCCCAAGTCAAGGCTTTAGAAATGAACACCAGGCTGCGCAACATAGCAGTTGAAGGTAACAATCTCTTTTAGATTAAAATGGGGATTCTTTTAGATTGTATAATCTGTTTCTACATTTTGGGGTACATATAAAGATGTGGTATATACAGATGTAGTATAGGATTTCCTGTAGGGAAAAAAAATAGCCTAGGGCTAAACACTGGAGTGCGGTCTGATCAACTTCCCACAGACGCTAATTTGGTCTGGCAGAAAACCTGTAATGCCTTCAAAACCCCTCAACACATTTTGCTACATGTTGAGACACCAAAAAATGAGCAGATATATTTTCTTCTTCTTTTTTTTTTTTTTTTTTTTTTTTTAAATATTATGTATTCACAACTTGTTTGGAGTCCTGTTGTAGTAAATTCAGTGGGCCATATTTTCCAGAAATTCCATCATTCTTAGTGGCTGTGAAGACCCTCATATCCAGTAAGATCACAAGCTCAAGCTTGTCAAGCAATGAAGGTGAAGGTGAATATGAGGCCAGTGTTGCTGTACCATCACCTCATCAACCCACAACTGTCAAATCAATATCTGTAAGTACATTTTTGTAATGATCAATTAAAAACATAGAACATTCTGTCACTGGTGATGTTCTTTGTTTTTATTCCTGTTTGCCTTTCCTTCTTACAATTAATTAGGTGCAACAAGGGGATGATGACACCAGAGTCTCTGCCCATTGTTGGGAGACTCACAAAGCCCAACCGACAGCAAAGGGAATGGCCAGCACCCTCCTGCTGGGCCTGTTCAGCGTTTATGTCCTACTGAAGTCCAACCCGATGGGAGGGGTCAACAAGGTCGATCCAACTGCAGAGAGACGTCAGCCTCTGGACCCCAAGAAGCTTAAAGCTTTACTCAGTAAGACTTTTAAGAATTGTTTTTTAATGGATTAATATATTTTGCAAAGTTATTGTAAATGGTAACAAACACTTACACAAAGACTGAAACACAACTAAGAGCAAAACAGATGGACAAATAAAAAGCGTTAACAGTTTAGATATTTTTTCAGATTTTATCAGCATTAAAATGGATCCTCTGTTGTAGTTTTACAGCACAAATTCGCCTCCCATAGGCAGACACTTGGCTACGGCAAAGTAAAGTTGCTCTCACTGACCACAATACTTCCTGGAAAACAAAGTGGATACAGTAGTATAACCTGCTCACTCTGAAAGGCCCTTGGACAATCTTTCTAACTCCTTCCTTGGTTCCTTGAGAAGCCAATTCTGATTTCAGACTTAACTAGAGTATTTATAGGAGGAGCGAGGACTGGGATCCACCTCATCTTTCCCATTGCAACAATCTGAGGCTAACATTGTGGATGTCTTGTTTTATTATCTTTTACAGATGCAGTTGTTCAGCAACACTCATGGGCAAAGCTTCTGGACATGAGAACAGCGATTAACAAAAGGATCTGCGAATTAAGGCACCAGCAGAAGAAGTCCATGGACAGCTGAAGGACTGGGCCTTGAAAAGTTGGCATGTGTGAACTTCTTGATCTGTTTTTTGTTTTTCACCTGAGGGATTGTTCAGTTTTTATTACAATGAACGGCAGTTGTCCTGTTGGAAATTTTTTATTTTAAAGTTGTTTTTTTTTTAATTTATATTTTTTTCCCACGTATTTTTACATACAAATGTTGAAAACATGTGTTTTGAGACATGAGACGTGTTTTTTTTTTTTTTTTTTTTGTTTAAAAAGATTGTGCAGCCTGCTAACATGTAAAGTACTAGAGACCAAAACTTGAATAAAAGTACAAGTAAAGGTAAAAATATTGTTATGTGGTTATTAAAGACAGCAGTCAAAAGCTTGAATATCATTGTTTATATGATTTCAAATGTTTCACCTAAAGGACACTCAAAATTCCTTTGGCTGTAGCAGCATTATTTCGCAATCTTTCAGGAGGCAGAGTAGGCAAGTGGTGGTCACCTTTCTCACCACCACTATCACTCGAAGTTGAAGGTGGTGTTTCTGGTTCTTCCATCTCGAAACGAACTAACAAAGGCAACTGAAGTGTGCCAAATGCAGGCAGGTAGCGGAGTGAAAGGTGTAAATATATTTATATATTAAATATATAAATATATTTGTATATACATATTTGAGACATATATGTTCCCATATGGGCGGCACGGTGGCGCAGCAGGTAGTGCGCGTGCCTCACAGCAAGAAGGTTGCCGGTTCGATCCCCGGGTCAGGCGGGGGCCTTTCTGTGTGAAGTTTGCATGTTCTTCCCGTGCATGCGTGGGTTCTCTCCGGGCACTCCG